>SNVD02008589.1:0-600000 GCA_013180625.2 Boswellia sacra
GATATGTCTCCCATGTGTGGTTGAATTTCGTCAACACATTCGATGATTTTAACAATTATCCATGGGGTTCGGTGTCTTACCATAAGATACTTAAAGGAATGAAAAATGATTTGGACGGTAGGTTAGGAAGGTATAAGAAGCGAACTGAAGCGAAGAACAACAAGACGAAGAGGAAAGGAAAGCAGTGTGAGAGGTATAACTTAGAAGGGGTCTATACACTATTCAAGTGTTTACTTAAAAACAAAACTTAAAAACAAATATGTTGATGTGTTTATTAGTTTCTTTGAGTTACAAATTTAAATACGATCTAGCACTAAAAAACCCTTATGTTATTAATGTTTGGTTGTACGAGGCTGTGTCGTACATTGATGTGACATATGGGCAAGCGATCAATGGGGAGAGGATACCACACTTGTTGAAGTAGGGGATAAAGAAGACCCCGTCAGAGGACATCTTCAAACGTGATATCCTGCTGGTTAGGAGGTAGGTATGTAACGTTCCCTTGTCTTTAGAATTTTTCCTGTTTTTGGTCACAGCAAACCACTGTTTAATTTGATGGATTATTTGTTGACGTAGGCTCGTCCACTCATCGTTTTGGATCTATCTGAGGCGGAGCAGATAACAAAATGGTATAGTAGGCTCGCTGAAGTAGTTGGCATCCGGAGAGGTGCATATGTAGCCTGGGCGACATATGTGGATGTTCCTTTAATGCCCGATGAGAGGATTGAGCCACTTCCGATAGAAAATCCATCGGCTCCACCTCTTGCTGGTTAGAGTTCCCCTATTAGACCTGAGGTGGGGCCAATCAGAGACACAGCTAGTATTGCGGGTGAACATGTACGGTCTCCATCACCTGCCTCCCCTATTAGACCTGAGGTAGGGCTAGTCAGAGACATAGCCAATGTTGCGGGTGAACGTGTACGGTCTCTGTCGCCTGCGTCCCCCGTTAGTCCTACACGTCCAGCATGTGAGAGTCACGGTCATGAGGATCCTTCCGAAACTCATCCCCCTGGACATAGTCCCGTCAATAGACCTGATGTAGGGGCAAACACGGACATAGTTGGTCCCACTATCAGTCCTGCACCTACCACGTTTGACAGATATGGGCATGTTGGCAATTCAATTCCTCCGTCGGGTGGTGCGACCACCTACCGTGACATTTTCCCTCCTATAGACGATGTCCCTTCAAGCTCGAAGGTATGTAATGATAAAATACATTCGTATACTTGTCCCTTTACTTTGATGGTTGTTTGGTTTGTCGTGGTGATCTTGAATAATGATATACAGGTGCAGCCGTTCCATGATGGGTTTGAGAGCACAGTGCTGCGTGAGCTTGTAGGACTCCTAGAGGAGATCACAATGTTACAGGCGGAGAACAAGGATATAAGGGAGGAGAACAAGGTCATGCGGGAGGAGATAGTTCGTCTGCGTGAGGCTGTTGTTCTACTGGGTGGCCATTTTAGATACGCTGCCACAGTACGTAGAACAAGTTAAAAAATGGATTTTGTGCTTTCCATTATGTCACACCACTTAACCTGACGTTCTAGTTTTGTTTAATACAAGATTCGGATAGAGGTTCGGGCGATGACGGTGAAGGTCAGGAGCTAACAGAACCTGAACCCATGGACACGAGTATTCGTGTCACCGATGCTCCTCCCACGGGCTTCGTTTCGCTCTGAGGTCACCGTCTATTTCTGGGAAAGCATAAATGGAGCCCCTTTGTCAGTCCACCGAGTAGGAAGAGGGCGAGGATTGAGCCCGCGGTACAACCGGAGGCCCTGGATGTTTAGCACGTTGAGAGACCAGATCTTCAGCCCTCTGAGGAGCCCACTCTAGATCCTAATGAGACTGCTGTCTAGGATACAGTCATTGTGTGATGCATGTCCTTATTGACTCGGGTTCCACTATTTGAGCCACATGCCCCCATAACAGCTGCTGATTGTATCAGCTTCAATGAATGGCTGAAGGACGAGATGGGTGATATTGATTTGGGCGTCTGCATAACTGATCGTGAGTTCTTCAAGACGTTGATGACGCCGTCAAAGTGGCTTGCATCTGAGGTTTGTTTAACTTCTTCTCCTCTCCTCCAATATTGCAATATAGATTTCGAATTTTATACATTGACGAAGACTACTATATGCAGCACATGGATAACTACTTATGGGTGTTACATTGTAGAGCTCGCGATATGGGCACAGCCAGTGTCCAGAGCTCTGCTTTCCTGGACACCACTTTTTGGGAGGTATTTGCTAAACATCTAAATATATAGTTACTTTATGATTAATTTGATGTGATAACCGTACTCATAAAATTACAGTTAAAAGTAAAGTCGTTGTGGGTACAATACTCAGATAGACTAGATGACATTGACTGGGTGAATGAGGCCGATATGGTCCAGTTTGTCCTAGGGGAGATGCCCCTCGATGGACGAGCGTGATTCGATGTGGACAGGGTGAGTACATTTATATTCAGTGTGTTAGTACGTGCCGTTTTATTTGAAATGTTGATCTTAATTTTCATGTTCTCAACTTTCTTTTCAACTCTATGTCCCTATTAACATCAGAGACGATCATTGGGTGGCAGCTGAGGTGGATTTGATTCGTCGTGTCGTAGTCATATATGACTCATGCATTATGCACAATTCCACCAACATAGTCAGAGATGCAGTACGATGTCTAACAGAGTTGATACGCCGTATGGTGTCAATAGATGTTTACGGTCGTCCTGACTACCCCACAACCCCCTACGACATTGAGGATGAGTCTGAGGTGCCACAGCAGGAGGTTGGGGGAGGAGCATGCGGCCTGTAATGTTTGAGGTACATGGAGTTCTTAACGGGGGACATTCTATTGATAGCCTTTAAGACATTCACGGACCAACTGCAGCGGGAAAGAATGACATTCCAGCTTTAGGCTCATCGAGTTCGTCCACAGGCGGAGGAGGTCGTCCCGGGCGTCACAGGGCCTGCTGAGGTTGAGGCCATCACAGGGCCTGTCGATGTTCTGTCTGTCGATGTTGTGACCACCACCGGAACTGTCGATGTTGTCTCAGCCGATGTTACGGCTACCACAGGGACATCTAATGTTGTGTCAGCGGATATTGAGCAGCAGCCAGCACGACTCCTTCTTGATTTCTTGTCGTGTATATATTTTGTATAGTTACACATTTTTGTGGATATTTACACATTTTTGTATAGTGTCATATTTTGTTTAGTAGCACATGTTTTCCATGAATATTTACTCCATGAATGTTTTATACCTTGACGAAGCACATAAATGAGTGTCTCATACATGAATATTTATTTCAATGACAAAGCACATAAGTTCTTAGCGGAAAAAATAATGTAAATTGCATACATTGAGAAGCACATAAATGAATGTTTCATACATGAAAGTTTTATACATTGACAATAAATTCCTTTGAACGACAACAAGACATGTATAAACGATATGTGCTAGCCTGACCATCTTTGTTGTTAAGAGAGTCTTATGCCCATAATATGCAAGAATTCTTTCACCCAAGTATTTCTCCTTGTAAAGTCGAGTGAGTTCTGTGATCACATCTCTGTTGATCTTCCTTGCTGTTACTTCTGGAGTTATAGTCACCTACACAATTAATAAATACAAAATAAGAGTTGTTGCATTCTAAGAATAATGTAAATAGATTACGTCGCTGAAAGCAAACAAATAATATTACATAGACAAAAAAACCCTTTGCCTACATTTGGTAGCCATCCTCCCCTGTCATGAAGTGGAATTAGGTTTCGGCAAGTTTGACGATTGTACCCGAAACTTTCATACCGCCCGTAAGTTCGAGACGAGCTAGACTCATCGATGGAAGGGATTCGATTCCTCCGAGGATGACTGGCTGGTCTCCTCATGACTGGAGGTAGGACCACTCTGCTACGTACCTCCTCAAGAACCATCCAATCCTCACTAACTCTAACAAGAACAATCGGCAGAGCATATACATGTAGTAATGTTTCAGTCATATACCAATGGGCACAATAATCATGGCATGTTAGTAGGTTCATACGTTTGCAAACGGCTAATACATGTGGACACGAAAGTTGGTCAAGATCAAACACCCGATACATGCATGTCCGAGCGTACATGTCAACGATGCTAACACAGTCGTTGCCTCCACCTCATACATAGTAAGAGAGATACAGCTAACCTTTATACGTTCGCCCTCCTTTAAACGCTCCTCCATCAACTTATTAGTCCACGTTGAGAGATGTAATTCTGAGTTAGCAAATAACTGTCAACGCTCATAGAACCATTACTGTAAGTTCGCCCGGTAACAATCTGCTAACAATGTCATCGGAAGGAATCGCGCATGTCGCAAGTAGCTGTTCATCGACTCAGCTATTGTTATCATGATGTTATTCCGTCGGTCATGAAACTGTGAATGTGCCCATTTATCGACTCTAATCTCTATAAGATAAATTGCTACTGCTGGCATATACGATTCAATTTGCCACATATGATAGTTGAAATCAAAACAGTGATATGTCCTTGCAGCTCGGGAATATATATCCAACAAAGTCTTGTCCTTGAATGTGGCATTCAAGTTACCCTTCAGATGATGAGTGCACAATCTATATAGTGCATGAGGAAAAACTGCTACAATAGCTCGTTCAATGCTACGATGACGGTCAGAAATGAAAACAAGATCTTGGACATTTTGTACAACATGATCACGCAACTGTCTCATGAACTAGTTCCACGAGTCATCATTTTCAAAATGCTGAACTCCAAATGCCAAGGCGTATATTTGTTTATTTTCATTCATACAAGAAGCCAAAAACATTGTACCTATATATTTCTCTTTCAAAAAAGAACCATCAACTGCGATAAGTGGCCTAATTAATGATACAAATCCAGCAATAGAGGCCCCCACATTCAAGAAAAAGTATCTAAAATGGTTGTTATCATTAGTTTCTAAAGACGTTTTAGTCCTTGGGTTTGCTTTCTCAATCATGTACATGTACTGGGGGAGTAGTGTAAAGAATTCCTCATGAGATCCGTGAAGTTCTTGCAAAGCTCCCTCCTTTGCCCTCCATGCCTTGTTGTATGTGATATTAACACCCAATGACTCCTGAACATCAGACATAATATCCTTCAGACGATATATTCTCAAAGCCTCAATGAATTTGCTCTTAATATGTTTGCTAATGACATGTGCAGTTGCCTGTTTGTGATTTAGATAAAGTCTGGCTCCAGAGCATGTGTGATGGTTCTTACACTTTTTCACTTGGAAGAATGTGAATCGGCTACCTTTGTGGCACATAAACGCCATTTACAACATTCAACACGGCAGACAACCTCAAATCTTGTTGCATTGGAGTTCCTTACCTTGAATTGACAGTTGCGTCTTAATGCCAAATTCGATAACTTTTCACGAAGCTCTGTTTTGCTGTTAAACATCTGCCCAACCCCAACCTCAGTCCCATCAACTACAAATGATAAAGCATCATCGCCAACTGCGGTTGATAAATGCACAATAGGTGGCATCCACCTAAATGTGTTAGCCTGACAACTATCATTTTCAGAGCCCATATTAGCTTCTTCATGTCTAGGATTTGCATCCATTCTCGACTCATTATTCGATACCGGATCTTGTTGATGTCCGTATAGTGGAGGAGTACGTGCGGAGTGAATTGGAGAAAGAATGATAAACAGCACATCCTGGTTTAGATCATTAAAGATCTTCATCTGTTCATCATTATTAAAATGTGAACCGTCTACATCCTGGCCATCAACAATAAAATCATCCAAATCCTCAACATCATTCTCAATACGAATAGTACAATCATCATTGTCATCGTTAACATGCTCACTAACATCATCACTACTATCATCATTATCTTCGTAATCTTCATCACTATCATCGTCATCATCAACATCATCACTAGCATTATTAACATCAATATTACCTAAACTCTCAAACTCTTTAATGCTATCGAGATGACATACCAATCTCGATGGCATCGAATGGGGCACCCCTTCTTCATTTTCAACTAACATCCCAACTGACTCATGCCCTACATGCCTGAATACTGCTCAAACTCAATGCCAACATCATCATTCAATTGTGGTTGTGCATAAACAGGAGTAGACTCACTTAATTGGTTACTTCCACTTACTGAGCGAAATAAAAAAGGGATGAGAAGATCTTTATCACCTACGTACTGCATCGGATCCTAACCTCTGTCTTTGCTTCTCCCTATCTTCAACTTTGACAATTAATTATGTATATGACTGTTGGTCCTTCAAACAATTTTGTATAAAGAAACAAACATCGTTGTCAGTCTCAATAGGAGTCGGCATTGGCGAAACACCCTTAAAAGTAAATTGAACCTCTAAACTCATGTTATGCTTACAAAGATCCCAACCTATTTCAGTACTAATACAGTCAACCAACTCATTATAGGTAGCAAACCTACGAATTATCAATGGCTTCGCCCTTCCACTAGTGTATAAATAACCACCATTCTCTTGCATAGTCCAAGAACCATTATAGAATAGATATGCGTAAAGTTTCAATTTTCTGCATGATAGAGACATCATGTAAGGTCCGTGGACAAAAAATTATTACGAAATTGCTCACAAAAGTCATAAAAAAGAGATTACTGCCCAAACGCTCGACGTAACTCGACGCTAGAACAAGCTCGATGCTCGACTTTCGACGCTGGACAAACATACTCGACACAACTCGACGAAATTTATATCCCACAACCGACACGTTCGACACTCCACTTGACACACGACTCTCGATGCTCGACTAACTCGACACACGAACTCGACGAAATTAACATCCGACAACCGACACTTTCAACACTTTACTCGATGCACAAACTTGACACTTGATCATAAACTCGACACAATCTCTCGATACTCGACATTACACTCCGACATGTCAAGAGCCGATTCGACGCATCAAGCGATGTTGTTCGACAAATCGTGTCTTCTTCCCCGTCGACTGTGACAACAAATTTCTCAAACGATTGGCAATTTTCAACAAATTTTTACAAAAACCGCACTATCTCTAACCTTAGTTCACATACATATCCATATTTTAAGCTATATAATGCGGTTGACAGTTACCAAAACAATAAATAACGAGAATATTACAATCTACTGAAATTTTCATGCCATTTAGAAAGAGATTAAGAAAAGTTTTTCTTACCTTGTTGCTATGCTTCAGTTGTTGAAGATTGTTTCAGATAGTGCAGCTGTTGAAGATTGTTGAAGATTTGTTATTGATCATGTGTGTGATATTGATATTGTTTCCTTTCCTTCTTATTTCTTTTCTAAATTCAATTACATAAGGGTATTTTAGTCATTTGGTGAGAAATTGTCTATGGCATAAAAATTTTTCATGTTGTGTCTATATTTCATTTACGTCCCATAATAGTGTCTATTTTTTTTAATTTTTCCTATATTTTATTGATTGTACATCTTTCTCACCCTCATGTATAAGATAGAAGACTTCAAATTCAAACTAGAATTTTTCTAGAATGTTTTTATTTAAGTTCTGAATCTTCTCTTCGTAAGCCTCAACTTATTTAGGTTAGGATCAAAATAAATCTTATTATAAATTCTTTTATTTTTTTGTTAAAAAAAACTCATCTAGTAACCTAACTTTTTTCTTTTGTCCAACCTACCAATAACAGTAATGGAGAGAGGCATATGAAAGGCGCCCAGTAAATGCTCTACCCAACGTATGACACAAGATTATGTTGATAAGAATTTAATATTGAAAAGAACTAAATATTGTAAGAGTTTTTCAAATTAGAAAAAAAAAGTAACAAACAAACATAAACAAAAATTAATAAATCTAATTAAGATCTCAACTATCACAAATATATAATTGTAAGTTCATTGATTTGATATAGTATAAAGTATTAAAACTTGTTGAGAACTACCAGATGGTCTGGGCTGCCTGGCCTGGGGTCTCTTGGTTTACCCTTACAAAATCACCCCAAAACTTGTTATAACCTACCATATAACCTTAATCTCGTAGATATTCATAAAGACTTTTAGAAAAAAAAAAAAGAAGGTGAAACAAATATAGGTCTTTATCTTAGATCTTTTTAACAAAATCATAAATTATTTAATACACACACAAATTTATTTAATATTCTGCATCTAATAGTTTTATTATAAACATAATTCAACATTCTTAATCAAATTATACATTCAAATATATTTAACATGACGTAATACTATGGGTGGACTTTCTACGTGGCTCAGGAAGGCCATTCGCCCACCCTAATAGGAAATTTTTTTCTTTTTTTCTTTTAGGATTTTAGCATAATTCACTTTAAATTTATCTTGAGATTTTGCTTTTTCTATTAATAACCCCTCCAAATTCTCATTTTTATCATTTGGTCTTTCCAAACTTTGGAGCCTAGATTCGTCCTTGTAATACAAAATCATTAAGTTGATAGTTTTTTTTTAGCAGTATTAGGCTTGCAACTTTTATACAATCATTAAGTCTAATATTACTATTTTTATTTTTTATTAAAATATTTTTATTTTAGTTGTAATTAGTGTATCATAATAAATATAAATATATGTATAATAATACTTTACTAAAAATATGTGGCATGCATATCATCTTCCCATACACAAGATTTTTTCCCTCATTATAAGTTAGAAAATGCAAATAATAAACTTGAAGTGTGTTTGGTTGGGCTTCTCTACTAGTAAAAAAAAGCTTTTTTAATGCTAAAAACTCTTTTAAAATTTTTTTATTTCGTTTTGTCGCTACCTGGAAATAGCTTTTTGATGATTAAAAAAGTTGTTTTACGTCTACTGGAAGAAGCCCAAAATTGAGGCTTTTAGGAAAAGCTCGTTTGAGTTTTTTTAAAGTTTTAAAATGTCAAAGATATCCTCATTTAATTTTAGATATTTAATTTTGTTATTTTTTTAACAAAACTCTATTTTGATAATTTAATTACAATAAGTACTTCTATATTTGTTCCATCAAACAATCAATAATTTTTTGATAAAAGCTATATTTTTAAGAGCTCTACTTCAAAAATATTTACTTCAATAAGCTCTTCTTGTAGAAGCTGTTAGTGTTAGTGTCAAACGTGACACATTAGCATGTGCCATGCACATGATTATTTTGGACAAACTTATAATTCAAACATTGTGTTATATTATTTCTTATTTTACTGTTTCTAAAAGTTAGTTTTAGGAGGTATTTGATTTTTATTAAATATCTCTCTAGATTAGTTAGTTTTAGGAGGTATTTGATTTTTATTAAATATCTCTCTAGATTAGGATATTATTCTAGTACCCTAGTTCTTTTAGGAGCATCTTTTATTTATGTCTTAGTATACTTAAGAGTTTATTTATAACGCTTCCTATATTATTGATTATTATCATATTCTTACCAATTGAGTTTGATTGAGATTTTACAGAATATTGGTGAGAAAGAGCAACCGAGATTCACACTATATAATGTTATTTCACATAGCTTATATGGGTGTGTGTGTGTGTGTGTGTGTGTAGGTTACAACATTTCAAGGAATTGAGGAAAGCTTCAACGCAAAAATTGGAATGCATCTTTGATTATGTTTTATGAAGGCTTTCTTCATGTATCAGAAGTTGTTGTGACCGTGTATGAATTTTAGTTAGGTCTGTTTGAGTTTATATACACTCAAGAGAACTTGCGAATTGAGTGTTTATGTAATTCAGCATCGGACATCGTTGTTACAGTTTACTTAACAGTGTATTGTTAAGTTGTCAGCGACAGAGAGCAAGCAGTGTCACTAGAGTTTAATATCTTTGAGGGATTTTATTTTACAAAGATTATGTCAGTGTGTGAGAGTGAGCCAGCACTATAAACACACTTAAAGATTGTACAAATAAGAACTTAGTCAATTATAGCTCTAAACTGTCTGTGGACGTAGGTTTTATAATTGAACCACGTAAAATCCTCATATGCTACTTTACTTTATAGTTTACTGTTATATTACGTATAACTATTTCATATTTTCAGATCTCACAATTGGTATCAGAGCAGGTTCACTGACATAAAAGTAAGGAAAGTTCATGTTTGATTTGGAGGCATGGAGTTTGTACGAAATGGATGACCCAGAGTACAATCACCTATTCTTGATGATAATAATTATTCATGCTAGAAAGTGAGGATGATGATGTATATCAAATCTCTTGATGATAGGACATGAACCAACGTACTTAAAAAATGGTCACCACCAACGAGATTGAATGTTTTTGGGGAATGAGAACCTAAACATGAAGAGCATTGGACTGATGAAGAATACATGTGTTCTAGCTGGAATTCAAAGGCTCTCAATGCAATTTTTGGGATTGTGGATCTGAATAATTTTGGACAGATTTCAAGATGTAAAATGGCTAAAGAAGTTTGAGACATTCTTAAGGTAAAGCATGAAGGTACAACTAAAAGATCTAAACTGATGAGATTGAATTTACAATTTGAGAATCTGATGATACATGAAGATGAGTTAATTCTGATTTTTATTCTAAGTTGTGTCACATCACAAATTCTGCATATATGCTTGGTAAGACTTTCACTAATGTTGAAATTGTTAGCAAAATAATTAGATCAGTCCCTAAAAAATTTCAACCTAAAATTTCTGCTATTAAGGAAGTTAAAAACATAAACAAAAATTAATAAATCTAATTAAGATCTCAAAGATCATAAATATATAAGTTCATTAATTTGATATAGTTTAAAGTACTAAAACTGGTTGAGAACTACCCAATGGTCTGGGCCGTCTGGCCTGAGGTCTCTTGGTTTACCCCTAAATAATCACCTCAAGACTTGTTATAACCTACTGGATAACCTTAATCTCGTGGACAGTTATAAAGATTTTTAGTTAAAAAAAGTAGGTGAAACAAATATAGGTCCTTTATCTTAGATCTGTTTAACAAAATCATAAATTATTTAGTACACGCATACATTTATTTAATATTCTGCATCTAATACTTTTATTATAACCATAAATCAACATACTTAATCAAATTATACATTCAAATATATACAACATGACGTAATACATATGGCCAGACTTTCTATGTGGGCAGGGAAGGCCATTCGCCCGCCCCAATAGGAAATTTTTTTCTTTTAAAGATTTAGCATAATTTTCTTTAAATTTATCCTAAGATTTTACTTTTTCTATTAATAACCCCTCCAAATTCTTATTTTTATCATTTGGCATTTCCAAACTTTGGGGCCTAGATTTGTCCTTAGTAATACAAAATCAATAGGTACATAATTTTTTTTTAATAGTGTTAAACTTACAACCTTTATACAATTTAAACTCTACAACTTAATGTGACAGTCTACATAACAAAAACTCACTGAGAGAGGTAAAAAAAAAATAATGAAAATCACATCTCCAATAAGATTTTATTATGTAGACTGTAACATCAAGATGTTATAGAGTTTGGGTTATATGAAAGTTATAAGTCTAGTATTACTGTTTTTATTTTTTTATTAAATTATTTTTATTTTAGGTTGTAATTACATATATCTTAATGAATATAAATATACGTATAATAATACTTTACTAAAAGTATGTGGCATGCATATCATCTTCCCATACTTAAGATTTTTTTTCCCCTTATTATAAGTTAGTAAATGCAAATAATAGACTTAGAGTACATTTGGTTGGGCTTCTCTACAAGCCAAAATAACTTTTTTAATACCAAAAGTTCTTTTAAAATTTTTATATACCGTTTGGCCGTCACTTGAGTAAAGCTTTTGGATGATTAAAAAAACTGTTTTACATATACCGGAAGAAGCCCAAAATTGAGGCTTTTAGGAAAAGCTCTTTTTGAGTTTTTTTAAAGTTTTGAAATGTCAAAGATATCTTTATTTAATTTTAAATATTTTACTTTATTATTTCCTTATAATCAAGCTCTATTTTAGTAATTTAATTATAATAAGTGCTCCTATATTTGTCTCATCAAACAATCAATAGTCTTTTAATAAAAGCTCTATTTTTAAAAGCTTTACTTCAAAAATATCTACTTCAATAAACTCTTCTTGTAAAAATCGAAATAAACGAACCCTTAAACTTATATAAATTTTTAATTATATTTTGTAAGGTAAAATTAATCAAAATTAAAAATAACAAATAAATAATCACTCTAATCTTAATAAAATTCATAATAATAATACTATTTTCAAAATTTTCTCTCAAAACTCATATCAAATGATATATTATCTAAGGTGTTATTTAATGTAGGGAATAGATATTTGAACATAATTTTTTGATATAAATTTTTTGTTTTTGATTTCATCAAATCCAATAATTGAGATTAAAAGTCAACTAATTATATTTAATATTATCAACTTATCAATTATTTTAATTATTAAATTTTATGAATCAATTATCATAAATTTGAGTTTAATTTTGTATTAAAAAATTGTGTCAAAAAATCGTTTTCTTTAATGTATATATTATAGAGTACTGTGGTAATTGGTACAATAATGTCATTTGTCTAGTTTTAGTATAAAAAATTCGGGAAGAGAATCGATTTCTTTGGAAGTCGTCGCTACGAGTAATCATCAAGTTGTACCGGATGCCGTAGAACACTCGGACACTTTCATTCCAGCCCGAGAAGCTGCCCAACTTTTCCGGTTGCTTTGTGTCCGTCAATCTGGCCCCACATTATATGAAAAGAAAGTTTGAAAGTTTGAATGTAACAGTATTTCACCAAGTCCGCTAAATTTGTCAACAAATCGCGCGGTTAGTATTTACCTTTATTATAATCAATCCCAACAACGTTTACACGTGTCCTTTAAACGTCCAAGCAATCGAATCTCCCGGTTCCTCGAGTAACGATTCTCTGTTGCCAATATAAGAGGCCAATGATGCTTCTGGCCACTAAACTCTCTCTCTTGCTGAAAAATGGCAAATGAAATCAGGTACTTCGTGTTGAACACAGGAGCCAAAATCCCGTCCGTTGGATTAGGCACGTGGCAGTCTGATCCTGGTGTCGTCGGTAATGCCGTTGCCGCCGCTATCAAGGTTTCTCACATATTCTCCGTTTCTCAATATGAGTCTCCGTTTACGAAGCGTAAATCTGTTATAACGATTATTTTCTTTTCACATTCCACTGCAGGTTGGATACCGCCATATAGATTGTGCTCGCGTCTATGGCAATGAAAAGGAGGTAATTAAACTACAAGGTTTTGAAATTGCTTATATGTTGCCGGGACTTTAAGATCTAATGCTCGTTTGTTGCAGATTGGATCGGTGCTGAAGAAACTTTTTGAAGATGGAGTGGTCAAGCGCGAGGATTTGTGGATTACCTCCAAACTCTGGTTTGTTTTAACTTTTATGTTGATTTAATCTTACTGGAAAGAACATGAAATTCAACTCTGGTCTGTTTTTCAATCTTCTTTTCATATTTTAAGAAGGAATATTCTAGTTTAACTTTAATCACGCAAATTAAAATTAATATTAGAAGGAATATATTATCTGATTTTTATTTGTAAAGTTTGTATTTGTAGTAGTATTTTCGTGTTTGTAATGGTTTATAGAAGATTTTTGCCTTTGTCACCACATTTAAAATCCCTAGTAATTGCATATGCGTGAAATGATACACAGGTGTACGGATCATGCACCGGAAGATGTACCGGTGGCATTGAACCAAACTTTGCAAGACTTGCAGCTTGATTACCTTGATTTATACCTAGTATGTATTTTCTGATTAAAGATTTTTACTTAATTTTATTTGTTAAAATGTAGCACTGTAGTATACATTTTAGTATTGTTACCGGTGAGAAAAATTGTTCCTGGATCTATCTCTATGTAAAGAGCTTGTAGTTAGAATATGAGTTGTTGGAGGATTGTCAAGAGTTGCAGCCAAATTATTTAATCACTTGTGCTTAGTTGGCCCACCTTTTTCTTGTAGTTTAAGGTTGCAGCGTGTGTATATATTTTTAATACACTTATACATAATTGAGAACAATATAATAATTTGTAACCATGTATGGCTGTTCAACTCTTGAAGATTCACTTGCTAGCGCTGATAAAGAACGGGTGTGTGGCTTCAAGCCTGTGAACCTTCTCCAAATTGATATACCTAGCACATGGGGAGCAATGGAGGAAAAGTTTTAATATTAATTAGGCTTTTGTTTGTCTTTGGAATCAATTCTACTTTATTATCAACTTAAATCAATGATTTAATCATGCATAAATTTGGATCGTCATTTAAGCATTAATTTTTTTTTTTTCACAATAATATCTTACTGCTACCTGTTCAAATGTTTTGGAGATCCACTGGCCGGTGAGCATGAAAAAGGGGTCTGTTGGCTTCAAGCCTGAAAACCTATGCCCACCTGATATACCAAGCACGTGGAAAGCAATGGAGGCATTGTATGATGCTGGCAAGGCTCTAGCAATTGGAGTGAGTAATTTCTCTTCAAAGAAGCTTGGAGATTTGTTGGCAGTAGCACGTGTGCCTCCTGCTGTTAACCAAGTGGAATGCCATCCATCATGGCAGCAGCAAAAGCTCCGTGAATTCTGTAAATCCAAGGGTCTTCACCTATCGGTTAGTAGGCAAATTCCCATGTACCTTTCAGCTCAGCTTGTTGCTTAATTGAATCATTTTTTGACCTATATATAATTATCTATTTCTTATTCTACTTTAGGGCTCTTAGGTCAACTTCATTTTCTTTTCTATCAGGGATATTCCCCATTGGGTTCTCCAGGTACAACATGGCTCAAGAGTGAAGTACTTAAGCATCCAGTTCTAACTATGGTCGCAGAGAAATTAGGCAAAACTCCTGCACAAGTTGCTCTCCGCTGGGGCCTGCAAATGGGTCATAGTGTGCTTCCCAAGAGCACAAACGAAGCAAGGATCAAGGAGAACTTTGATGTCTTTGACTGGTCTATACCTGATGATTTGTTTGCCAAGTTTTCTGAAATTGAGCAGGCAAGTAGCTGTTGTTGTTACTCGTGATCTCTTGTAACCCGAGTCTTAGAAATGTCCTGCAAACTTTGTGTGGCAAATCCACTATGGTTAGTTTTGGTGGTAAAAATGTTCATCACATTACATTATATATCTCAGACCTAGATGGGTAGAGGCTCGCCAATCAGATGGAATCATACAATGGTTTTTCCAGGTTAAATTGGATGACTGAATTAAGGTTTACAGTTTTCTATTAACTAATGATTATTTGATGCTGATACTAGGCATTTTTAATTGTCTTCAAAACTCTTCTCTTCAGTCCTGATGGATGGTTTGCTTTTCAACTTTTCAGGCTAGGCTAATACGAGGGACTTCATTTATCCATGACACGTTCGGTGTCTACAGGTCTGTTGAAGATCTTTGGGATGGTGAGATTTGAGCAATGCAGTATTGATATTTGGAAGACAAGGTCGATGGCTGATTATGATATGATCACTCTCTGAAACTCGTTCCAAGTTACTGTATTGATTCCGCTTGATTATTTTGTATCTGGGATTTACTTATTTCTGAGACTAATTTCTACTGAACCAAATCGTCAAGCTCTGGCACGGGCCAGATGAATAAAAGTCTAGTTATTGCTGCAATATCGTGTGAACATTTAACTTATTGAGTTTGAATGGATTGCAAAAGTTTTTTATTCATGTTGGGAAAGTAATTTGTGGTTTGAACAGCCTTGTAAGAACGGAAGAAAAAGGGAAAAATAAATAATCTCATTTCTTGTGCCCGCTGCGAATGCATCAAAATTTGAATTCGAAGGTCTATCGTCCGGTTAAGTGATATCATGATATGTTCTCGTAAATGTGAAGAACATAGTTCGATTTTACCTGTTAGTAAAGGAATTTGGAATTATATTCATGAGACAGGATATTCTATTGATCTTTGATTATGAAATGAGATAAGGATCTACTCTCCAAATTAATTGTTGGATTTTTCTTTTTAATGTGTGAAGGAATTATTCTCCAATATGATAGTGGGGTTTCATCGTAAGCCTAAATAGAATATTTTCAAAGGGTAATGTTACTTTTATAAACTATTTATATAAATTTTTTTCATATAAACTGATATATCGTGGTTTGATTAAAAAAATGAATCTCAAATTTTAGTTATATTAATTAATATAAATGATATAACAATTATTCTAAAAATGTGACATGTTTATATGAATAAATTGTATAGATTGTTTATAAAAATAGCTTATCTAACTAATTAATCTCTTTTTGTTAAAACGTGTCTTGGGGTTGCCTCGCTAGCTCGGGAAAGTTGGACTTCATTTACCCCAATTTGAACAAAATAAATATTACAGTAATTCTTTGCCTTACCAAGGTTTTAAAGTATAAGTTTCACTCCTCCAATTTTAATAATAATTATTCTTCTTTATCATTGTTATTTGACAGTAAAACTTTAATCTTATAATTAAATGTATAATACTAAAAATTGTGAAAATTCATAATGTATTTTTGCATACTTTTAAATTTTACAAGAATTTTTTTTTTGGTTTAATTAAATGTATAAAAGATTATTTAGGTAAGCTATATAAATCCTGAAAATTTCTAAAAACCCCGTTTCTAAAAACACCTTTTATTCAATTTTAAAATAATTAAGATCTACTCCACTCCCCTTTAAATAATACATACATTTTTATCAATGAAATTTAATAAAAAAATAATATTAATATTTATTTAAAAAAGAAAAATATTTAAAATTTAATAAATATACAGAGATTAACTTATTTATCCAAATTGAGAAGACTAATTCTCATCAAAATTCATTTTGTATAAAAAAACCATCTATTTTTTCTATCAAATCTCTACCTTTGGTAATAGGTACAAATGAAGTATAGTTATAACTGGAAATAATGGCAGGAGAGGCTCTACTATGCGTTTGTTTCATATAATTTAAATTTGTTTATGCATTATTGTTGCTGGTATATTTGTCAAGTTTTCTTGATCTTAAGTGCGGGAAAACACTGGCGAATCTAGAGGGGAAGTTGAGTGTAACAGCGGGAAGAAGTCCTGCAAGAGTGGGGAACGAGAAAGAGATTGAGGCTTAATTAATAAGGTTTTTTCTTTTAAATTATATCTTTTATTAGTAATTTGATTTATACATGATTTAATAATTTATTAAAACGAAGTTGTGCAAAGTAAATGAAATTCGGATGCACATAATTCCGCCCAATTATTTATGTAATAAATAAACAATCTCACGTGAGCCCCGAATCGCAGGCAACGCGCGGCGTGAAGATAACTAATGTAATTTAAATAGCAAGCCAAAACCCTTTCTCTGGCCTATTCAAAACCCTAACAAAACCCCTAACCCCAAAGCCCCCAAAACCAGAGAATGGCTTTGAACTTGATTCTTCGCAGAGTTTCTTCCTCCGTTCGCCCTCTCGCCGTTCGGACGGTTGGATCTCCTAGAACCTTCCGAACTTCAATCTCCTCCCTTCTCTGCGTTGAGAAGCCCACCACTCTCAATTGCAGCTGCCCCCTTCCCTTTCGACGCTTCTCTACAAAGCATAGTTCCGATGACACTCTCATCCGAGTCCTTGACTCCGAGATTGACTGCGCCGACGAACCCACAGTGAGTGTGATGTTGTATTTTCTGCAAAGTTCTGTTTTTTATTCCTACTATACAACAAAAATATTTTCTTTAAATTTTTAATGAGATTTTTTTTTTGTCAAATAATTTTAGATCGAACGCAACTGCACATGTGTTCGTGTTAAGTTCAAATGGGTATCTTAATTTTATGGACAAAGGTTGATAATTTATGAGAGTTGAGTATTCAAACTAGAAGAGTAACCGATATGCTTGCAATTCTATATGTAATCTCTTGTTTCTTAGTTAATGATTTTGTTATAGTGGTTGTATTCTCACTGCATTAACTCCAATGTTTGGTATATCTGAGGTAGCTTCAATATGTGAATTTTGCTGAGTAGTTAGTTGTTTTCGACTTTATATGTCTCACAAAATTTAGATACTGCATAAATTTCATTGAGTTATATACTGTTTTAGGCACTTTTTGTGTTGTAGAACCTTTACCTGAAGTTATCATCCTTGGTAGATTCTGTAAAACGATTAAATCATTTAGATATTTTGTTGAGAATATCTTAAGTTGGCCTCAAAAGTTTCTCTATCAAGGTGAATTTGAAACTATTTAGCAAAAGGAGATGTGTAATTTCTCAAAAAAGACTGTTTTTAATATTTCTTCTACCCTTCATTATCCCAAGTCTTGTATCAATTCAAAATCTTTATAATGCTCTCAGTTGTTTTGCATAGGAGGGAGGCAATTGTTATGCTTTCTTTGAGTCACATGGTTAAAAGATATATCACCTAATTGTTTTGAGAGGGATGATCACGGATAGATTTTATATTATTGGTATAATTATAATTTCTCTTTCTTCAATGATACACGTGAACAGGTGGAAGAGATCCCAGATGGCTTTCCTTTTAAAATTCAAGACAATCCGGGAGAAAGGACCATATTGCTAACCAGAGACTATCAAGATGAAAAAATTACAGTGGAAGTTGACATGCCTAATCCTGATGATTTTGTGGAGGATGCAGATGAAAATGACAATGAAGATGAGCAAGCTGATGGTCGGACAAGTATTCCATTGGTTGTGAGTATTTCAAAAGGAGATGGGATGAGTCTGGAGTTTGGTGTAACTGCTTTCCCTGATGAGATTACAATTGATAGCTTGTCAATCAAGCGACCTGAAGGTTCTGAAGATCAGCTTGCATATGAAGGGCCTGATTTCAAGTAAGCTTGTCATTTTATATATAGACTGCTGCTTTCTTATAATTCTCCATCTTTTTCTTTTTACTGATATTTTACCTTTTGTTTTTCAGTGATTTGGATGAAAACTTGCAGAAGGCTTTCCATAAATATCTAGAGGTAAGAGGGATCAAGCCCACCACAACAAACTTCTTGCAGGAGTATATGATTAACAAAGACAGTAAAGAGTACCTGAATTGGTTGAACAAACTTAAGAAGTTTATCGAAAAGTGATTTCCCGATGAATCCACAGATTTTTTCATGGCTTTATAAGGTGGCTGCTGCTCTTCTGTAGCTTGCTTCTGTCTTTTAGATTTTAAGTGTTTTTAATTCGGAATTGTACTCTTTTAGGGAGAGGGAGTTAGGTGGGGTTAAAAGTGTTGAAACCCATGAACTTTAAATAGGCTGTAGACATTTCAAGACGTTGATGATCAGTTTTGTGCTGAGCCCATTTATAAAGAATGAGAATTGCTACAGGGTGACATGAGCACTTTAATTATATGTAAAAGCTATCTTTATAATCTTTTTTAAGTTTGGCTTGTTTGTTGATCATTCTGCATATCTTCTTGATTTTACGGGTAAGTGGTAAGCATTCTATTCTTGAATCATTTTTGGATATCTTGGTTTCAGTGGCAAACTTATGCTTATAAATTCCATGAGAGGCGAGTGCTTTACATAAGCCAAGGAGGGAATATCCAAAATGGTTGCGCCCGAGCTGGAATATTTAGTATCTCCACTAATTGCTATCTTGCGGACTTCCATAGTCCTTAACTATCGTTTTCTTTATTGTTCCTTCCACATTTTTTGCGAGCATGTGTGATGTAACATGGCTTATTTTATTATGAGGGTTAATATAATATTTTAGTATTTAATTAATTAGGGTTTTATTTAAATTAGAAAATTATCAGTTTAGTGATTTTGACTCAAATTAGGGATCTTGACTTTTTCCAATTTGATTCAAATCTAAATTGTTAGTTTAGAAATTTTGACTTAAAATAGGATTTTGACTTTCCTATTTTTCAATATGTGTTAATTAGTATAAATATAGAGTTTCATTATTTTGTTAGATAATTATTATTTAGACATTATTATTTGAAATATTAAAGAAGTATTCAGATTGATTGTGTGTGAGTGTTGATTGATTGTGTGTGGATGTGAGTTATCGTTGAATGTTTTGAGTTTAGTTTGTTCTTGTACGGGTTCCCCGTCAATTTGGTATCAGAGCCTAACATCGTTCCATAAAATTCCGGGATAATTCTAATTTGCCCCCTGAGGTTAGGCTTAAAGAAAATTGAGGATCTCAGTTTTCTGAAATCTAAGATTACCCCTTGAAGTTACTGTAGCACCGTTAGATTTAACGGAAAATATATTAAATAGTAACTTAACGCTAGTAAACAGTAGTATTTTCTATTAAATCTAACGGTTTAATGCATTTTCTGTTAAATCTAACGGTACTACAGTAACTTCAGGGAGCAATCTTAGATTTCAGAAAACTGAGGTTCTCAATTTTTTTTAGGCCTAACCTCAGGGGGTAAATTAGAATTACCCCTAAAATTCCATAAACCCAAACACATTCACTGTTTACTACTGTTCATCGCTGGAGTTACTGTTCATCACCGGCGTCCGACGCATCGTCCATCACCAAATACATCAACTTGTAGATCGGGCCGTCCCCATTATTCTTCCCTGCATCACCATCACCAGAATCCCATCGAAAACCCTTCAAAAAGCTGAAAAACAGTTTGCCGTCGTTACTGTTTATCGCCGCAGACCGGCGAGTGGTGTCTCACCACCACCATCAAGTGATAGATCGGCTCCTCCCCGTCAACTTTTCCTTCTTGGCCGATCACTAATTCTTGTCGGAAAGTCTCCAAAAATCAAATTTTCAGTTTGAGAGCCACCGCAGCTTCCACTACCGACCGGAAAGTTTCTGCCGTTGCCGATCCGGCGTCTGAAGGTTTGGCCGTCACCGTCCCGTCGCCGGAAGCCGCCACCAGAGAGTGTTTGGATGTTGAGGTTAGGGACTTCCTTGTCACTTTTTAAAATTGGTGGATATTTTTGATTAAGGGCTTTCAAGTCATTTGCCATTGAATCAAGCCTAATTAACTGAAGACCCACCCACTTTGCATAATCACACCATTGTCCGAATTTTAAAATTTTATTTATCCTTTTACAGTTTAACCCCTGCAGTCTCAATATTTACTGTTAGTCTATACAGTTTCATTAAATTTTACTTTAGCCTGTAAACCTAAAAAAAAAAAAACCATTACATCTTTACTTTTCTTGCCTTTATTTGCCTTACAGCAGTATCAGATTTATTTTATCGCTTATAAGAAATTTTAGTCTAGATTTAGCATAGTATTAAAAAAAAAGAGAGAATGGTAGACCCAAATCTTCCACCTGCACAACCTAATTTCAATACCATAAACAATAGGTTGAGTGGATTAGAACTTAGGTTCAACAACATTGAACAAGTAGTTCTTGATATTAAAGAGCAACTTGATCGTAGAGATAACAATGTTGGATCATCTAATAGGTTTGATAAGGGTAAAGAAGTCTTAGGATCTACATCTAAAAAACATCATGAGCGAGATTATATTCATAATCTTTTGTTTGAAGATGATAATGATGGTAAAAGCAGTCATAGAAATACCAGGAGTCATTCTAGGCATGAGTCATCTGACATTCCAAAAGGTGCCAAACACAATGTTCCTGAGTTTGATGGTAAGTTAGACCCCACTGCTTTCTTGGATTGGATAGATGCCTTAGAGGAATACTTTGATTGGTACGACATGGTAAACTCCTATCGTGTTCGTTTTGCTCGACTTAAATTAGTTGGTACTGCTAAGATCTTTTGTCAGTCCACAGAACGTAGATTTTGCAAACGGCATAGTCATCCTCCTACTTGGGCAGAATTAAAAATGGACCTCACATAAAAATATGTCCCTCAATCCTATAAGAAACAACTCTATAGGCAATTGCTTAACCTTAGGCAGGGTTCTTCTAGTGTCTTTGAGTACCAATCTAAGTTTGATAATCTTCACATTAGATGTGAAATTGAAGAGTCTATTGATGCCACAGTATCAAGATTTATTAATGGACTTAGGTTTGACATCCAGCGTGTTGTTGAGTTGAGCTCCCCTAAAACTGTAGAAGATGCCTATAATAAAGACTTAGAAGCTGAACTCTATGCAAAAACTTATAATAGGCAAACTTCCTCGGTGCATACTCCATCTCCTCAAATTAAGGCTTTTAATAGGAATAACTTTAATTCGCAATCCTCCACTCCTAGAGCTTCTAGTTCGCCAACTCCTAGTTACCCTACATCTAGTGCATCCCATCCTAATCCTTGTTTCAATTCGAATAGGGAAAGATCAATGAGTGCTTCAAACCAATCCTTTAGTTCCCCAATTGTGTGTCACAATTGTCAAGGTAGAGGTCATATTGCTGCTCGTTGTCCTAGTCGTACTATGACCATAGGATATGACCTTAGTGAATCACTACATGAGGATCCTGAAGGAGAGGTCTTAGAACCATTAGAGGAGAGTGAAGATTTAGGATTATGAGACATCCAGGAAAAGGAGTTTAATGAGCAATTGGCAGTCATGCGTTGCATCTTGTCTACTCCAGTAGCTTCTGATTCTTGGAAGAGAACTAGTATTTTCCATACCTTAGTTCCCCTTAAGAATCAGTTATACAAACTAGTGATAGATGGAGGTAGTACGTTGCATCTTGTCTACTCTAGTAGCTTCTGATTCTTGGAAGAGAACTAGTATTTTCCATACCTTAGTTCCCCTTAAGAATCAGTTATGCAAACTAGTGATAGATGGAGGTAGTACCTTAAATGTCATCTCTAAGGCTGCAATTGATAGGTTTAACCTCACTCTAATCCTTTTCAGGTAGCTTGGGTTAATAAAACAATCCTACCTGTCACCCATAGATGTCTGGTTCCTCTTAAGTTGTGCTCTTACAAGGAAAACATTTATTGTGACGTGTTACCCATGGATGTGGCTCATATCCTTCTAGGTAGACCATGGCTTTATGACCATGATGTTGTAAACTATGGGAAAGAGAATACCTATGTCTTTAACCATTGTGGTAAACCTATTACCTTGATACCCGCCAAACCTAATGACAATTGTAAGGTTTCAACTAGGGTTTAAAAGGATAAACCAACTCCAAAATCTAGATCGAATACCTTAGAGCCTAAGAAACACAACTTAAATATTTTGGGTCCAACTCATTTTATGAAAGAAACCCAAGAGACTGGTGTTGTGTACACTTTGGTTCTAAAAGAGCAATCATCGGAGTCTAGTTTAGACTTTTCCCCTAAGATAGGTGAGCTTTTAGAAGAGTTTAGTGATGTAGCCCCTAAGGACTTACCAAATGAGCTACCACCTATGAGGGATATTCAACATGCCATTGACTTAGTTCCAGGTTCACAACTTCCTAACCTTCCACATTATAGGATGAACCCCACTGAGAGAGCTGAGTTAAATAGACAAATAGATGGTTTGTTAGAAAAAGGTCTCATTCGTCATAGTCTTAGTCCTTATGCAGTTTCAGTGTTACTCACCCCTAAGAAATATGGATCTTGGAGAATGTGTGTTGATAGTAGGGCCATCAACAAAATAACTATT
Organism: Boswellia sacra; assembly: GCA_013180625.2. Classification (NCBI taxonomy): domain Eukaryota; kingdom Viridiplantae; phylum Streptophyta; class Magnoliopsida; order Sapindales; family Burseraceae; genus Boswellia; species Boswellia sacra. The sequence goes on from SNVD02008589.1 coordinate 23,400, forward strand.
AAGTATAGGTTTCCCATACCTAGACTTGAAGATATGTTAGATGAGTTAGCAGGTTCTAGTTGGTTCTCCAAGATAGACTTAAGGAGTGGTTATCACCAGATTAGGATTAGACCAGGTGATGAGTGGAAAATCGCTTTTAAATCCCCTGATGGATTGTATGAGTAGTTAGTTATGCCTTTTGGATTGTCTAATGCTCTTAGTACTTTTATGAGAGTCATGACACATATGTTATGACCCTTTATAGGGAAATTTCTTGTAGTTTATTTTGATGATATTCTCATATATAGTAAGAGTGAGGAAGATCATTTAGACCATCTTAAGAAAATTTTCAGTACCCTTAGGAATGAGAAGATGTACATCAATCTTAAGAAATGTTCTTTCATGCAGTCTCAAGTCCTTTTCTTAGGATTCATAGTTTCTTCAGAGGGTATAAAAGCTGATCTTAATAAGATAAAAGCTATTACATCATGGCCTACGCCTAGGACTTTGTCTGAAATTCGTAGTTTCCATGGATTAGCTTCTTTCTATAGGAGATTCATTAGAGAGTTTAGCACCATTATGGCACCCATCACTGATTGCATGCGAAAGGGTGAATTTCAATGGACCCCTGCAGCCACTAGAGCATTTGAGCTTGTTAAGCAACGTATGACTCAAGCCCCTGTTCTTAGACATCCAGATTTTTCTAAAGTCTTTGAAGTAGCTTGTGATGTTTCAGGAGTAGGTATAGGAGGAGTCTTGAGTCAAGAGGGTCACCCTATTGCTTTCTTTAGTGAGAAACTCAATGAGGTTAAACAACGATATTCTACCTATGATAAAGAGTTCTATGCTATTGTTAGATCTCTACAATATTGACAGTATTATCTTTTGCCTAATGAATTTGTCCTTTATTCTGACCACTAGGCGTTGAAATATCTTCAATCCCAAAAGCGATTAAATGAGAGACATGTCAAGTGGTCTGAGTTCCTTCAAATGTTCACATTTGTCCTTAGACACAAGCCAGGAGAGGATAATAAGGTAGCTGATGCCCTTAGTAGAGTCATGCATACCCTTCAAACCATGCAAGTCGAAATTGTAGGATTTGATAGGATGAAGTCTGAGTATCCCTCTTGTCTTGATTTTGGCATCATTTATAAAGAACTTTTAGATAATAACCGTAGAGATCATGTAGATTTTATCATTCGTGATGGTTACCTTTTTAAGGGTTCTCGTTTATGCATTCCTCGTACTTCTATGAGAGATTTTCTAGTTTGGGAAATGCATGCTGGAGGATTAGCTGGTCACTTAGGGAGAGATAAAACCATAGCCTTAGTTGAGGATAGGTTTTATTGGCCGTCATTAAAGAGGGATGTTGCTAGGATTGTATCTCAGTGTCGTACTTATCAACTAGCTAAGGCTAGGAAACTAAATCAAGGGTTATACACTCCCCTCCCCGTTCCTTACCTTCCTTGGAGAGATGCTAGTATGGATTTCCTTTTAGGACTACCTAAAACCGCAAGGAAGCATGATTCTATTTTTATTGTGGTTGATAGGTTTTCTAAAATGGCTCATTTTATCCCTTGTTCTAGGACTAGTGATGCTTCACATATAGCTCAACTATTCTTTAGGGAGATTGTTCGTCTCCATGGACTGCCTGTGTCTATTGTGTCTGATAGAGATGTTAAGTTTGTTAGCTACTTTTGGAAGACACTTCGGAAGCTGTTTGATACATCTCTTAAGTTCTCTTCAACTTATCATCCTCAAACAGATGGCCAAACTGAAATGGTTAATCGTAGCTTGGGGAACTTGCTTCGTTGTGTGGTAGGCGAGAAGTTAGGTAATTAGGATTTAGTGTTACCTATGGCTGAGTTTGCTTATAATAATGTTGTTCATAGGTCAACTGGTAAGAGTCTATTCATAGGGTTGGAACCGGGGCGGGGCGGGTACGGGGCGGCCGGTATCCAGCCCCGCCCCGTTGACCCTTTTTTTTGCCCCGCCCCGCCCCTTTGCCCCTTTGCGGGGCGGGGCGGGGCGGGGCAAAAAAAATTTTAGTAGATCTAGACCCGCCCCGTCCCGCTCCGCCATTGTTTATATTTTTACAATCACACCCCTATAATCTTTATATTTTTCAACTTCATCCCTTGTAATATTTATATCTTTGCAAATAACGCCCTTATCAATTTCTAATCATTCATTTTTCAACAATCATAAAAATAATAAATCTTCAAACTAAAATCAAAATAGTTGTATATTATCATTTGATTTTATTAGTAATAATGTTACATATTTCATTAGAAATAATGTTAAAAGTTTATTATTGCTTGTAAACTAGTTAATTGATAATTTTTAAATAGTTGATAATACAATTAAATAATTTTTTAATGACATATTCATTTAATTTCAATTTAATGATAGTAATAATATGATTGGTATATACCAAATAATTAATATTATAAATATTTATGAAATACTAATAATTTAATTAACTAATTTAAATTACGATAAATCATATATTTAACGTTATAAGATTATTTTTATCATATTTCTATTTACATATTTAGAAAATAATATATTGATTATATTAAACATATACATTTTTAAAATAATATTTTTAATATTACAATAATTTAAATAGTACTTAGTAATCTATATCAAGATTGTATATGTTACACAAATTTAATTACTATAAAATATAAATATTTACTTACCATTTGATTTTATTAGTAATAATGTTACATGCTTTATTAGAAATAATGTTAAAAATGTATTATTCTTGTAAACTAGTTAATTAACACTTTTTCAATAGTATGTTAATTTAATTTCAATCTAATAATAGTAATAATATGATTTGTATATACTAATTAATTAACATTATATGTATTTATGAAACATTAATAATTAAAGTAATTAATTTATTTAAGAATTTAGGATAAATCATATATTTAAGATTATAAGATTATTTTTATCCTATTTTTATTTACATATTTGGGAAATAATATATTGATTATATTAAAGATATATATTTTTAAAATAATCATGTTAATATTGCAATAATTTAATTAGTACTTAGTAATCTATATCAAGATTGTATATATTATAAAATTTAATTATTATAAAATATAAATATTTAATTATCATTAATTGTCATTTAATTATATTAGTAATAATGTTACATACTTTATTAGAAATAATGTTAAAAGTGTATTATTGCTTATAAATTATTTAATTGACAATTTTTTAAATAGTTGATAATACAATTAAATAAATTTTTAGTAACATGTTGATTTAATTTCAATCTAATAATCGCAATAATATTATTGGCATATACCAAATAATTAACATTATATATTTATGAAACATTAATAATTTAATTAATTAATTTAAATTACAATAAATCATATATTTAAGGTTTTAAGATTTTTTTATCATATTTCTATTTACATATTTAAAAAATAATATACTGATTATATTATAGATATATATTTTAAAAATAATCTTGTTAATATTGTAATAATTTAATTAGTACTTAATAATCTATATCAAGATTGTATATATTATACAAATTCAATTATTATAAAATACAAATATTTTATTTTTTCATTATAATATGAAGAAATTGATGTTAATATACTAAAAGATATTAATTATTAATTAAAATGTCATTTTTATTAAAGTATTTGCATTATTTGTAAAATTATTAAGAATTTATATATATGAAAAGTTTAACAAATATAACCTAAAAAATTACATAACAGTCCTAAACTTTAAAAATTTTATAAATATACCCCTAATCTTGCGGGGCGAGGCGGGTCTACGGGTCCAAATGGCTAGACCCGGCCCCGAACCCGCCCCGACCGGGGCAGAAATTTTCTGCTCCAGACCCACCCCTATGAATGCTCCGGGGCGGGTTAAGACCCGTCCCGTTGGACCGGGTCCGGCCGGGTCTGCGGTGGGTCCGGGGCAAATACCCAACCCTATCTATTCATGATTTTTTATGGTATTGCACCCCGCCGACCCATTGACCGCTTACCCTCTCACTACCCTTCTTCAAATTTTGCTACTGATTTTGCCACCCATATGCGTGATGTGCATGCTGAGGTTAGACAAAAGATTTCTTTGAGCAATGATAAATATACGTCTGCTGCTAATCTGCATCGTAGAGAAAAGGTTTTTAAGGAAGGTGATTATGTCATGGTTCGCCTTGATCCTTCTCGCTTTCCTAAACAAGCTAACAAGAAATTACAAGCCTCTGCCCATGGTCCATTTAAAATTAATCGTAGGCTTGGTTCTAATGCTTATTTACTTGATTTGTCTTCTGATTGGAGTATCAATCCAATTTTTAATGTGGCAGTCTTGTTTCCTTACCGAGGACATTTCGAGCCTCTAGCTGTTTTTGATGTTTATACAGGTTCTTCTCCTGTTGTCGTACCTCGTTTGTCTCCGTTTGATCCTCCACCGGATGATGAGGTTGAACAAATTTTGGACGACCATTTTGTTACTTCTGCTACTGGTGGTTTTCGTCGTTTCCTTGTTCGTTGGAAGGGACGACCAACTGACTATGATACTTGGCTTCCTGAGGATGAGCTTTGTCGCATCAACTCCCGTACTTTGAATTTTTATTTGCAATCCCACTTGTCCGGAGACGAGTCTTTCTAAGTCGGGGGGAATTGATGTAGCATGGCTTATTTTATTATGAGGGTTAATATAGTCTTTTAGTATTTAATTAATTAGGATTTTATTTAAATTGAGAAATTATCAGTTTAGGGATTTTGACTCAAATTAGGGATCTTGACTTTTCTCAATTTGATTCAAACCTAAATTGTTAGTTTAGGGGTTTTGACTTAAATAGGATTTTGACTTTCCTATTTTCTAATATGTCTTGATTAGTATAAATATAGGGTTTTATTATTTTGTTAGACAATTATTATTCAGACATTATTATTTAAAATATTAAAAAAGTATTCAGATTGATTGAGTGTTGATTGATTGTGTGTGGATGTAAGTTATCGTTGAATGTTTTGAGTTTAATTTGTTTTTGTACGAGTCCCCGTCAATGTGATCAAGGGAGGGGCATTATAACTCAATTCATAGACACGTGTTTAATTGATGAGCATTAAAATATGTTGGAAGTTTTTCTCTTCAATTACGGTTGTTTTTGGGAGGAAGAAATCAAAATTTATAGATTAGTTTAAGATCTTATGTACAGAAACGATGAGTATAAAGCATGGATTATGTAAAAGGATATGAAACTTGGATGATCACCGGTGAGGGCAACTGAGAGAGGAGCAGGCAGGTTCAAATTCTTCTTTTATCTCTTTATTAAGCATATATAATCTTATCTATTAAAATCCTAAAAAAAAAATTAAGCAACAGTTTGGGTAAAAATTGCGGCAAAACTTTCTAAAAGCATCTTCTTTTGTTTTTAAAGTTTTTCATTTTTTTCGAAAGATCCAATTTTTTCGCCACGAGTCTCTTACATAAACAATACCACCCACGTCAAGGCTGATTTGGAAGTTGATAAAGAATTGGGAAGTTGGGGCATATACCCGTAGCCACCACTTGCCGAATCTGAAGCAGAAAACAACTCTGTCAACATCTATTCAACAAAAGGTAATATTTATATCATCATCATTCTCACTGGTTCTGTTCCTTTTCTATTTCTATTATTCCGTTGTTGAGTTAGTAGCGTTTTAATAATAGCTGTCCCATATGTTGTTTATCATAGTAGTTTTGGTTATTACTGTAGAAGAATATGAGTAGCGAAACTCAACATGGCCCTTTACATTTTGATCTCAATACCGGAGCTAAAATGCCCTCTGTTGGCCTGGGAACATGGAGAGCTGATCCAGGCGTTGTGGGTCAAGCAGTCATTGCTGCTGTCAAGGTTCTGCTTTTTCATATATTCAATTATTCTTTCTTATAAAAGATGGCTCTTTTTTTGTTAATCTAATCAATCTTACTTGATTAATGCTCATAAACGTTACAGAGATACTGCAGCAGTTTATTATGAGATCTTTAGTTGATTTAGTCTCGATATTTTGCAGGCTGGTTACAGGCACATAGACTGTGCTCGGGTTTATGGTAATGAAAAGGAGGTAACTTTCCTCAGATCTTCTGCTGTACAATTCTCTTATTTGTTGTTTTGTTAATTTTTGTTGTTTTCTTAATTTTCCTTTTTGATTTCTTGTTCATGTTTGATGTAATATAGGTGGGTGCTGCTCTGAAGGAACTCTTTTCCACTAATGTGGTGAAGCGAAGCGAGATGTTTATCACAACTAAGCTATGGTATTTTTTATCTGCTATATGATATTTTCTTTACATATCACTGGAATCATGATTTCTGATATAAACGAATGAGTTTTAGCTTATCAGAATCCAATTTAGGACTTAGAACAAATTTTAGGATTGGTTAAGAAAGAATATGTTAACTCATCTGATTTCTTTGAAATTTTCAGGTGTAGCGACCATACACCAGTAGATGTTCCGAAGGCTCTGACCAGAAGCTTAGATGATCTGCAACTTGACTATGTCGATCTATATCTTGTAAACCTCTATACTTGAACGCTCTAAGAGGAGAGTGTTTTTTTTTTTTTTGGTTAAATTTTTTAAGGCTGGAATCAAGGTCTATGTTGGCTCAACAAAACCTAGAATATTATTTATTGAGACCATCTTCACCCATAAAATTATTTGTGCGTATGGTTTAATGCAACAGCCAACAGGCGTCCGTAGTCGTAGGAAATTTTGTTGCTTAGCCAATTCCCAAGTGGATATTTATCTTCATCTACATTGTTGGTTTTTGCCTGAAGTATGAGCTTTGCTTTGCAGATACATTGGCCATTTCGAACAAAGCCTGGCTCTCGAGGGTTTGATCCTGAAGTCATGGCTCCCTTGTGTCTTCAGGAAACCTGGACTGCAATGGAGGGTTTATATAAATCTGGCAAGGCACGTGCAATTGGGGTGAGCAACTTTTCAACTAAAAAGCTGCAAGATCTGCTTTCATACGCAAAGGTGCGACCTGCTGTCAATCAAGTGGAATGTCACCCTGTTTGGCAGCAACCGTCGCTTCACAAATTGTGCAAGTCAACTGGAGTTCATCTCACGGTATAACTTTTCGAAATCTTCTCCAATCTTCTTGATCTTTTAAGTTAGTAACAAGCTCGGATTGAGGCTTGATATGTGAAATTTTATAACTGGAAATTGTTATTGCAGGCATATTCTCCTCTGGGATCTCCGGGGTCTTGGGTAAAGGGTGAAGTCTTGAAGGAACCTATATTGATTGAAATAGCAGAAAAAATCAAAAAGTCACCTGCACAGGTAGCTCTGCGCTGGGGTCTTCAGAGCGGTCACAGCATCCTCCCAAAGAGTGTAACCAAGTCCAGGATCGAAGAAAACTTAAGCTTGTTTGATTGGCTCATTCCTCCGGAACTCTTCTCAAAATTTTCAAATATCCATCAGGTAAATCACACCCCTTGTAAACAACTATGCAAAGATGTGCCTGCATGTTTTAATTGTTCAAGTTTTTCATATAGATGAATATTCCATAATTGCTTGGTACACATTAGATAATGTAAATCTTGTTAATGCTTCGCAGCAAAGGCTCCTCCGAGGAGATTTTGCCCTCCATGAAAGTAGGAGCCCTTATAAAACCCTGGAAGAGCTTTGGGATGGTGAAATATAGAAGAAGTCAAAGCCTGTAAATCAATGGCGTAGAAACAATCAATTTACATTTATTTGCAGTTGACTTTGGAAACTCCATGCAGATCAATGGTGGCGGTAGTCTAGCCAAACCAACGTCTTTCTATCTCTGCAGAAAGAAATATGGAGACCAAAATTCATTTATCTCGAAGTATAGACCAAGACCAGGAGAAGCAACACTCTCCTCCCGCATTTCTTAGACTTTCGTGAATTTTGCTGTTTCTTGATATGATACTTAAGCATTTATCATTCCAACTTAACAATTCCATACACTGTTGGATCAAAAATCGACCAACAGTTAACATTGTTACTTTCGAAGTCGCAGAAACAAATTTTCAGTAAGATTTTCTCATTAAATTAAATAATTAGGCAGTTTACACCTCCATTCCTCTGTCTATCGGGATTTGAAGTTGTAGTTATTTATTGAAGTAACTATTCTGACTAAAGAAGGTTCTGCCTAAAGCACGATCGAGGTAGCAAACTCTGCAAGACTATCGGCAAAGGAAACTAAATATATATTACAGCTGTCACAACCTTCGCAGCTAGCCTAACACCTCTCAAAATAAATATACAACAATCTTTTACGACCGTAAGGGAAGATCCTTGTGGGTGTAAATGACCCCTTTATCTCCATCTACCACCTGCCCGCTCCCTCTCAAAATCCTACATTTACAACAAAGAGGCACGATTAAGGTCTAGTGAGTCAATACAGCATTCTAACAAGTGTTAATGGTAACTATATAGTATTAGAGGAAAAGTCATAATTCCAATACCATCGTGTAGTTAGCAATCCTTCAACTCCTACAGGACCTCGAGCGTGAATCCTGCCTGTACTTATTCCGACCTGTACATCCATCAAACACACCAAATAAGGCATAACATGAAATCATGCTACAGTTTCTAACACCATAATTCAGAAAAGTTATGTACCTCTGCACCAAGTCCAAACCTTGCTCCATCGCAGAATCGTGTACTTGCATTATGAAATACTGCAGCGCTGTTGACATCAGCAGAAAAACAGTATGCAAGGTTATGAAACTCAAAAAATATAACTACTAGGAAAACCATTTCAACTTATTGGGCCCAAGATCAATTGCAATTTATGCAGCTGATGCAGAGGGGCAGATAGCATTCTTGCAAAGCAGAAAATATTAAATAGCAGAAAAGTCTTGTTAGAATCCCCAAAGAGACTAGGCAACAAAACAAGGGGAACCCACCTTCCACTCTTTCCTACCAAACAACTTCAGTGCCGGAAACATCCCTTCACCTCCTGGTTTTCCATTAGTTAATAAAATCATTATATGTAAAAATTCCTAAGCCACTTCGTTCCGCAGGCTTTGAATGTTGAAAGTTAGCAGGGCAACTGTAAGAGAAGCCCATATACTACTAATTCTTTTTGTAATTTGTTTTTCTGCCTTGAAACAATAATGAAAGACGCAAACGAATAAGTTAAAATGGGATTTTAACCATGTACAGCAGCCAGAGAGTCTATGTAGGTGTCATACTTGAAGCTTTGACTCTGAAAAGTTAAATGATGTTGAAATGCGCCTTGTTAATAATGTCTAGTCTCCTCTCATCGTTCAGAGCTAATGGTGCAATTATCAACCAAGCTCTACAAACTAATTTCTCTTTAGATTGCATACCGTTCCTCTATCTAATAGTCTCACCAGAGTATGCTACAATTATATCTAAAATTCCAGAAAAAGTTAGTTTGGAGGCTAATGATATATTTCCATAATTATGTCTAACGTAGTACATGTCAATCGGTAGCACAAAACTAAACCTAAAAGTTACCTGTCAACTTGATTTAAGAAAATTTCAGCAACTTTCCGATCTTCTGTAATAATGCAATCTGTGTGAGCACTGCAGAGAGTTGAAAAGAGGTTTAAAGAGTTAGTAAGATACAAACTTCATCCCTGAAACTACAAACCAAAGAAGAGTAAATTGATATCAAAGAGATTTAAACATGCCTTCCATGTTGATGTATATGGTGAATGGCAGCATGCACATCATCCACAATCTCGATTGTGCAAGCCATTGAATTATACTCATGATGGAATGAGTGCGTCTCTGGAATACTTAGCAAATTACTTGCTCTTGGCCCACCGTATAATTTAACACCTGCAACAGATGAATTTGGGGTCATCAAGCTGGCACTCTTACGTTAGATCTCATACCCTCAATGGTTAAATTTGTCAACATAATCTATCTTGAGGTTTGACAACTCTAGCACAAAACAACCACTTGGCAAAGAGACAAACCAAAATCTAATTATACTCAAATGTCCAAAAGCTGCCCAAATTTTAAATTCCCTGTCTGAGAATACATATAAAATCCATATCTAAGTTCCACTATAACATTTTTTTTTTTTTTTAATCAAGACTTTTCTAAACCAAATTATCTAGTTCCAACCTTTTTCTCAACAGATGCTAACACATGCCTAGTTTTGACTTCTTCAGAGAGGAAGACTATCTTGCAATTATACTCAAAGACATGGGAAAGACTGAAGGTACTAGTTGTTTAATTAATGACAACAATGATTATATACTTGGAATGAAGGACAGTCATTTATGCATACCATGACGTTGAAGTTCTACAATAAGTTCATTGAGTTCAGTACATGAAAAATCCTTGTGTACCAGAAGTGTTTCCTGGAAAAATCATGATAAACAAAATTACAGATAATATAGGGCAAACTTTACAGTGAAGATGATTCTATAACAGCATATATGTGTAATAAATACAAGTTGAAGGCCAGCAAATATGCTTTTGATCAAACTAATATTAGAACACAATAATAATCATATTGAGTGTGAACCGAAATTACCATAGCGTTACAGGCTGCAGGATAATCTATCTTTGCATCCAGAACAATGTGCTTTGCCATATCCATGTCAGCACATTTATCAACATAAACATGACAAATTCCATCTGGGAAAAGAAAGCCGCAACTTTACTCAAAGCTCTAGCTAGAAAATTGATGACATAAAGAGTCAAAAATCCAACCTTACCAGAATGACCAAGAACAGGAATTTTTGTTGATTCCTTGATTTCGGATACAAGCTTATTGCTGCCTCTGGGGATGACAAGATCTATTACATCATCAAGCTGTATGAAAATAAAATTGGTTAAATACCACCCTAAAACTAGAGAAACATCAACAGTTTCAAGCCTCATATCCACCTTGAGCAAATCAGGAATCTCTTCTCTTGAAGTCACAAGTCCAATAAGTTTTTCACCAACAGTATCTGGGATTGCTGAAGTAATAACCTACAAACCAGGAAAATTTATAATACAATCATAACCAGTGTCACAAGAAAAAGCAACCAACTTTAATTTTTAGAATAAGGAATAGTTGTCTAGACTCGGAGAATCAAACCTTGTGCAGGATCGCATTTGATCGAGTAGCTTCTTTACCACCTTTCAGCACTAGACCATTCCCACTACGAATGGCCAGTGAAGCTATCTATTGAACCATTTGCAAGAAAGAAAATGTGAATTAGTGAAGAAAAACTTGTACATACAACAAAAATTTAACTATAAGCTTAAAGGTCAACTAGTTGAAAACTATGTAGAGATCATTTTTCCAATCCTTGCTTCCCAAAAAAAAAAAAAAACACAAAAGAGAAATAAATCAATTATTATGACCCCCTTTCAACACCGTTTAGGGTGGCAAATACTTCAAAAGATCAGTTGTCTCAGGCACATCCCGCCAAAACTAGTATTATCATTGATAAATGCCTTAAATTAGATAAAACACAAAATATTTTTACCTGGACTAGAGCATCGGGTCGAGACTCGAATATAATTAAGAGGACACCCAAAGGAGATGATGTTTTCTCCAGGACGAGTCCATCTGCAAGCTGAATAAAAGAGCAGTCACCAAAAAAGGTCAAAGTTGAGTATAATTAAAGAAAAGAGACACCCAAGATATTCATATTCACTTCCGATTGGTATATAGAAATCAAAATTGATGTTCATTACTATACCACAAGATTCAACATGAAACTAAAAGCTATACAGCAGTAAGAAATCTCATTGCCATAGGGGAAAACCACCGCATAAATATCCTAGGTCTATAAATTACCAAATTAACAGAGCTCTGGAAGTTTTCCTGACCTCTGTTCTCTTTAAGATACGACCAATGGGTTCTTCCATGTCTGCAAGTACACGAATGGATTTTGCAAGGCCAGAGATCTGTATAATACAAAAGCAAGAATGATATAAAACTGTTTGGTTAATAGGATGTAGGCTTTCTGATGAAACAGTGGAGTCCAAATGGAACGATGTACACAAAAACTAAAAACAGATGAACAAATTCTCCATCATAAAAATAAAAGAAAAAAAAAATGCTTGCCTTCCCAGGCTTCAGGGCCAATCGAGAAATCAGTGATTTCTCATATCCAGCCTCCCGTGCAGCAGCAATGTCAGCTTCATTCTCAGCTTTAATCAAGCTTTCATTTGCCTCTAGGGCATCAGCTATGTCCAGCAAAATTTTACTCCTATCTTCAGACTGTAAACTCTGCAATTGGGAATATAAAATATTTCATACTACTGGTCTTACTACTTTGACAGTTGTAATTAAATCATCCACATAAGTTCAAATTTTTAATAATAATAAACAGAATCTGAAATGGAACTCGCATACTCACCTGAAGCCGTCGAGAACATTCCCGTGCAGCAACCGCCATCTCACGTGCACCAACTTCTTTTACTGAAATCCATGAGTGTGCATCTTTGTGGAAAAGGGTGCCAATACGCTTTCCTTCAAGTACCTTTATAATGTTGTCTGTGGCATAGCCACTTCATAATAATAGGAAGCAGAATTAGTAGAAAACCTGGAAACAATCCATACTTCAAAGATAACTAGTCGGCTATGGTTAAATGATAAAATAGCTGATCCATGAGCATATAAAGTTTACCCAGTATGATAATCTGTCCAACAACTGAGTGATTACCCAATAAAATATTTGTGGCTTGTGCTAAGGTATTGGAATTGGAAACTTACCATATGTTACTATTACAAGTACCATTTCCTATGTTATAAGTTTATACTCTACATCAAAACTCATGCTCATTACAAATTTCAAGTTTAATGTCACATGTGTTACAACAAAAAACAAACATTTTCATTGGCCATATTACTGAGATTTCATTCTAGTACCGCAGCATTTGCCAATGTTTATAGACTTGAAATTTTGCCATACCTAGTAATAATAACAGGGATACCAGCATAAGCTGCACAGACAGCAGCATTGACCTTAGCAGTCATACCACCTCTTCCAACCCTAGACTTGTCTCCAAATGTTATTTCTCCTTGATGTTTTTCTCTTACATATGTATGGATTAGCTTTGACTGTGGCTCATTGGGAGGACCACTGTAGAGGCCCTCCACATCACTCAACAAAACAAGAAGATCTGCTTTTAATTCCAGAGCCAGTAACCCTGCCAGACTATCATTATCCCAAAATATTCCAGAGGAATCCTGCAAATAGTTTTTAAAATTAAAGCTAACAGAAAAGTTCTTCAAACATAGACAATGAGCTATTATTATAAACAAAAACAGAAATACGTATACAAAAATGGCATCAGACATGAAATAATAGGAAGCTTGATCTGAAGTGATTAAAGATAACAACTGCAAAGAGGTGTCTTTCCATAGTCATCCAGTACTACAAAAGTAATATGTGATTTATGAGTTTACATTCTTATGATTCTGAACGAGACTTCAAAGACTTAGAAAAGAAAATTTTTTGAGTTTCCTCGCGATGACTACCCTGATTGGGTACTACAACAGTATAAGAGCCTTATCTGTTTGATCATTCTTATAATTTGGTGGGCGGCTTTTAACCACGACACCAATACTAGGTGCTTCATCTGTTTGATCATTCTTATAAATGTAAATGTGCATTCACATATGAGCATCTCAGGTAAGTTTATGTATCTAGGAAACATAACATCATTACTAATTGACTCTCGGACACCAAAACACTGAAATGACATAATCCAAAATGGATTTCTGATACATCATTAACATTGCCAGCTTGCTTTAGAATGTAACAAAGTCTAATGAGTTTCCTCCCAAGTTGTGCATTTCAGAGCTTCACCGAATTAGTATATAAAAGCGAATAATTCAAACAGTATCATAAATCCCTAATCATAAAATGGGAAAGAAGTAAAATTTATAACAGCAAAAAATGCATAAAATTGCATTTTAGGCTGAAAATTAGTCAAAAATACCTCATATGGTGCTTTCCTGGTACTAACTGCATCATTCTCATTAAAAATGGGAATAACCCTGAGGGCTAATAACGATTGGACCGTTTCAGAGAGCTGCTTTCTGAAATGTTCATTCCTAAAATCATTATCCGTCACAAGAAGTTGAGATGAAGTCACATCAAGCTGCATTAAGGAGGGCCTCAAATTAGCACTCACAAGAAAGTGATTAAAATGCAAAGCAACGGTAATTTGCCATGAGAAAACATGTTTGAAATTGAAAACAGACAAAACCCAAGAAAATGTCCTAATGCAAATAAAAAATAAAAAATAAAAAAAGAGAAGAAAACGAGTTTATATTTCACCTGGCTAAACAAGGTATCATAAAGAGCCATGAGACTACTTTGCCCGACAGCTGCACAAGCCTTTCCATCAAGCTCAACTTGTGGCTTCTGCAGATCAGCCAAGCTGCAAAACAAGTATTGATTCCCATATTAAGTCAGTAATTCTGTTAGCAGGCATAAATTCTACCATATTTAAAGAATAAAAAAGTTATAAAAATGTACATTTATTTAAATAGATAACGACACCATCAAAAAATTGATTCCAGAAAATAAATAATTTAAACAAAGAGGAAAAAATAAGAACCTGCTATGGACCAATTTCCTGTATCTAAGCCTTTGTCGGCCAAGTCCAACGGCGCCTGAAGTGACCAAAATTATCTCATAGCCTTGAGAATTTAACTCTTTAAGCTGCAGCAATTCATTTGAAAGTTACATCATCAGCTGAACCATAAGCCATAATCTACCATTCATTTCCAAACAACACTAAATGTTTTTGCTTCCTCCTCATCCATTCTCATCCAATTACTTTTCCCAAAATTCCTATTCTCTTCTTCTTATCATCATCTCAAGTTATTATCAACATACCTGCTCACAAAGCGCTCCAAGTCTTCCCAAAGCTAATCTTCCATCAGCTCGAGTAACCACAGCTGTTCCAACCTTCAATGAATCACGTGCAGAAAACAGCAACCATATTAATATCAATTCAAGCCCTCATCAACAATTACCTCACCCAGCAATGCAATTCACATTCAAACACTACAAATATGCGATTGACAACGAAAATCAATGACATAATTTATCTAGTAACCACTGCTTGTTTGAATTTCAAAATTTCCAAAACTGCAGAAATTTTGATACATGTATTTCAATCTCCAGAAACAAATTAGAGTTCACAGTTAAATTTAAAATGCAGAAACTGAAGAGAAGCAAGCAGCATATGAGAAAAATAGAATAATGTAGGCAGTGAAGTAACCTTAACAACAAGACGCTTGACGTTCTTGACGAAAGCACGAGAAGGATCCATGGAGTCGGTTTCAGAGGAAGAAGAAAGAGTGTCGCCGAGTCAACTGGGGCGAAGCAGCAAGAGCCTAATAGAGATTGGTGTTTGGAGTCTTAGAACGTGGACTGCCGTCAAAATATCAAAAGATGAGATGAGACGGCGGTTTGGCACCTCCTCGACTTGAACTTAAATATACGAGTCTTTTCAAATTTTTATTTCGATTTTTTTTTTTTTTTAATTTTCACATTTCAGGTTCAAGGCATCAAATGATTCTATTCGGGCTAACGAGACCTGCAGTCACATGTTAACTCTGACTCTAGGGTCTAGGCGCCGACGCGCCATTAGGTAAATAAGGACACAAATCTAATCAACCACTTACGAAGACAAAAGGACAATGCGGCTCCCATCTCTGTAACTGTAACAGATTACGTAAAGGTTGTGATTTCTCTTTGTAGGCCGCAGCTAACATGCAAACGGCGCATGCAATGCGTCCGATTTTTTTTTTGACCGTCGAATCAATCTAACGGGTAAAATATAATGAAGTGCTTTCGATTTCGATTGGAGCATCCAAGATGGTTAAAATCTATGCAACTAGTTTTACACTTGTACAAAATCTTATATTGATAACAAATTAAATTTGTTCTCATGATATAAAATTAATGTTGTATAATATATTTTTACAACTAAATGATAAAAACAAGTTGTTAAAAAAATAAAAAATAAAATGGGTAAATGGATTTCTAAGTTGTATGATAAATAAAAAAAATCTAAGAATATAAGAAGATATAAATTTTGATAGTTTTGATACGTTTAAAAACAAAAAGACCAAAAAGAATACACAGAATATCATTGAAATATTTGTCATCTGGAATCTCATCATGTACTATTATAGTACATGTTAATATTCCCTAAAATGTTGTAGTGACATTAACAAACTATAAACATAAATGAGTAATGTCAAGTAAAAATATTTAAATAAACATATTATATTATGATATTTTGCATTTTACTTTAATTTACATGAATTATTTATAAGTTATTGTCATTGTATATTTCGAATTGTTGGTAGTAAATATAGTATGTAAAATTTTGACACCAAGCATTGAGCTATCAAATATGTGAGGTGGGACAAAGGATCAATGTCAAGAGATAATACGAAACGTTAATTCTTTTTCTTTTTTGGTACAATCACACTAACTCATTATTAAATTTCGATCACAGAAAAAGGAGTTCAAATACATGTTCTCTAAGAACTTGATATGTTTATTACGTGATAATGTATAAAATAGTATAGTATTGAATTACGTTACACTGTATTGGACATTATTAAAAATAATGTTATCTGAAATTCGTATTGTGTTTAGTGCACTTATTCATTGTACTAATTTATAACAAAAAATAATAAAAAATATTTAATATATACAATATATAAAATTTTTTATTTTTATTTATTCAAATTAATTAATTATTATTTTTTAATTAGTTGTTAGAATTTGGTCGGAACACTTCTCGTCGCGGAGTGTCTGTTGACATTGCCAATATCAGAACAATCAACGTGGGAAGATCTACACAGTGATGAGACTTTCAACATCTCAATTCGTTTTTAGTTGAAAACGGCAACAAAAAGTCCAACCTCCATATCTTTGTGCTGCTCCTGTCGATAAGTGATGATCCAAATGAGCATAATATCGCCACTATTGTGTAGATCGATAAATTTCGATCATTTTGGTACCTAAATCGTTGTCGGAATCTCAGTCGGCTATCACCAGCAACAGCACCAGTCACTGTCCGGCAACTCCTCTAGTACACAGTTTTTGTATTTCAAAAAAATGTTAAAATTATAAATAATTAAATAAATTTGATAAATTTTTAATAATAAAAAATAGATTATTAATTAAATGAAGTAAATTATAAAACATTTTGAATTAATACTATAAAATGTAATCTTGTGTCGACTATTAACTTTACATAATTTAATATAATATATATGCTTACGAGAGTTGTATTTTGTATCGTCGAACACTATAACTATAACCAAATACATGTTATACTATTTAATATAATGAAGTAAAATGATTTTATATAATGTCACGTATAAAGCATGTTCTTATATCACAAGCCTGAACCACCGTATTGGAATGTCGATATAGAACTACTATCCAAATAATTTATTGAAATAATAAAAAAAATAGTGTATAATAGATATTTTGTCCAACATTTACGATCGAAGATGAATGAGAGGAATTAAAAAAAAAAAAAGTAAAAGCAATGCAAACGTATCTTTAACCATCCAACATAAAATGTAAACGAGGATATATGTGGATGGAAATGCGCCATTTGTTTGGCAAGGAGAGGCATGAAAATGACAATGAGAGAGTCTGCAACATATTAAAGGATTCCATGCACGAGCGAAGGCAGGCAGTTGGGGGGCCGACCTCAGGGAGACATGTGAGGCGACTGGAAAACGTTACGGATGAAAGGCTACACGACACGACCTACTTGATGTATTATGACAAAACGTGGAGATATTTCAAACCACGGTCTAAACATTGCCACGTTAACGCCAGTGCTATCGTGACGAGGAAAGTCACTTGCTCTTCTATGTCACGCTATCAATGATTGTGATGGAGGCGATGGCGAAAATCACAGATTATGTCTGTCATCTCCCGTGGACTCGCTTAGTGGATGTTGGATATACTGTGAAAAAGTTTCGGATACAACTCATATAGATATCATCGGCGGATTTTCCTAGATCTCACAATCCAACCTAAGAATTCTCCCACAAGTGCTAACGGTTTTTGAATTAATTAATTGGTTCACTACAAAATCATTTCCAATCAGGATAACAAAACATGGCACAACACGTAACTGGAAAATTAAATCATACTTTACAAGTTGTGATATGATTATATATGCAATATTTGACTTTGTAACACTCTGGTGATGACATTATTGTATCCTTAACTCTTTAATTAATGTTTGTGTATAAAATACATTAGTGTCCATAACGCACGCACTCCATTAATTTCCTCCAACTATGAATGACCAAGTCTTCGTCAATTCTTTGTACAAATGAGTGAAAATGAGTAATCGTTGAGATGCATTCATTTACTTCAGGGGGTGGCCTGGAAGGAAGGAAGTACTCAGTACTTTACTGCTTTTAAGAATGAATATTACTAGCTACGCTTAAAATTTGACGATATTAAAGTGTAGTATTGTCTTATGCTTTACTTAACAATATTTAAATTGAACTGAAATGAAGTGGTATGTTCATAGAAAAAGAGTTAATTTTGGCCTTACTTCATGGAGCAAGTGGTTGGTAACTGCGACTTTAATCTGGTTTGATTATTCATTGTCCAGTTTAGATACTATAGTGGATGCATGGTCCGGGGATCATGTAATATGATGCCCGCCCGCTTTCCCCATTTGAAGAGATCATAATTTGTGAAGGATGTTGGACTAGCAAGTGTCCTCTTTGCACATGCCATGGCATGTGAGTTCGGTTGTAGAATTAGTCGGGGGGAAAAATCATTTGAGCTCATTGGGCCTCTTAGTTGGTATTGCTTATACATTGGATCTAAATCTTGGACTCCGTCACGCTTGTTATGGGTTTGACCAATCTATATCCAACAAATATAATTATATTATCTATAAATATGATATCAAACTAAATTTTAAAGTTATAATAATATACAATATCATTCAAGAATGATAAAAAAATTTAATAAGGGACAATATTAAATAGATGCTTAATTATATCATTTGAATTAAATATATTTTATCTTATCAACGAAACTTTGTAGGTATAAAGGTTAATAAAAAGTTGTTATAACCACTCTTTTTACACAATTTTTAAACTATTATATCATGTAATAGTTTAAAAATAATTTACGTAACTTACGTATTTTAAATAATTTGAAAAGTTAAGATTAGAATAAATTTACGTAATTATTGCACATTGAAAATGATATATGAAATTTAATCTCAACCATTGAAATATTTGGATTCAACTTGTCAAAATCTGTTTAGAAAATATAGGTGTCTTAAGACTTGATATAATTAGAAGTACACGCAATATTTTAAAAAAAATTTTTTAGTAGTAAGATCTTATCATGCATTTTGACATAAAAAATTAACGTATTAAAGGAACTAAAACTAAAATATATCAAAAGTTAACGTAGTAAAGGAATAAAACCCCTGACGGTTGAGTCGAAACAGGAGATAAAGTAAAAAAATTTAGGCACACCATATATTATATAACTTTTAATGATATTCTTAGATTTTTAAAGGAAAAAAAATAATTAATAAGTCCCAAGGCATATCGCTCGAGATAACCTCAAAGATTTAATACCCATCCAGTGGGTTACTAATAACGAAGAAAGCCATGCTGCCTCCTCATCCAAGCCTTGGGAATAATTCCAAGAATCCATAAAACTAAAGTGAACACAAAATTAAGTAATTAGTAAGAACGAAATTAATGATATAAGCAACAAATTTTACAATTAATTAATCAGATCTTCAGATCCCATACGATCGAGTTGATAATGAGAATCAGAGATCTTATGTTCAAGGTCCAAACAACCCACTAGTAACTAATCCGACTGCTAGTCTCCCCACAAACTTATACATTTTCTTGCGCCTAGAGCTCTGACTGCTATGGGGATACTGATAGTGATGATGATGCTGGTGCTGACCATGGTAAATGTAATACGCACTGAAACCAGAAGGGACGACATAAGGATAACCACCGAAAGATGGGACTTGCTGCTACTGTTCGTAAGTATTATAATCACCGAATGAGGGTGAAGGATGAACTAATTTTTCAACTGATCGAGACCTTGTTAAAGCATCATCATAGGATGTTAAAACACAGTCAAGATGAACATCAAAACAACAAATTCCACACCTATAGCCAAGAGCTGCTGACGCAGCAGTGGAGGTAGGATAAACACCAAATACATTTCGGCATGGCGGATTGAATCCACTAGGACGGCTTGAATATACGAAAGATGCTCGAATCCATGAACGTTACCCTCGAATCCATGGAAGAGAAGTCGAATCCACGACAAAATATTTCTCAAGGAAATATGAAATTTTATTAAACCAATTCTTCTCTAAATAAATGGATGACAACCCTATTTAAAGCTAAGCAAACTTAGGCCTAAAGGAATTGATATCCTAAAATACTTGAAATCCTATTTTAACTAGGAAATGAATAAAAAATTATTCATATCCTAAATTATTTGAAATCCTTTTTTAACTAGGAAACAATTAAATAAATAAAACTAAATAAGAAGGCTATTTCTAAGGAGATTATGCTACATACCCTTCCTTTTCAAAAAAAAAAAAAATCATCCTTGAGTTTATTTGGAGGATAATATTTGAAGTAGATTAGTAAGCCATCTGGTAGGTCGAACATGTATTCTTGCTCTACTGGAAAAATTTGCTTGGCCTCAATGTCAACTCCTTGCATTTTTGGCTTAACTTCAATCTTAACCACTTCACTTGATTCAAGATTGTCTTTAGAAACTTCCTCAGATTCTATTTCTTTTTCAACAAGTTCTTGAGTTACAGGAGATTCATTGACAATTTCAGAATGCACATGTGAGACTTTAGTGTTGCTATTAAGATGTTTCAAATCGTTCTTCCCAATTAGAGGAGACATTTTTGCATAGTAATTATTGAATATTGTTGTCAAATTAATATTGAAATCTTGGCAAATATGTTGGATCTTTTCTTGTACCTCTTCAATCACTAAAATGACATCATAACATTCCTTCGTTGGCTACCTTCGATATCTTGGACATCCGTAGAAAGTCATTTTCCTCAATCAAGCACAAAACTTGCACAAGGGGTTATAGTGAAATACTTTGGAAAACTTAGGACCAAAAGTGATTTTCAGGGAGAAGAATGTCATGATTCAAACTTGAGGAACCGGACACTACAAGAAAATGGGCTTTTTACCGCGAGCCGAAATCGCGGTAAAAAGCCTTCTACGGTGGGCATATGGCGGTTTAAGCCCGTTGTATAAAATGGCGTCGTAAAAACTCATTTTACTTTTTACTGCGGTTTTGGCCCGCGGTAAAAAAGGTTTTACTGCGGGTGATCAGCTCGTCGTAAAAATTCGTGATCTGGTGGAAAACTATTTACCACGGGCGTTCAGCCAGCTGTAAAAAGTTCTAGTCTGATGAAAAATTATTTACTGCGGGCGTTAGGCCCGCCGTAAAAAGTCCTGGTCTGGTGGAAAATTATTTACCGCGGGCGCTTGGCCCGCTGTAAAAAGTCTAAACAACATTAATAGACTAAGAAATCCACAAAAGTCAAGTACTCAAAAGCCTAAAAGAGAAAAACAATATACACAGAAACCTACCAAATAGGAAATATCATATCCATATATATACACACACCATTTGAGAGAGAAGTAGATGACTGGATTAGTTAGAATACAACAAAATCTAATACTTATACTAGAAAATGCTAATTATATATGCTACTTTAAATGGATTTGATTTGTTCTGATTTACACCGTACTGCTAGCAAATAAGCAAAAATTAAAAAGAGAGTTTCTGATTGGTTGAGCTTTGGAAACAGAAATCAATAAAACAGAGGAAAGTGAAGAAGCCAATTCATTAAAATTGAACTAACCCCATTTAGGAAATTCATTGACCTACCTTGAAAGTCGGACAAAAGAAGAACAATAAGTCATTTGGTTTGAATGCTTGAAGAAGCATTATTTTAGAAGAAGCATTGATTATTAAGTGCAACTGTGTGATTCTCCAATTTGATGGCAATTAATATATGGTTCCATAACAAAATATTAAACTATTAGTCAAAATTTGACGAAAAATCACATTACTTCCATCCTATCTTGTTCGTTTTGTTTAAAGAATGTGAAGCAATTAAACCATTCAAGTCAAAAATAGTATCAATTTATCTCCACTTTTCAACAATAAAAACGCAGCAAAACCAATGAATAGGAAGGGTCACCCACATAAACAAACAGGAGCCAGAATATTTTGAAGGCTCCATACATGTTATGATAACTATTAGCTTAGCGTTGCATCAACATGTTGGAATAAAAAAGGTTTTAAATTTTATAAGTTATAAAACCTAATTGTGCATGAGTTACAAAATTCATTGCATGAGTTACAAAATTTGATTTTATTTGTAGGTTATATAATTTATATGCACATTATGTTATAGGAGTTACACTATTAATTATATATGTTACAATGTCTAGGTACACTAGTATATAAGGAGGCCTTTAGGTTCAATTTTTAGATACTAATCATCAAAGCCATCACTCCCCCATTTTCAATTCCAAAATTCTATAATTTTGCAACTACGACTTGTAAGATTGGTTCATATTCTTCTGGTGATCGTGCTCATCGAGGAGAGTGGCTGAAAGCTATTGAGTTGTATCTTGGAGCCCTTGAGGACTGTCTTTTAACCGCACGAAGGGAGGACTCTTTGACTTTAGGACAACGTTTTACGCTTGCCTCTCATAGCACAGACCAGATTTTTCTAACTTGCTTTTATAGTTTTTATGTTTACTATTTATTCTGTTATTTGTTTATTTAATATATTTAAAATAATATTGATTGAGCATGTGTTATTTGTGAATTAATAATATTTTTCTAACATAACAGTCATGTGTACTTTAGTTCATGAACTTTACATAGATTGACAGTTTCATCTAACAAAGAAGAAGTATTCTCTAAAGCCTCTCCCTGAATGTCTAGTCCATAAACACGACCTCTACCTGACTCATCAGCAACCATTTTGAGCATTGCTAAGGTATCATAGCCATTGCCACATGTGGCATCTACAACTGTATCCCTTTTTTAGAAAACATGTTTCCACACCTTGTGAGTATCATCAGGCTATGTTGACAAACAAAATAAACAGCTTTCACAATATAACAAAACAAAAGACTCTAGAATTCACAACTGCTACTAAAATAAATTATATAAAAAAATACACATTGCTTTTTCTAAATAAGATATCTTAACTGGCAACAGCTGGTTCTTTAATTCCTACATTAACAAAAACATTTGCAAAACATGCCATTCAATATGCAAAACAAATTAGAACTTCAAATACTAATCGGTTGTCAAGGACAAAATGAGTCGATAGAACATTGAAAATGATTTTTAAATAAGAACCTTACAGGCCTGCAATTACATCATCAACAAATTTCAGTTTTTGAGGAAACTTTGAAGTACATAGATGCAGGAAATGTACCTGAAAGAGGAGAATCTGTACGGAAGAGAGCAGGGAAAATCTATTTTTGTTGAAAGGACATGGCAACACAAGATGGAATTTTGATGGGTTTGGTGAGCGAATTCCAGCCATCAAATATCATTACAAACATAAAAATAAGATAGAGGATGAGGAGAGCCCAAGAAAAGACTATTTGGCAACCTATACACCAAAAAGCAAACAATGAAAAAACAATTTGGGATCATAGACGATAAAACAGGAGATAAGAATAAGAGAGATGCATCTGACAATGTATGCAAATGCAACTGCATTTATTGGTAGCAAGTGCGTTAGACTTTGCAATACCAGAATTTAATTAATCGAGTTAGGGTCTGCCTCACACTTATTAGCTTTTTGACCTAAAAATCTAACCAATCATGTAGAATTCAATGACTGAGTGTAATTATAGAAAAAGGCATTCAACAATATAATGAGAGGACATAAGCACGCATGTGTATTGTGTACATACTCTATGCTAGCCAGATCAAGAATTAAAGGGTCAATAAAGGAAGCTGGCTAGCTAGGCTGCCTCTCTGTCTGTACATATTTGATTTCAATTACAGAAATTTATATTTGTTTATGGGTTTTCATGACTTTTAATCATAAAATATGATGGCGAGAAATAAGGTGAGGGTGAGACCAATAGACATGGGTAGAAGGTGTTTTTCATCCTTCTAATGCTAAATAATTCATAAATTGATGGTTGAAGACAACATGAAAACTAAAGGTGAGACCGAACATAGTCTAATAGATTCTAAATTCATTAACCAGAGACTTAAATGCCCTTCATTGTCACACAATGTTCAGATTTGAATTTATAATTCAACATAAGATTTTGTGGTTACCTAAAACGGAACACAGAAACGGAATAACACAAAAATACACCAACATAGAAACAAAATCCATCCGACATATAAAAGAATTGCTAACCTAAAACGGCCAAAATTCCAGATGCAAGCTTCAACTTGATGCTTCAACCCAGTGAGCTTCGAGTTATGGATGATGGGACACGCTCGAAGATGGAGTTGCAGAGGTTTTCGTGGGCTTTTCAGGAAGCAAAGTATACGGTGGGCTCTTGAGGGAATTTGAGAGGAAAAAAATTAGGGATTTGAGAGGGAAGCATAAAAGAGAGAGAGAGAGAGAGAGAGAGAGAGAGAGAGAGAGAAGTGGGAGAATGGGGTCAAAATAAAAAAAAAAAGATTATATTAATTATATTACAGCTTTTTACTGCGGGCCTCCAAAAACGCAGTAAAATCCATAACTTCTACTGCGGGCTTCATGGCCCGCTGTAAAATTCTAATTATTATCGCATTTTTAAAGGCCCGCGGTAAATAGACGCAGTAAAAAGCCCATTCTGTAGTAGTGTCAAGAAAAGTTTATAGTTCATTCACATGCACCAAGTTAAGGATACCAGGCTAATATAACATTCTGTATGGTCAATTACCCAGTGCAGTTCACATGCATATATCAACAAACATTTATTTCCCAACATGTCTTCAATGACAAGTTGATGGAGCGTTTTCACATTGTAATGTTTACTGATAACAAACATTTCTTTCCCAAGATGTCTTCAATGGATGGCCATTGGCCTTGGATTTCATTGAAAATACAAGAAAAGAAAAATACTTAGGATAACAGAGCATTACTTCTGAAAAGAAAGTAATTATGCGAAACTGAAATTTTCCAATTATACATTTTTATATTAGAAGAAATAAAAAGAAAGTGTTAATGCTTGATGATCATAATTTAATATGCAAAATTGAATAAAAAATGCATATGGTCTATGTGGTTATTGGACAGATATGATTGCCACTTGTCAGGCCAAAAAGAAATGGATGATTATGTCAACGATGCACTCTCTGAAAAGCTGGCCCATCTAATAATAAGACATATTAATTAAACAATTAATTTTCTCTTTCCATATTTCCTTCTTTGTGCTTTTAGACTATAAGAGTTGTTAAAGTATATGGGTTAATTTGATTTATCAATTGAGTTAGTTGCTTTGACAAGATTCAATAATTGCTGCTAGCTGTCCAATTCTGAAGTTTGAATGGTTAAACTTCTTCTTGTCTTCGGCAAAATTCAAAGGCTAAACTATAAGTTTTGACTTTAGCTTAATTTGTCATTGAATCAAAACACATTAGAGAAATTCCAACCGGCAATATCCTCCAAAAAAGTCAACCATTGACACCAACCAAAAAATCCAAAATATGAAATGTAATGACATAATCAACAATTATTTCTAAGAATACAAAACTTATTTCCAATAAAAGAAACAAGTGCACAGAACTTGTCTTTCATAACTTGTATTTCATTTTCAGTTATTATATTCTCTAATAATGACATACTGCACACAATAAAAAAATACCAAAAAACAGCAAACAAAATGAGAACTTGAATTGACATGGATGATAAAACACAAAGATTGATAGCCCCATGCCTCTTCCAAGTCTTTTTAGTTAAATTTGTATTGAGCATTATATTTCAAATAGATCATGCAACAACTGCACAGTATTTATTCTCTTTAAAAAGAGAAAAAACTTACATAAGTCTGGGTACCAATTAAGTACTTAAACTCTTGCACTGTAATTTCAGCCTCTACTCTAATTTGTTCATGGGTTGAATAGTCCAACTATAAACTAAAAGATTAAAAGCACATCAAGAGTTAAATCTATGTATATCCATTATCAAAAAAAGCAAGAAGCTAAATATAACATAATTAACAATAAGATAACTTACTTTGAAAAGTAAAGATTCAGGTTATGCCACTGGGGTTCTTTCCATAGCTTTCCAAATCTAATTGCTTCCTAAAAGAAAAATCCAATTTCTCTGATGTTAACAATTGAGTCCAGTAAAGCTTGATAATAGATGCAACAAAATGGGTTAACTCTTAACTATTGATGGTGGAAATATCAGTGTAAAGCCACGGTCAATGAGATTGAAATTTAACATAAAATGCATTATTTTTCTTAATAAAAAAATAATAAAACTGTTGTAAGAGCCTCGCATCTAGATACAAAAACAAATACGAACATATTAAATTGAACTCCGTAACACTGTAATCACTGAATGTTAAATCAGAAGATGAAAATTAAAAAATAAATAAAACAGAGCTTAAAGTAGAACCAGAATGAAGGCCTGAGAAGACAAAAAGAGTGTATATATATATACACTCACTATAAGAAGTCAACTTTATCAAAGAAAACATGATTAGATTACTGAGACAAAAATTCAAAGTTCAAATCAAAGTATATTATTTCTGCTCTAAAGTTTCAACTTGATATGGTTCAACTTGATAAAACAGATGGTAGATAAAGAGAGATATATACCACCAAAGGATCTGCACCTCTTGATTTGGGTAGGAGAATCCAGGAAGGAACTGTGAGGCAATAACTCCATCCCGTATGAGAACCATGTGGCCAAACAGAGTCTCGACCATCCTACAAACAAAGAAGAGAAATTACCATAAAATAAAACAAAATGAATAAAAAAGAGACAAGCAGCAACTGAGTAGCTCAAATCATCAAACTGAAAAAGCATAAAATAAGTTTACAGAAAAGTTCAAGTTAGTCACTGCAGGTCTCGTTAAGACTAAACTCTCCATTAAACAAAACAAGAATACACCTCACAAGCTTCCCTTCATATATGCAAATCATAGTTGCAACTCACAGGCCTCAATACTAGCCCGGTTCAATTTCAATTTCAATTTAATTCTTTGATTTTTAGTGTTAACGCCACGTGTATCCTCCTTCTTTTCCTTGTTTCATTAAACATCTCTTTTTGTTCTTTAATTATTCCATTAACTCTATATTATTCTTTCTTCTTTAATCTTTGTTACAGTTAAGGTGTTGAGATCCTTTATTAATTATGGTCTACTTCAAATTTTTCTCAAAAACAATTTTCTATCACAACCAATCAAACAATTTTTTATTTATTTTTAAATCTTAGATCACAATAGGGAACAGTGATGTATCAGAATAGAGAAAGCCTAAAAAAAAAAGTTTCTCTTTTCACACACTAATTCTGGTCAAATCAGCAAAAATAAATGATAGCTGATCCACGCAGAACTCAAAACTTCACTCAGCAATACCAATTCAAACTATTTCAACTATTTCACATCAACCTAAAAAGGAAAATCAACATGCCAACATTCAACCAGCTTTTTCTTCATCTAGTTACATCAACAATCCAAGCAAAGCACATAAATTGAAGCAAAATTAGTATTGTGAAAGCAGAATTCAATCAACAAATTGAGAGCAGCTAAGTGAAGGAAACACGGTGCAGCAGAAGAAAATACCAGTTTAACAGCATTTTGTATGAGTCAACTTACCAGAAGAGTTCACCAGGCAAAAAGCAATGCTAATCCACTTCACTTGTTTATTCTGCTTCATTTCCCTCTTCCACATTCTTCTCATCTCTGCCAATAGACTCAAAAACAGCAACAATAGCTGCCATGCTGGTGAGGAACCAAACTCACTCTTAGTTTTTTTACAAGTTTCTACTATGAGTTGACTCGGTATTGTGGTTAAATTTTGAAAATTTGAGCAGCAGTTGTAGATCATACTCTTGAAGGAAGGCACCGACACCTCGCAGGGCAAGGCCCAGTTGGTAAGTAACATAAACGCCTACACGACCATTTCTGATGTCGTCAGGACTATGCTTAGCCCCAAAGGGATGGACAAGCTGATCCATGGTGACAAGGGGAGTGTTACCATCTCTAACAACGGCTCCACAGTCATGAAGCTCCTCGACATCATCCAACCTACCGCTAGGATCCTCGGTGACATCACCAAGTCTCAGGACTCTGATGTCGATGATGGAACCACTATAGTTGTTCTGCTCACCGCTGAGTTCTTTCTAAAGTAGTGTTGATCTGAATCGGCAAAAAGCAAGGTTAATTTCCACGGGGATTTGGGTTGACGAGAGAGAAGGAAATTATTGAAGAGGCATAAAGGGGATTTGGTGTTGGTGATCGAAGAGGGAGGATTTGATGCGAGAGAAGGAAATTAGCTAGGGATTTAGGTTGATGGGAGAGAAAGAAATTAGGAGAAGAGGAAATTAGATGAGAGAAAAAGGTGGGAAATGCTAAAATTATTATATAAGCTTTTATTGCGGTTCATTAAAAATCGCCTTAGATATATTAGTTTTCTACTGCGTGTGTGGTAGCCCGTCATAGATATGGATGTTTTACCATATTTTCAAATGCCCGAGGTAAATGGACGTAGTAAAAACTTGTTTTCCTAGTAGTGGGAAAATAGTTTCACATGAAAATCACAACCACGGCTTTTTCGAGTGAGCTTTCACACGATAAACTTTGTGGGGTGTAGATCGGCCAAAGATGAAATGCTTGAAGGTGGAGGTGGCACTGCACTCGTTGGATTTCAGTGGAACTGACAATGGATAAGCAGTGGCCCTTACTTGTGGTGGTTCTCTTGGTGGCTGACGATGGTCAAAGGACTTCGGAACAAGACCAACGATGATGGTTAAAGGACTTCGGAACAAGACCAATGGTGATCGAAGAAGCTTCCTGTGATGGTTAGCGACGGTTAGACATGGCGGGATGTTGATGGTGAAGGGTGGCAATGATGTAGAGGCTGTGCACGTGGAGGCTAGGCTGCACATGAAGGCTAAAGTGCTGCAATTTTTTTTTTAATATTTTTGGGGAAATAAAGGTTGTTGTTTAGAGCATCATGGAATGGCTAGAAAGTTGGGTAACACTTTCTTTCTTTCTGTCTTTTTTTTTTTTGGAGAGGGGTTTAGATGGAGATTGGGATTATGTTTTAGGCTAATTGGATACTATGATCAAGATGCATAGAATGGTGGCTATGATACCAACTGATGTAGCGGAGGTAGGATAAATATCAAATATGCTTCGGTAGGGCGACTTAAATCCACAAACGACACTCGAATTCATGGATGTTACCTTCGAATCCATCATGAACGTTACCTTCGAATCCACGAGAACTTTTCCGAATCTATGGAAGAGAAGTCGAATCCACGATAAAATATTTCTCAAGAAAATATGAAAGTTTATTAATCCAATTCTTTTCTAAATAAATAGATGACAACCCTATTTATAGCTAAGCAAACTTAGGTCTAAAGGAATTGATATCCTAAAATATTTGAAATCCTATTTTAATTAGAAAATAAATAAATAATTATGCATATCTTAAATTATTTAAAATCCTTTGTAACTAGAAAATAAATAAATAAATAAATAAAATTAAATAGGAAGACTATTCCTAATGAGATTATGTTACTATCAGCTGCACTCACTTTTACAAACCTTGTACCCAGTGCAGGAAAATGGTTGCAGTACAATGGGTGCTCCGAGTGCATTACGTGGCAAAAAGAAATAGAAAATGCAGAAACAGAATTTGACAGTGCAACTTAATTAGCTTGCACAGAAACTTCATTTAATATATATAGCAAAGAATACAAACCACTTATTAGAAAAATAAGGAATAAATGCCAAATATACATGGCTGATTTTATGCTACAAACTAGGACCAACTAACGACTACAAGACTAAGTACAGGTGCGAGAAATGCTGCTAAAGACTTGCAACAATATTAAACACTTCAAACAGAGAGATTTCAGCAGTAGTCATGTTACTGTTTTAACTCTCCCTCTCAAACGAAGGGGTGAATCAACCATGCCGAGTTTGTCACGCAAGAACTGAAATCGAGAATTTGTCAATGCCTTCGTAAGACAATCAGCTATCTGATCGTGTGATGGAACATACCGAATTTCTAGATCTTTTATCAAGACCATGTCCCTAACAAAATGAACATCTATCTCAATATGCTTCGTTCGTGCATGGTGCACAGGATTGGATGCAAGAGCAGTAGCACTTAAGTTATCAACCCACACGGTTGGTTTAGATGGCTGAGGAAATGAAAATTCTTTGAGAAGTGAAGTGATCCAAGACATTTCTACATCAAGATTCGCTAAGGCCCTGTATTCAAACTCAGTGCTTGACCTGGCTATAACATGTTGTTTCTTTGAGGACCATGAAATCAAGGTGTCACCAAAATAAACATAATAGCTTGCAACAGAACAGCGATCATATGGGCAACTTGCCAAATCAGCATTAGAGAATCCACTTAAGCCAAGTCTGTCATTGTATTTGATATGTAGCCCAACCGAAATAGTTGGTTGCTGAAGAAATTGGCTTAACTTGTTGACAGCATATGCTATGTCTGGCCGAGTGTGTGTGAGGTACTGAAGAGCTCCTAAAATTTGTCTATAAGAAGTTGGATTCCTCATGACTTCTCCCTCTTCTTTAGACAAACTTTTCCCAGTAGCAAATGGTGTTGAGCAAGCTTTCGCATTTCCCATCTTAGCTTTCTTTAACAATTCTTGAATGTACCTTGATTGTGTGAGATACATTCCTGTCTCATCCCTGTAGACTTCAATACCAAGGAAATGATGTAGAGACCCCATGTCTTTTAGAGCAAAGACCTTATTTAACTTGTGAATAAAGGCTTGCACAAGTTCTTTGTCATTTCCTGTAATCAAAATGTCGTCAACATAAACAAGAAGAAATAAGACTTTGTTGTGAGACCTGAAGAAGAAGAGAGATGGATCACATTTGGAATGACTAAAGCCCCAATCTACCAATATGTCTTTCAGCCTGTCAAACCAAGCTCATGGAGTTTGTTTGAGCCCATAGATGGCCTTGTCAAGCTTACACACATAATCTGGTTTTTTAGCATCAATGAAGCCCTCTGGTTGCACCATATACACGTCCTCAGTTAACAACCCATTAAGAAAAGCATTATTTATAACTAGTTGGCGAACTTTCCATCCTTTTGAGACAGCAAGAGTCAACACAATTCTTATCATTGTAGGCTTGATGACAGGGCTGAATGTCTCAAAGAAATCAACTCCAGGAGTTTGATGGAAGCCTTTGGCTACCAATCTCGCCTTATAGCGATCAATGCTTCCACTTGGGCTATATTTTAGCTTGAAAACCCATTTACTTCCTACCAATGAATGCTTAGGAGATGGAGGGACTAAGCACCATGTTTTATTCTAAACAAGAGCTTGATACTCGGCCTGTATTATTTTTTTCCAATTAGTATTTTGTAGTGCTGCTGAAACACTGAGAGGCTCAGTTGTGTTGAGATCATCAGCAACTTCGGCAAGACCAGTGAATGGCAGTTTTGGCTTGAAAATGCCACTTTTCCCTCTTGTCACCATTGGGTGTTGAGTTGTTCCACTATTTTCCTGTCTCTCATTTTCAATGGAATTTTCAGGTTGAACAGGGGCATTAATTCTAGAATCTGTGGTAGCATCAACTTGCATTGGCTCGCTTGTTAAATTTGAAGTAGAGCTTTCAGAGCTTAGTGATACTGTTGGAGAAGTCTGTTGATGATCTATATGAGAGGAAGCTATATCATTACTCATATCATTTGACATTGTGTGCCGTGAAGGGGGTGAAGAAATGAGAATAGGAGAATGCACATTTTTGGTATTAAGAAAACCATTAGCAAAAGGAAATTCTTTTTCATTAAAGATTACATGCCTTGAAATATAAATTTTTCCAGTACAGCTGAGACATTTATATCCTTTGAATAATTCACTATATCCTAGAAACACACATTTGGTGGAATGAAATTGAAATTTATGGTTTTGATATGGTCTAAGACATGGAAAACAACTACAACCAAAAATTTTCAAAAAAGAGTAGTTTGAAACCTTGTCAAACAGCTTTTGCATTGGTGATATGTCACGAAGAACAGGAGTTGGTAATTTGTTGATTAGATAAACAGCACTTTCGAAAGCTTGCCACCAGTATTTGAATGGCATTTTGGCTTGAGCTAAAAGGGTTAAGCCCATTTCAGCAATATGCCTGTGTTTTCTTTTTGCTCTACCATTTTGAACCGAAGTATATGGACATGTGTGTTTGAAAATAATTCCTGATTTTTGAATTATTTGTGTGAAAGGTAAGTACTCGGTTCCACAATCAGAGTAAAGTTGTTTTACCTAATTGGTGCCAAACTGATTTTCAACAAGATTTTTGAAATGATTAAAAGCTTGTACAACATCACTTTTAATTTTAAGAGGATAAATCCAAGTAAAACGATTAAAATCATCAATAAAGTGTATGTAAAATCGATACCCAGATGTCGAAAGTAATGGTGCTGGTCCCCAAAGGTCAGTGTGAATTAAATCAAGAACATTTTTCGCTTGAGAATGAGAATTTTTAAAAGGTAAGGCATGTGATTTTCCAAACTAGCAAGCATCACAAAAGTTGATGTTATTAATGGTAGAATCAAGATTACAGTCCTTTAGAACTTGAAATAAAACTCTTTTGGATGGGTGACCTAACCTCCTATGCCAAGCATCCTAATTTGAAGGACCCAATGAATTCAAACAAGACTCTGACTTTGATAAATTGGACGAAAAAGAAACGACTATAGAATTTATTTTTGGACGACTAGACTTAATTGAGGAAGGAGCAGCTTCAATCTTGTATAAACCATCTTCAAGCTTTCCTTTAAGCATCACCTGCCCTGTCAGCTTGTCCTTCACAAAACAACCCGAAAAGTCAAATGTGGTGTTCACTTTGTTATCAGTCACCAACTGAGATACACTTAGCAAATTTTTAGTAATTTTAGGAACACACAACACATTATTAAGCGACAAATCATTCCATTTTGCAGTTATTTAGTGTTACCTATATGACTAATGCCAAGCTTGATTCCATCACCAACAACAAGAGAGTTCTTACCATTATAATCCTACTGCTACAAATTTGGTGGGTTGTTGGTCACATGGTGGCTTGCTCCAATATCTGCATACCACGATGGACCTTCAATTGTTTCAGAAGTAGCCATCAGGGCATTTGATTGCTGATTTGATGAGTTTCCCAAGAAATTACGATCAAACTTGTTCCAGCAGATGGAGGCAGTGTGCCCTCCTTTATCACAGAGCTAGCACAAGATTTTATTTCCATTGCTTCTGCCTCCTCTTCCATGAAATCTGCCTCTTGTGCCTCTGTAATTCTATTGATTTTGCCCTCTGCCATTATTGGAATTAAATGACCTATTGTTGGTGTTGTTGGCCGCAAAGTGAACAGTGGCAGGATTCAAGTTACCCTCTGTTTGATAGGTATTAAGCTGTTCTAGTCGACTTTCATATGTTAACAGGTTCGTTTGCAGCTCAATCCAAGATACTGACTCTTTGTCAGTAAGAAGAGTGACAATTAGAGTGTATTTTGTATCAAGACCACTGAAAATTTGGATAATTAGTTCAGATAAAGATATTGGATTACCTGCCAAAGCAAGGTTGTCAGCAATGGCTTTCATGGTTGTTAAGTATTCCTCCATCTTCATTCCTCATTTCCTTGTTTTTTGTAATTCAGCTTTGTAGTAGACAATTCTTGCCCTTGTATGCGCACCTGATAATTCTTTTACTGCATCCCATAACTCCTTTGATGTTGATTTTCGCATTAGTTGAGAAGCTATATCTGAACTCATAGTGCTATACAGCCATCCCAAGAGCAATTGATTATTTGAAAGCCACTCTTCATACTCTGGATTTGGTATTTTAACCGTACTCCCTGGTGTTGTTCTTGGCATGAATTCTGGAGGGCATAACTTGGTGCCAAGGACATAGCCATCTAGTTCGTGGCCTCTGATGATCGGCATGATCATTGTTTCCCATAGGAGATAATTTGTGCGATGAAGTTTGATTGCGTTGTGTTGAGTGGGTAAGCTTCTCTTTTGCAGGCTGGATAAAATATGTGGCTCACTTGAGCTTGGAGTTCCAGGAGTAGTCATGGTTGATTTTTTTTTTTTTTTGGTTAAGAAAAATTGCCCAGAAAGAGGCTCTGATACCAAAATAGAAAATACAGAAACAGAATTTGACAATGCCGCTTAATTAGCTTGCACGGAAACTTCATTCAGTATATATAACAAAGAATACAAACCACTTATCAGAAAAATAAGGAATAAATGCCAGATATACATGGCTGATTTTATGCTACAAACTAGGACCAACTAACGACTACAAGACTGAGTACAAGTGCGAGAAATGCTGCTGAAGACTTGCAACAATATTGAACACTTCAAACAGAGAGATTTCAGCGGCAGTCATGTTACTGTTTTAACTAAAAGTCTGACGCAGTTGAGTGTGTATGGGTTGTACGTCAAAGTCACCGAGATTGCACCTATAGAAGAGACGTTGATCAAGATCACAGATTGTAGAAGCGGTTGTCCCGGCGTGTGTCTTCCGGCGTGCGGATGAGGAGTTCCAATTGGTGATTTGGATGCATGAAAGTGGAGAGAGTACGTGGGCAGGTGGCACAGTATTCATGGAGATCAAAATCACACTCGTTGCATCGACAGGCAATACCACTTCCAAAAGTTTTGCATCCATCACAGCCATACTCTTGATCAACGTGAATTACCTGGTATAATACATGGTTGGGATGGGCCAAGTAGCCACAGTTTCTTTCGGAGCTACACTGCTCAAAGATAGAAGTTAGTTCTTCCATCTGGTTAGCATTCACGGTTGGGTTGGGTCAGGAACTATGTGTATATATAGGCTAGCTAAGATGGTTAAACGCAAGGGTTGACTTTTTTTAGTCATGAAGACCGAAGTCAACTAGCTAGCTATATACAGGAGAACACGGTCCCTATAAACTGCTGTGGACTAAGTGTTGCTGCTCTAGTATGTGCATGCACCCAGCTAACCAAGATTCAGACGCGCTTTATCATTATTCTTTTGACCGAGATACTTACACTTGCAAATTTGATATTTGAGTTAATTAATTGATCTTAGATTTAGAGTTTCTTAAACTAAATTGCTAGCTATTAAATCAAGCCTAGTGATGTACGTATAAATATTTTCATTTTGGAACCTCATGGGACCCAAATAGTCCATCGCGATATGCAGAAGAGGAAGAGGAAAGACCTTTTCCAACGTCGTTGAATAACATAGAAAATAATGAAGACTTGGATTCACTTGAAGTGTACTGAAGAGAAGAACGAACCACCTATCGCTCGAAGAATTTATAATGAATAAAGGCGTGAGTGTGGTCCTTCTAAGAACTTGTGGGTGGAAATTAATAAATTAAGTTATATGAGAATAAAATATCGATATGTTATATAAATAAATATTTGATAAAATGATTTATATAAAGCACTGGTATAATTTCCTTAATATCAAATAGGATGAATTAAGCCCTCACTGATCAGAAAGAAGAAGAAGAAGAAGATAGGTTTCGTTTTATTGATGTATTTGTACATATATCGTCGCTTCTGGCTCAAATAATTAATTTCTTGCGTTCAATATATACAAAATCACGCGAAGGAATATGCACTGACATAAATTTAAAACCGGAAGTGGAAATATATAGCTAGTTGATGTATTGCAAAGGGAGTTGATGGGTCTTTGTTCGTCTTTATGTTAGCAAAGTGCCAAGATCTGTCAGGTGCAAACTAACAATAGCTTTAACCAAGTTGACACAATTGAAATAAAATAACAAAAATAAGATTTGAACTACTTGATAGACTACGAAATTAATGCTAGGCAATCTACAATGAATGCAAGCGCGTTGGAGACTTGGCCCTCCCAGGCTTGTTCGTGAAGAGATAAGAAACATAATTATATACAACACAAGATGCATGCAGGTGATTATAAAATGCAATATATTAATTTCCTTTCAAGAGGAAAAGGATTAATACCTCATCGAGGCCAAAAGGTAGGTTTTCTACCTTTAATTTGTTATATTGTCATGTTGGTAAGTCGAAAGAGAGTTGATAACAAGTTTGATCTTTTTTCAACCCTCCACCTCTGCATGGCTCAATAATTGTCGAGACTTATGACTGTGACTCGGTCAAATTTAATAGAATAGTTCACAAAATTGCTCTTCCGGGTTCTGTTTATAGAAGAACATAAAAGTTAAGAAATATACGCGGACATGCACCGATAACTAAAGAACATGCAAAAGGAAAAGTATAAAGAAGCCTAAAGCTTGAATTTTGGCGTACTGCAAGTTGATTAATAATTTGCTGGTTCGACCTGATCAATATCGATGGACCACTTTCAGTAGGTGAGGCCAGGATTAAGCACGAGGTACCTATAGGTTGCTAAGGCTGTGTTCGGTTGTGTTAAAAAGGGGGAAAGGAAAATGGTTTCCTAACAAAACTTATTTCCTTTGTTTGGTTTGATTACGGAGGGAAATGAGTTATGAGAAATCCTATTTCTAAAAAAGTTTATACTTGGATTTCCTTTCAACTTTCCAAGGAAAGGTGTTTATTTGTGTACATAGAGTTTTTGTTTTCAAATAAAAAAATGTGGTTGGTTTTAAATTTTTTTAATTTAAAAAATGATATATGATTGATATTGATTTAAATGTATTAGAAAGTATGCTTTTTTATAAAATAATTTTTAGAGAGTGTAAACAAAAATAACCTGTTTTTATAGGAATAATATATTAAATTACTAAATTGACATTGTATCTTTTTTATGTGTCCAAAACTAATCTTATTCAAATAATTAATTAAATTATTAAATTACATATTATTAAAATAATTTCTAAAATATTTTGTTGAAATAATTTTTAAGAGTTAACTGTAAAATAATAAATGATTTTTTTTTAAATTACAGAAAAAGTTGCATAAATTGACAGCCACTGTCTCCGCCGTTGGATGAACAATACCATCGTTAACCACTAGAGAACATGGCGCGTTTTGGTCATCGCCGGCACCATTGAAATCTTCATCTGGGGATCTAACAAGCCATGGAGGTTTGCTTGTCAGAAAATACGTCTTTTTGCCTCGGGGAACAATTTTTGCGGTGGCAGCCAAATAAATATTAATCTTCTATGGTAAAACTGATGATCATCCACCGATGAAACCTTAGGGGTCTGATAGAGCACCGACCGGCGACGGCAGTCCCCAAATTACTCTTCTGTGGGATCTATATACACTAGTACAAACAAATTAAGCAGGAGCTTGCAGTACTTTCCGTGTGGGATCTGTCATCTGGGTACACTAGTACAAACAAATTTGCTAGCTGGTTCGATGTAGCACTTTGAGTAGGCCACGACTAGTAGCATGAGCTTCTTTCTTGAATAAAAGACGATGATATTTCAATGACGATCCAACAACTGCTATGTACCTCAATAGATAAGTCTCTTCCATGAATGACTTTCGGAGAATTTGTTTTCCCAATTATATTTTTGTGAATTATATTTTTTGATATATTTTAAATTTAACATCAACCATATATTTATTTCAAAATTCAATACTTATGAGATATTTTTAAACAATTTAAAAATAATAAAAAGAACCAAATTTGTAAATAAGCACACTTATTATTTTTCTTATTGCCATCTTATTATGTTACCTGACTCAAGTTGATGGAAATTAATTTATACGAATAATAGTTAATAATATTAAACACGAAAGGTGGTGAGAAAGGACAGTTTTTGTAGAATTTAAAGTCAATCACCAATACTAAACCATGGAATTGATGAGCAGGACCAAATCAAAGCCGCGCATGTTCTTGTCTGTTATGTCTACCCTGTCCCTCGAATTACTGTTTGTTTACATGATGTTCCCAAGCTTTTGTTTGTTGAACAGTGTACATGAACAATAAAGTCTTAATTTGTCAATAAAACAGACAGAGGTTAATAAGAGCCGTAGCCAGGGCTTGGCTGCCTTATGGATTTTTAAAATATTTCTTTTCCAGGTTCTATTAATGTAGACTCAAA
Organism: Boswellia sacra; assembly: GCA_013180625.2. Classification (NCBI taxonomy): domain Eukaryota; kingdom Viridiplantae; phylum Streptophyta; class Magnoliopsida; order Sapindales; family Burseraceae; genus Boswellia; species Boswellia sacra. The sequence continues at coordinate 61,624 of SNVD02008589.1, forward strand.
ATAAGCTTGCGGGATGAAGTCAAATTTCTCTGCATGAACGCAAATGCATTTACAAAAATTAAGACATTATTTTCTAATTTATAACCACTGCCAGGACCCAACTCGCAGATTATATTATAATTCACTTCACTGAAAGAAGTTAAAAAAAAAAAAAAAAGAAAAAATCGAAATCCACTGTATTCCTTAATTACAACTTAAATCTCAAAAACACCTACTAGAAATTTGCATAAAAGTAAAATTTTAAATATCCTAAGTATTGTCCCATAGCCAGCCTCCTCAACTTGATAGTAACAATTTTTAAATAAATTAGGTGAGTTGATCATATACATGTGCCACCAGACATATAACCCAAAGTTAATTTATGTGTGTGTTTGAACAATTCCAAAAAACTTAAATTTTAAATGCTATCTAGGAAACAATATTAGTTTAGTGTCTTGAAAATCATTTCCAATAATAATTAAAGTAAATTTTATTTTTTTTATACCAAAATTGCTCTATGTATTTTGAAACTTTATATAACTTCAATCTCCTTGCAATCAAATAATTGTCAATGGTATGATAATTTTACCATATTTCTTATATAATTAAACATCAAGTAAATAATAAATAAGACAATAAATGCAACAATTTTATCATTTGATCTTGGTTGTGTTTGTTTACATTTTAGAAAAACAGTTTTATAGAATGCACATCTTCTAATACATTTAAATTAATATCAACCACATATCATTTTTAAAATTAAAAAAAAAGTTAAAATCAGCCACACATTCTTTCAAAATTTTGAAAACGAAAACTCAAAAAACATAAATAACTTCGGTGAAAATCTTGCAAAACAGCAAGTAATTTCCAAATCTCATTTTTATATTAGTTCCTTTCAAAATTTTTACAATAGTTTTATACAAGGAAAACATGTTATCATAATTAAAATCATGGCCGTCTTTTATAAAAGAATAGTTACACATTCTTCTACAAAATCATGCATGCAAATGACATGATATAAAATTAAACCTAATACATTATACCATATAATTTATTACATCTTCAGACCATCCACTTTGATAAGTCTATATTAAATACATATTATTTAAGTTATAATTTGAAAAGAATATCATTATTCTTTATAAAATCTTGACCAAACTTATTTTTTCTTTGGCAAAAATGTGTAGGTAGTTTTTAGGTCGCCGAAATATGGTCATTAACGAACTATACCGTGGTAATTAAACGTCATACTTCATTAAATATTTTGATCCCTATCTAATGATTTTGAACTAAAAACTACTTGCTTAGCGTGTTGATGGATATAAGGATCGTTGTCAAGCACGCATTCCTGTATCTAATCTCACCCTTCTTCACCTTTTGTTTTTCTGTATGGGCTGATATATATTACAATCTAAGCCAGCCAATAGCCCATGGCTATGACAACAAAACAAAAAAACTCTACGACTTTTGGTTTCAAAACCATATATTTATAGATCTGATGGATGACAGAATGGGTTTAAAATCAGAAATTGCTTTCTTGATTAACGTAGCATGCTACAGCATATATATGAGAACCAGACAAATATGTGAAAGCAAACTGCGCGAATATTTTGGAATTATTCCCGGAAATAACGATGCCACCACCCAAATCAATGAAGATATTAAGACTCAACTGAAATAAACAGAGAACCCCAACACTATTCAAGACTCATATCATTAAACTCCATATGACGAGAGATCTGATGTTCCAAACTTCCAAACACTATATTGGCAAGCACTCCAAAAGCTAACTTCCCGACAACCACAAGCGCATTTATTCTCTCACCAAATATGCCTCTCCCAACAATCCGGCTGCTTCCCTGTTCATTCTGTAGATACATGTTATATGAATTGAAGCCAGAAGGAACTCCATCCGCTTAAACACCAAAGAAGGTGGCTTCACTGCTGCTGCTGGCGCCGCTGGAGGATCTGGTTTGCGGCCTGATCCCGGAGGTGACATTGAAGAAATTAAGCATCACATGGTGATCATAAGACAAACAAAAGATGAATATCAACCAAAAGAATCTAACAAATACGGCACCGAGATGTGTGCTCATTTCTATAAACTATGCACCAACTAGACGAAGATGGCTGAGCGACCATAGGTGCTCCGGGTGCAGTACGTGGCGCAGGTGTTTAGGCAACTGTGTGCAAACAGGGTACGCATCAAACTCGCAGAGCTTGCACTGGTAGAAAAGGCCTTCAGCGTGATCTCCACATACGGAGCCAATTCCAGGAGTCTTTACAGTCGTCACAGAGGTATAATAACAGATGGCTTGGATAGGCAAAGTGCTCTATGCTCTTCTTTGGCAATGGAGCCATTTCTTCTCATACCCGGCATCAAATAAAACAGCCCTGACAATAGAAATTTACCGAAAGGATTCATTTGTTGGTTGGTATGAGAATGAAATTCATGAATTTAATATGTTGACCAACCTCTTCGGGTATACAAAGAAACATGCGCGGGTTCAATTAATGTGACGTTCCTTAATGGGCCAAATAATTTGTGGATCTGTTAACTACCGTGACAAGCCCATGGGCCAATAGAAACACAATCTCATCCAAAGTGAATCATTCATGAATTCGAGAAACCCAATCTATCACAAACACTTTCTTACTAGCAGCTCCCCGTGAGATCGAAATCATCGGATGCATGGCGTGCAACATAAGTATTACTCTCCGGTGCTCCACCGATACGCCGCGTTTAGCTGACACATGTCATCTCCACCACGAATCCCTAAAGCCTCGCTCCCCACCCCTACTACTTAAACCCCTTCCCTCTTGTCCCCTTAATCATCAATCCAAAAAGGTATGACAAGCTCTAACTCTGTTTTGTGTTATCTGTTTCTCAGATTCACTTTCACCTAGATTTTGAAAATGATTTTTATTTAGATCTCGTTTTCCTGTACTCGCCGCCGTAGCTCTGTTATTGTGAGGTCGCACATGGCTACGGACGAGAAACCGATATCCGGGGATCGAATGCTGGTTAGTTTAGTTCACTCTACTTTTCCTGTTCGTAAGTGTTTTCTTTTTCTTTTTCCGTTTTGAGAATTAAAACAGTCGCGTTTTGAATGTGGATTTTTTCAGGTATTTGTGCCACCGCATCCTTTGATCAAGCACTGGGTTTCCGTTTTGAGAAACGAACAAACTCCTTGTCCCATTTTCAGTACGTTTTTTTTTTAATTATTATGCTTTAAAATATTTATTGGGATTGCTGCTTTGTAGGACAGATGTGTGTGGTTTTTTTAAAAAAATATTTTTATTGTTATCTTAATATTTTCTGAACTCTGTTGTTGTCGTAGAGAATGCAATGGCTGAGTTGGGGAGGCTACTTATGTATGAAGCTTCGAGAGATTGGTTGGTAAGTTATTACAGTTAAACATTATAGTGCAGTTAGGCCTTTATATTTATTTATTTATTTGTTCTTAATTGTTGTCATAAATATTATATATATTTATTTAATTGTATATTGTTGTGAAAAGGTTCCCTAAATATCGATGTGATGCGCACAAATGTAATTAATTTCCTAATTTGTGTAGTCAGAAGCCCAATGAAGAATAAGTTACATGTCCATCGCTGCTTAAAATTTCTTTTGCACTGATTTCTTAAAGTGACAAAGGCCACTCTCTCTCTCTCTAAAGAATCAAACATTTGACAAACTATGAAAAAGGAAATATATTAAAAAGTGAAGTTCTTTTAAAATTTGCGGAATCTCTCTTTGGAACTGTAGCTTTGCAGAGTTCTGGATATCCACAAAGTTATCCTTAAATTCTAGTATAACTTGAAAATGACACACCCATTGTAAGGGTTGCTAAAGTTGGTCAGACTGATAAATAGCCCCATTCTTCACTAGAAAATCCTTGCAGTGATCTGAAATTTGTTCATATTCTGATTCCATTATCATTTAGTTATTTGATTTTGCTAAAGAGGCTTTGTTTAAGGTTTTATGACATTTTGTCGAGATGAACTTTTGGGAAAAAATAAAAAATGCAATTTTGCTAACTTTCATTTATGCTTTTAACGGTTCTGAATATTTTAAATATTTTTGGTTGTTGCCATCAGCCTACTGTCACGGGAGAAATTCAGTCACCAATGGGTGTTGCTTCGGTTGAATTTATTGATCCAAGGGAGCCTGTGGCGGTTAGTATTTAATGAATCTTATTGTCTATTGTTTTTGCATTAATATGTCTTTGTTCCTTGTTTAATATGGATTATATTGTATGTGATGGGTTGCATAACAGGATATTATAATGTGCTGTTACCAAGCTTCTATAAGTTCAGACCTTGTTTTCATATTTTCTACAAATAAACCAGACATGATTGAAATTTAAATTTATGCATTCGTGGTCACGATATGCTAATTTGATGGAACAGAGCTTTTCTTGCTGTGCCTTAACTTATTCTTTGTTTTAGTCTTGCAGGTAGTTCCAATTTTGAGAGCGGGTCTGGCTCTTGTGGAGCATGCATCATCAATTTTGCCGGCAACAAAAACATATCATCTAGGTAAAGGAACTCTCCATGCATACAAACTAGAAGAGGTGTTTTGGGAAATGTCTTTTGGTTATTTTAAGGCAAAATGTTATAGAATGTTGTATTCTGAGCATTCAATCGTAAACTTGTTTTATTATTCTCATCCGATCCTCTCAACTTGCAATTCTTTTTTTTTTTTTTAATTCCTAAAATTTTCAATTTTTTTTTTCTTTTGTCAACTTTCCTCCTTGAATATGTTGGATTGTCTGCAAGACTATTTTATATTCTTTTATGTGATTCGGCAGTAGTTGTTAATGATTTTACTATTTTTTTTTCTTCTGTCCTGCCAATTAAGGGATAAGCAGAGATGAAGAGACACTTCAGGCATCAGTATATCTGAATAAGTAAGAATTTGCTATCTCAGGAATGAGGAATGTTTATCATACCTCTTCTGCTTAAAGTTTTCTTCACTCTCTTTAATTCCTAAATAAAGATCAAATTTTTTTCTTATATTCCTATTAAAAAATAATTTCAGCGGCAGAAAGTCTGTTAGGAAACTTGATTCTTTTCCTCCTGTTTGGTGCAAGGTTCTGTTTTGGTATCCTTTGAATTCATTGCTCTCAAATATCTTCTTGTATCATCTGTAGGTTGCCTGAAAAATTTTCAGAGGGTTCACGAGTGTTTGTGGTAGATCCTATGCTCGCAACAGGTATTAATTAGTACCTACTAATGATTGGAAATTCTAGGATCAAATTCATCAATTTTTAGAGTTTTCTTTCTCTTTTTATTCTTTTTTTTTCCCCTTTATAAAATGGAGATATGCCTAATATTGTATGAATAAAATTTTATAGATTTACTATTACTCTTCGACCGAAGTATGTTTCAGCAACTGAGTAGTTTCGATCTCTTCAATCGAGAAAGTTAACTTGTATTTAACCACCTCTTTTAAGTATTTAGCTTATCTCGGGAAGTTGGAATTTATCATCATGGTTGTCATATCTATATCCAAAGGACATTGTAGCCTTTATGGACTTGTCGTCTCACATTCATTGATATTCAGTGGTTTATTTGCTTATGTTCTTAGATTCACAGGCACAAGTTCATTTTTCTAGTAATTAATTTCAGGTGGCACAATTGTGGCTGCTCTCAATCTCATAAAGCAACGTGGGGTTGAAAACAAGCAAATTAAAGTGGTAAATATTTGACAGAAACCTTCTTCATCTTTTTTTTTTTTAATTTTAAGAAATTAAAGTTTAAGACATCTCTTATGTCAATGACACCAAAGGGATATTAAATGAATGGAATTGGGATATGGATGAAGTATAATGAAATATAGCCACTTTTAGGTTCCCTATGAAACAGGGCATGGAATGGAGCCACACGAAAAAGTTCTGGGAGTTACGAAAGAAACTTTGAATTTATATGCAATAGTACTTGAGGAGATGATCGGATGCATGTTGGTTTACAGTGAAGTTGGTTTATAATAGACACATTTCAATGGGTGTCAATATTGCATGCCTTCTTTTCTTATGACAATTTCTTGTTTCAAATGGTGCACAGTGATTTTTTCTCACATCTTTCATTTCCACCGCTAAGTAGGAGATTAATGCTCTTTATTGGATAGTTTCATTTATATTTTACTGAAGATTTTGTTGACAGTGTAATAATAAAGGTGTTGGATTTTAGAAAATGATTCTGTTTCTTCTCTTGCTACTAAATAACATAAATGTCCAGCTCTGTTTTCTTCTGCTCATAAATACAGAGTCCCTTCTATTTAAATTTTTTGTTCAGTGCACTACTGACAGAAACTGGCATTTTTGTAGATATCCGCTGTGGCTGCTCCACCAGCCCTTCAAAAGCTAAGCGAGAAGTTCCCTGGGTAATAAAATATTCATAATATTCAAATTTCACAAACTTGAGCGTTTCTAAAGCCCGAGCCTTCTCTGTTTCTGGCTTTTGCTTTTTGCAGGCTGCATGTATACACTGGAATCATTGATCCTACTGTCAATGACAAAGGGTAAGTATTACTAATCTGTTTGAGACTTGTATATTGCTAACAGCTATTGCTTTTTGTTTCACACCTGGACCAAATGGCTATTTCAGGTTTATAATTCCAGGACTTGGAGATGCAGGAGATCGTAGCTTTGGTACATAAAAATCATCCCAACTCACAAGTGACAATTCGGAAAACATTCACCTTATTCTGGGTCTATCCAATATTTAATTCTTGATAATTATCTGTTGCAATTTTGATTTATTGAGCCTTTCGGCAATCCTGAAAGCTTTCGTGAGTCGGCTCCTGTTTGATTAACTGACTTGTTTCAGCGGTTTGTTCTTCTAAGCATTTCATCTTCTGGATTTTGTAAAAATAGTTATATAATTTATAGAATGTAGTGGACAAAAATTTTATTGCCCTGCGACCCATGTTTTAAATATAAATTCAATTAGTGTAAGGGAACATGTTTTTGAAGCTAAAAGTTAACCTGAATTTTTTGGTTTGAGCATGATTGTAAATGTAGTAATGAATCAGCGATAATGTAAAATAAGAAAGAAGGGCATCTGCCTCGAATAACATATACACAACAGAAATTTCTTTTAAAGGAAAAAAAAAACCACTAGGAATAAAGTATTACAAGCATCAAATACCCTATGATTCAATATTTGTGGATGCAGGTGATCAGCAGTCACCGGCTCCCCTGCCGTGGGGTCTCCTCCTCGTCCCGCTCCTAGGATGACCACCGGCAAACCTCTGTCTTCGACGAGCAAATATTTTCCTGCCATGACCTACGAAGAGGCATCCTAAAAGACCAAGTAAACCGACCATCGAAAACCAAACTACTTACATCAATCATTCATGGACTTTGTTTTATAATAAAAACATGCCTGAATTATTCAAAAGAAGTGAACCTCTTATGTCTTTAAAACCGTTAAAAGCTTCCTGGATAACTTAAGAGGAGCATTCCTTATAATACCTGGCTTTGACTTCTCACAATATTCTCATCCGTGTGTGGATTGTCTTCCTCTAAGCTTAAAATGTGCATATAATTCTTAAAAACAGGCAATTCGTTGAATTCTCACGAACTACAAAGAAGAGCGAGCGAAACTACAGTCTTGGGACCTCATTCATATAATTATACAAATGGCTTCACCTCTCTGCTGCTATTAATATATCTGCCGATTTTCCTTGAACTGTTTCGTCGCTTCTCAACCTGTTTCGTTTGATCTGGTCTTCTTCTTTGGCAATGGATAAACAATTTAAGAAAGATTATTATTACGACTGAGATTGTCTAGAGTTACCATCTTCCTGGTGTTTACTATATATGCAGGCACGCAGCATACATTTGCTCAACCGAGTTTCTTTTTAACTCATTAATTATAGGGTAATCTAGGATCTCTTTAGTCTAAGCAAAATGTCAGATTATATATATGTGCGTGTGTGTGCGCATTGTACTTGAGCATTATACATATCATGAGACTTTGTTGTTCCATAAAGGACGATTAACCTAATTCTTAGCCTGCAACCTTCCATTTTATCCAGTATGGATTACCCTTTCGATATGATATACAACATACGACACCCTGCCCTTCAAAGTCGTCCTTCAATGGAAAAAAAAAAAAAAGAAAATTATTTGTACTTTGGGAGCAACTTTTCAATGTGCAAGTAGTTAAAAGGTGAAAGCGAAAAAATTAATTCAACTTGGATTCTCGAGTGAGTGCAAGATTTCAAAGATTTAAATTACCAAGTTTTTCTTATAGGAATTATTTACACACACCAATCATCATTCATCAATCAGTTGGAAACTCATTATATGAGTATTACACAGTTGCAACGTACAATTCTAAATATTTAAAATTGGGAAATTAAAGAAATCCAAGTCAACGTGAGAAAGGGGACACCTGACGTACATACCCACTTCACAGGACGAAGCTACAAAATAGAGAACATATAAATTCAAACCCTACAACCTCCGCAACCACCACATCCACCGCCATCGCCACCACCCCAGAAGTACAACCACGCCACTATCTCTAGTGTCGTTGCCTTCTTTGGCCCTCGACCCGCCCTTCTCTTGATTCTTGTTTTCACAATGCTTGCAAATGCAACCTAGAAAGAAGAGTCCCACTAAAATCATGACAAAACCAATTAAGAATGCAGCACGTAAGTTCATTTTTTAATTCCTCTAAAAGAAACTCAACTCAATATTTTGTAGCAAGCATTTATACTTTTATAGATCGTGGGAACTAACCTCTGCTTGCTTGACCTTATTATTTATTAAAATCTCTCTTGACCATTTAAATACGTACTGAAAAACTTTGTAAATTAACTGATAGAGAAAGTAGTCGTCTTTGCAAGAAGTCCCAGCACAAGTTCCCTCCCCCTACCCCAACCCCACACCCACCCCCGCGCCCGGCACCCCCACACCACCCCACAACCCCCAACCCACCCACCCACAAAGCACCTCCCCTCTCTCCCAATATTGTTAGTACTCAATGATGCTTGCGCCAAATCACTGTCGATTCAGGCAGCCAAGCCAATACTTGTTCTTATTTGCTTTGGATAGGTCAAGAAATTTTGATTTAAATAAACGAAAACGGTATTTCTCTTAACTTTCTTGTAGAATTGATTAATCTGAGTGAAATAATTAAAAATACGACATGAGTGCTGATGAGGGCACGCCAACTTGGTTTATTCCATCCACTTAATCATCTAATTATTATCAAGTAGAGGGTCATCCTAATTAAATTTTCCATCGTCAATTGACATGATTAATGAAGATTAAATATTAATTAATGCCAAAAATAACATCTTCAAAGCAATATACAATGACAGAATTTTTTTTCTTTTACAAAGAATAACTTCATAAAACATAAAAGGAACATTCTACGGTACTACTTGCTTGCTCTAAACCACGAAACATTGGAACAAGAAAAGAAAAAAAAAATGTGGACTCATTCAAGCATAACTTGATATTATCCAGAAGTGATCAACATGCACTTGCTCCTCCCCCGCCTCCTCCTGCGCCACCACCGCCCCCGCAACCGCCTCCTCCTCCTCCTCCACCGATACCCCCGTCAAAAGTGCTGCCACCTAACCCTATGCCTATGCCTGCACCAGCACCAGCACGACCAAAATGATGGCCACCACCGGTCACACTTGTTCGACCACCAAACCCTACCCAACGATACCGGCGGAAGATAAAAGATAAAACAATTAGTAAAGCTAAAAATGCACACCAAACTATGACTATGGTTTTCCAAGCTACCATCTTAAGTACTACTAATTGAATTATATGCAAGTTACCGACTCATACATAGCTACCTCTTCATTTATTTATAGTATAGTAATGGCAAGCATGTTTGATTATTCAAACAAATTAACGCTGGACGAAAAGGGTTCTTGGACTGGTCGTCCCGTCCCATGAACCAAATTCATCTTGCTTGTGATTGTGAATTACGTTAAGTAATTCATTTGAACGGGTGATTCAATTCGCACGCCTTTTACTCATCGCAACAATTTTGTGTGTGTGGAATATTATCAACTTGCCTTGTCCTCAATTCCGTGATTGAACTCATGATTTGTCATCAAGCTTATAAAGTTCTCAATCGGATAGAATAATACAAAGACTTGTACAAAATTAAGTGGGAAGAAAGAAAAAAATATTAATTTAATAAATTATCAATTAACAAAGTTTAATAAATTGAGTAACATTCAATTATCGATTATTGGCCGTTGACTTCCTTCATTGATAAGGCTTTCTTTTACATTGTTTAATTAACCAAACTTGGATGCTACGATACTATTTAAGAACCAATTACCATATTACGTGTGGTTTTCCGTTGGTTTTCTTTCCAAGTCGTTTACTTTTTTCAAAGTCAAAAATATTGTCGCTCAATGTACTGGGCAATAATCAACCGACTTGTAGGTTTAGCTAAAAGAAAAATGAACGACTTGTGGTATATAGTCAGAAATATATGAACGACAAGCTGTTTGGTAGTTTTAATTGCATGTGGGCGTACTTGTTCCCCTTTGACTACAAGTATTTACTTAATAGGCCTAAAGTCTCATGTGAGGATTAAGTCGAGCATGACGAGGTCTTCGTAATTTTATTTTTATTTTTTTGAAAAACCCCTCCTATTTTCATTCATCTCTCAATATATTCTTTATTAAAATATAAAAATTTAGTACATAATTTATACACCTCCAAATCTAAAAATAACTATCTACAAAGTCAAAACTGGTTATTACTAGTTATCTTTACTTCCATGATTAAGGGTCAAAAGTTAAATGACTCTTTAATATTTGTTGTCTTTATATGCAGGACAAGTTTTTATAATTGTTATTTCTTTTATTGTCATTATTATTACAATGCTTTTTCACTAATGAAAGAGTAATTATCGTTAATTTAATAGAAGTTTTAGATAAAATATAAATGAATATTGATTGTAAAAATTGGGAGGTAATTGTTTGTGGTAATTTTATTTAAAATTAAGTTGTCTCTTTCAAAATACATATGATGAAAGAAGTTGAGCATTCGCAGATGAGAATAGAGAAGAGGATTTTAGAGAGAATTATGTATCTTTGAAAGTAATTCAATTTATCCTCAGACATTTTAGTATTATAATTAAAAAAAAAAGTATCAAGAAACTTCAGAGGTATAAACAGTATAATATAATCATGAGATTTATTTTTTTTAGTTCTGTGAGAATATTATTATTAAAATAAAACTGCATGAGGGCAATTGAATGTTATAGCCCGCTCAAATTGCTTGTTAGAGTGGCCTAAAAATGTGCTAAGGCTTGACAAATCCAAACCCATTTTCTAGAAATATCTAGCAAGCTTCCTTTGTAAATATCTTGGATATTTTTAGAAGCCTCCATGTAAATATCTAGATTCTTTTGTAGAAAAGTCTAGAGAACGAATTATGGCCGTAGGATGTATTAAATCTCGGCCGTCCATTGAGGAGGTGGTTCACTATAAATACCCCTCCAAGGCTCAATTGTAAGGCATCGAAAACAAGCCATTGTAAAGAGTTCTCAAGCAATACAAAAGCCTTCTTTCCTAGCAACACTTGTTTCTAACCTTCCTACACTTCTCTTTGCCGTAAAGCTCTTAAGCTCAACAATCCTAGCCTCTCAAGCTTCTTCCTAATCGAAGTAAGCTAACCACAAGGCTTACTTAGTTACTTTCGGGTTTAAGTTGTCTAAGTGCCGCACCAGCGTGCTGCGCAACTTTTAAGCTCGTGACAGTTGGTATCAGAGCCAGGTTCGAGCACTAGAGTGACATGGCATCCGACATTGAAGTGACGATGGAAGAGCAAGTACGCGGACGTGAGGAGCAACCTCAGCCACCACCACGCCCTCAAGGCAAATGTGGCAAGTCTAAAGCTCCACCCGCGGAAGCCTTGGAGCCTCGTGTTGCTAGCATAGAACAAGCCATCTCAGGGATGGACATTGTGATTGAAAGCCTCACCGACCGTCTTGATGGCCTAAAGACGAACTATGGTGAGATCACTCAAGCCACAAAGTCTAGCATTCTCGAGTATAACAAGTCCTACAAGGAGGAGCTACAAAACCTTACACGAGAACTCTATGGCTTGCGCACCTTTGTGGAGCACGAATTGCGGGCCGTCGGTGCGGAAGTGGAGGAAGTTTGCACGGAATGGGAGAGGTATCGTTGCGACCGAGCTAGCCCATCCTATACAAGTGCTAGCGCACTCAACACCATGCAAGTGCCTACTCCCACCACTTACCATGGCACCCGCAATGCCACCGAGGTCGAGAACTTCTTGTTCGGCCTTGAGCAATACTTCGAGGCCAAGGGTGTCCACGATGACGCTTCAAGAATAGGCATTGTGCCCACATTCCTACGAGATACAGCCCAACTATAGTGACGTCGAAAACACGACGATGCGGACAAAGGCATCGTCAACCTCCGCACATGGGAGGACTTTAAAAGGGAGCTGCGGAAACATTGCTCCCCAAGCAATGCCGAAAAAGAGGCAAGGGGTCGCCTCCGTCGTCTAAAGCAAAGTGGCATCATTCGAGATATATCAAGGATTTCACCACCATCATCCTTGAGATCGAGGATATGTCCGACAAGGACTGTCTCTTCTACTTCCTTGATGGGCTCAAGGATTGGGCAAGAGTTGAGCTCGAAAGGCGTGACGTGCAAAACCTCGATGAAGCCATAGCCACAGCGGAGTCCCTCACAGGTTATGCTTCCCAATCCAAGGATAGGAAGGCCAGTCATGGCAAAGGTGGGGGAGAAAGGAGCGCCAAAAAGGACCATGGCCGAAAGGAAGGTGGTGCGCGAAAATCTTCCGGAGGAGACAAGCACGACAAGCCTAGTAAAGGTAAGTCCGACGCCCCTAAACCTAAGAGCCCTTGTTTCATTTGTGACGGTCCTCATTGGGTGAGAGATTGCCTAAAGAGGAAAACTCTTAATGCATTAGTGGCTCAACATGAGGGCTAACGTAGTGATGAGCCACAAGCGGAGATGGGTTCTCTCTGCACCATTGGCGCCTTAAGAGACCCACATATGCCAAGAAGGGTCTCATGTATATAAGCGCCACTATCAATGGAAAGAATGTGCGGGCGATGCTTGACACGGGAGCCACGCACAACTTTGTTTCTATTGAAGAGGCCAAACGTTTAGGCCTCAAGTACAACAATGAAGGAGGCACCATTAAGGCGGTAAACTCACCCGCCAAGGCAATAGTAGGGGTATCTAAGGCCACCTCGGTACAAATTGGTGCATGGAAAGGAAACCTCGACTTCTCCATCGTCCCCATGGACGACTTTCAAGTAGTGTTGGGCATGGAGTTCTTCGACCAAGTCCATGCTTTCCCCATACCCGCCTCTAACTCCCTCAACATGCTCGATAGGAGTCACTTGTGCACGATCAAATGCTATCCGCGCTACAATTCAAGCGGGGATTGAAGAAGAATCCAAGCTTCCTTGCCACAGTTCGAGAATTGAACGATGGGGAAGATGTCACCATTGCCAAGGATCCAACACCAAAAAAGGTCCAAGCCGTCCTTGAGGAATATAAGGACGTCATGCCCCAAGAACTCCCAAAGAAATTACCGCCACGACGGGAAGTAGACCATCAAATTGAGTTGGAACCCGGTGCCAAGCCTCCCGCCATGGCGCCCTATCGCATGGCGCCACCCGAGCTTGCGGAGTTGAAAAAGCAACTCTAAGATATACTTGATGCGGGCTATATCCAACCCTCAAAAGCCCCATATGGTGCTCCAGTCCTCTTCCAAAAGAAGAAGGATGGATCTATCGGCTCCGCATGTGCATTGACTATCGGGCGCTCAACAAGATCACTATCAAGAACAAGTACCTGATTCCTCTAATTGCGGAGTTATTTGATCAACTTGGGAAGGCTCGCTACTTCACAAAGCTCGATTTGAGATCGGGGTACTACCACGTTCGCATTGCCAAGGGCGACGAGCCAAAGACGGCGTACGTTACAAGGTATAGTACCTTTGAATTCCTAGTTATGCCATTTAGCCTCACCAATACACCCGCTACATTTTGCACTCTCATGAATACATTATTCCATCCCTATCTCGATCAATTTGTTGTGGTGTACTTAGATGATATAGTGGTATATAGTGCCACTCTTGAAGAACACGTGTAACATCTTAAGCAAGTATTCCAAGTACTTCGAAAGCATGAACTCTACGTCAAGAAAGAAAAATGTTCTTTTGCTCAAAGAGAAGTAGAGTTCCTCGGCCACCGAATACGGGATGGGAAACTAATGATGGATCAAGCAAAGGTGAAGGCCATCTAAGAATAGGAGCCTCCCACAAAAGGTCTAGAGCTACGGTCTTTTCTTGGGTTGGTAAACTACTATCGGCGGTTTATCAAAAACTACTCCGCCAAGGCCGCCCCATTCACGGATCTACTTAAAAATAACAACACATGACATTGGACCGAAAAATGCCAACATGCCTTCGAAGAATTAAAGAAGGCCATATCTGAAGAACCGGTGTTGGTGTTGCCCGACCACACCAAGCAGTTCAAGATGCACACGGACGCCTCCAACTTTGCCATAGGGGGAGTTCTCATGCAAGAAGGACACCCTATTGCGTACGAGAGCTGCAAGTTGAATGACACCGAGAAGCGATACACGGTCCAAGAGAAGGAAATGACGGCCATCATCCATTGTCAACGGGTTTGGCATCACTACTTGCTTGGCTCGCATTTTGTCATTAAGACCGACAACGTGGCAACAAGCTACTTTCAAACACAAAAGAAGCTAAGCCTCAAGCAAGCTCGATGGTAAGATTTCTTGGCCGAGTTCAACTATAGACTCAAGTACAAAGTGGGAAAGGCAAACGTTGTGGTCGATGCCCTAAGTCGTAAAGCGAAACTCGCCACTTTGAGCATGAGTCGACCACAAAGTGTGCTCATCAACCGTATCAAACAAGGCCTAGAGCACGATCCAATAGCCAAGAACCTCCTACAATTGGCAAGTGAGGGGAAAACAAGGCGCTTTTGGCTTGACGAAGGCCTACTCCTCACCACAGGCAACCGCTTATTTGTGCCAAGACACGGAAGCTTACGAAAGGAGATCATCATGGAGTGCCATGACTCCAAGTGGGCTGGTCACCCAGGCATGGCACGAACCCTTACCCTCGTGCAAGATTCCTACTATTGGCTCCAAATGCGGGAAGAC
Source organism: Boswellia sacra (assembly GCA_013180625.2). Taxonomy (NCBI): domain Eukaryota; kingdom Viridiplantae; phylum Streptophyta; class Magnoliopsida; order Sapindales; family Burseraceae; genus Boswellia; species Boswellia sacra. Next base: position 76,802 of record SNVD02008589.1, read on the forward strand.
GTGGAGGGCTATGTGAGGACGTGCCTCGTGTGCCAACAAGACAAGGTTGAGCACCAACACCCGGCGGGGTTGCTAGAACCTATAACAGAAAGGCCATGGCAAAGTGTATCAATGGATTTCATCGTGGCCTTGCCAAAGTCCGAGGGGTATGGGAGCATCATGGTGGTGGTTGATCGATTTAGCAAATACGCCACCTTCATACCCGTCTCCACAGATTGCACTGCGGATGAAGCTGCTCGAGCGTTCCTCAAGCGTGTAGTGAAACTATAGGGAGTTTCACAAAACATTGTAAGTGATCGAGACCCTCGCTTCACCGATCGCTTTTGGAGGGAGCTCTTCAAGCTATTGGGGACCGACTTGAGCTTCTCAACAAGCTTCCACCCCTAAACTGACAGGCAAACCGAGCGTATCAATGCCTTACTTGAGCTATACTTGAGGCATTACGTGAGCGCTCATCAGCATGATTGGGCAAAGTTGCTTGATGTTGCCTAATTCTCATATAACCTCAAACGAAGTGAGGCTACCGGCAAAAGTCCATTCGAGATTGTAACCGGACGACAACCCATGACACCAAATGCCATAGCCTCGACATACGGAGGGAAAAGTCCAGCAGCCTACAAGCTTGCGAAGGAATGGCATGAACAAGCCGACATTACTAGAGCATGCTTGGACAAGGCCGCCAAACGAATGAAGTAATAAGCGGACATAAGAAGACGGCACCTCACATTTCAAGAAGGGGACTTGGTGCTTGTGAAGCTTCTACCCCAACAATTCAAGTCTTTACGTAAGGTACACAAGGGGTTGGTAAGGAAATACGAAGGCCCCTTCCCAATCATCAAGCGAGTGGGCGAAGTCTCCTATCAAGTTTGACTACCCCCTAACCTTAAGATCCACCCGGTCTTCCATGTTAGCTTCCTCAAGACATACCATGAAGATCGAAGCAGGAGCGAGTCCAAGAGAGCGCCAACAACTGTCGTCACCGCATTCGACAAGGACGTGGAGTGCATCCTTGCAGATCGAGTGATACGAAGTAGAGGAGTTCTACCATATGTTGAATACCTAGTGAAGTGGAAGGACCTCACGGACAGCGAAGCAAGTTGGGAGCGTGAAGACACCTTATGGCAATTCGGTGAGCACATCCAACGCTACAAGGAGGAAAGCGTGCCGAGGACATTGCGAAAATAGGTGGGGGAGGATGTTACGGCCTGCCCAAATTGCTTGCTAGAGTGGCCCAAAAATGCGCCAAGGCTTGGCAAATCCAAGCCCATTTTCTAGAAATCTCTAGCAAGCTTTCTTTGTAAATATCTTGGATATTTTTAGAAGCCTCCATGTAAATATCTAGATTCTTTTGTAGAAAAGTCTAGAGAACGAATTATGGCCGTTGGATGTATTAAATCTCGGCCGTCCATTGAGGAGGTGGTTCACTATAAATACCCCTCCAAGGCTCAATTGTAAGGCATCGAAAACAAGCCATTGTAAAGAGTTCTCAAGCAATACAAAAGCTTTCTTTCCTAGCAACACTTGTTTCTAACCTTCCTATACTTCTCTTTGCCGTAAAGCTCTTAAGCTCAACGATCCTAGCCTCTCAAGCTTCTTCCTAATCGAAGCAAGCCAACCACAAGGCTTACTTAGCAACTTTCGGGTTCAAGTTGTCTAAGTATCGCACGAGCGTGCTGTGCAACTTCTAAGCTCGTGACATGAAGCTGTGCTAGAATAATATCAAGGCAGAACCAAGAACCTTTGGCGTCATGACATGAATAATTCTCATCAAAGATAGGACATAATTAAGTAACTCTTCTGACATTAAAAGATTCAGAATCCATCTGCTTTATTTTTTTTTTACCAATTAAAATATAAAAAGGTAATGCTAAATATATAACTCAATTACATTACCTAATTTCTATAATCTGACATAATATAAATTTATTGGACAGATAAAAATAAATAATAAATTAATAAATTATAATAAATAAAATGAGACCTAGTAAATCAAACAACTCTCTCTCTCTCTCTCTCTATATATATATATATATATATACTCTCGGCAGTTAATACTGTCGTTTAATATTCTTATTAACTGTTTGACTTTTCTAATTTTTAGCCCAAGAAGAATGAAATTAATGCCTGTGATATAGATGCATAATATCTATAGTCAAAATTAATATAAACGATAAGTCGTTTGATATAGTTTGCTTGTGGAGGGCTTACTCGTCTTTGAATTTGAAAATGAAACCTTCGTTTCAATCCCTTAAGCTTAATTTATTTGGCTGTAGTGTGAAGAAGAGGATTATATTCATCTCTTTTTGTCCCTTAAGAATCAAGTGAAAATACTACATGCAGCTGGAGCCACGCGAAGGTGCCGAACCAACCATGGTTGAGTCCATCGACAGTTACTCTCCTGTTCACGAAAAAAGATTCTGAATGACGAATCTGGGCAATTTTTTCTGGCAAATTAAAATTTAAGAAAACAATCATTCAATTATTACATTTACAAATTACAAACTAACAACAAATATACACAAAAATATTAAAAAGAAACTTTGGTTCCTAACAGCCGCCACCACCACCTCCCTCTCCTCCTCCACAACCATCACAACCACCGCTGCCTTCGGCAAAACCACCTACTCCTCCACCAAAACCTCCATAAAAACCACCTCCTCCACCACCAAAACCTCCATCAAAACCACCTGCACCACCACAAGTGTCATTATTGTTTATGTCTATGGCAACAACTCCTGTGCCGCCTCCACCATGATGGTAAGGCCAACAATCACCAGCTTTGCCAAATCTACCACCATGCCCTTCCTGATCCACACTATTGCTATGCTTGCCACCATTCTCGCGAAAGAGTTCTGCGAGACCAAAACCACATCGTAGACATTGAAATGCAAGGGCCAGAAGGAAAAAAGTGAAGAAAAGCACAGAAAAAACAATGGCGAATATATGTATTGGCTCCATTTTCTTTAAGTCAATGTCTACTACGTTTGATAACTTCTCTTATATCTACAAGTTCCTTATATATATATATATATATATATATAGAGAGAGAGAGAGAGAGAGGAAATCAGCCCCATGCTGAAAAGTCTGCTAGCCTTTTCATCAAAATAAACTTTCTAACTTGGAAAATTTACTGTTTCCAATTTCGGGGCAAAATCAAAAGTACCGGGTCGTGGCGAAGGCAAAATTTGACTAGTAATGATTACGCCGTACCGGGCACAATCTGCTTCATTTGGCAGCTTTGGAGCGCTTGACAATTGACATGCCTGGTAAGAATAAGATAATTTACCTTAGGTTTTGCAGCAGAATAAAAATACACACACCGATTCTTTGTACAAATTAAGTCTTTCAAACTGATCATCTGCCATTCTACGGTTGGAGAGTGATTTAATTTAAGAAATTAACTATATTAATTAAGATTGATGATACGAAAAGTATATAATAATATCACACGAATTTATAAGATTAAGTTTGCGAGTGTAACGTTAGTCTCTCATTACAAGAAAAATAGGCAATGACAACAGAGTTTTCGCAACGCGCACATATGCACGTTGCTAAATGTTATTTTTCGTAACGCACAATTTGTGTGTGTTGCGAAAGATTGTTGAACTACACTTTTAGCAACGTGCAAAAAATGTACGTTGCGAAATTTATCATTTAGCAACGCGCAGAAAATGCACGTTGCCAAAACTATTAAATTTAACAATATGCGCATCCTGCGCGTTGCGAAATGTCTAGAAGGATCTTTATAGAAAAAATTAAAACTTTGAACTTATAAAAATTTATAGGGGTGATAACGATAAAGTTTAATATAATGGAAAATCCTGGAAATTTATTACTGTATATAAAGAAAAAAAATAGTTATTGAACCCAAATCTCGTAAATCCTAAAATCCCTAAGTCACCTTGTCTCCACCATCCTCACCGTCATCACTCGTCATCACTCCGCCTGAGTGGCCTCTTGACAGTCTTCGGCCATCCTTACTTGTAGCACCTCTGGCGGTCGATTGGCCTCTACAGCTCTGGCAACCCAACCCAGCCTCCACAACTTCGACCATCTATAATCGCAGCTTAGCTCTTATGTGTCACTCCCTATGTTTGGGAACAAGCAGACAAACGAAGGAGTAGAGAGCATTGTTGTCATGATTGATAGGAGTGTATAAGAAGTGAGATATCGCTTTATTGGGGAAAAAAGCTGCATTTCTTCCATCGCTGCAGAGTCATTTACGAGACTGTACAGGTGAATAGTTCTCCCCTGCCCCACTGCAAAGGAAAGTGTATCTTTATTTTACAAGCTTGCCTCACGCTAGCTGCAGAGCCATTTGTTTCAACTCGCTGTAGAAATTTTCTTTACCTGCTTACTCCACGCTTAGCTGCAGACTTTATCTCGACTCGCTGCAGAGCCGTTTCCATCACTTGCTTTCCTGCTCGAGAACTTCATTTTACTTGGCAGGTTTGCTACTGCTGTGGGCAAGCTACTTCATAAGTGGACAACTGGACTACAGGTCTTTGTTGCCTATTTGTTATACATATTACTTGGCTTATATTTAATGAATTCATTGCCAATGTATGTGGTTGGTTTCAGGTAAAAGAGAAAAAAAACAGTAATATTTAATCTCTATGAATGTGAAATAAAGTCATTAATCTAGGATGAACTTGTTTGAATATTGTTTAGATACCTAGATTTTATATACACAAAATTAGCAAAAGTATAGTCATTATGGCAATTGTTCAACACACACACACACACACACAGATATATATATGCTACAAGTAATGAGTCCCATATAAAGGAAACGCCAGAAAAGCTCTTTCCCCTTCCCCCTTGGTGCCCACTCAGCTTCTACGGCTGTCGGTCGAAAGTGATGGCGACTAAAGAAGACTCCATCGAGCAAGCTACTGCTGCGTGTCTACTGTTCAGGAGAGTTCTAGGCTTTTCTCATCTGATGAAGCTGCCACAAGTCAAGTGCACGGAGAAAGGAAAATCCAGTGCATATTTCATGTGTGCATTCTGTGGTTTAACTAACTCGCTCTTGTCCAGTAGGACTACGAAAGGGAGCTTTAAGGGAGCACTCACTAATCAAATACAGATGAGCTAAAGGAGTTGGCAATATACAGATGAGCTTAAGGGATGTGCAGAAGAAGCTTGATAAACTCGAAGGCAATATATAAAATTATGGAACAGGAAAGACAAAAGGAGTTGGCCGAAGATGGTAATGACAATACTGTGGAATCGTTGCTCACCACTAGCATGGCTGAGATAAAAGCCTGAAGGAAAAAAAAGTTCAAATAGATAATTGCGAGAGGAAGAAGAAGGGAGAAGAAGAGAGAGAGAGAGAGAGAAAGAGAGAGGAAAATATCAATCTGTTTTGGATCATCCTGCATGTATATTCAGCTTGCTTTAGTTGATCCCATGCAGCGGGAATTTCGTGGGAAGTTGATTTTGTCGGAAGCAAGCTGAGTATTTTGTTGGGTGATCCCATGTACCAAGCTGGTCATGCAAGATGTAGAGCACATGCTTTAAGTTAGTTCCAGACTTTGAATATATAGCAAGCCTACTTGTTTGAGTAACCAGTTTCGAAATAAGGAGAATGATGGCCATATTGTAGTGTAGCTTCATCCTTGCTACACTTTAGCATAGCCTAACCACATGCAACTCATGCAAGGTCATGTAGGCCACTTCATGCACCAACTAAGCACATGCAATTCATACGTAAAGCCATTGCTAAGGTGGCTATTCTCTCTAGTCTTAGTCTCACGTTCCTAGCAGTGAGTTAACCAACCAACTCATTAAGCTTCTTCTAGATAAGGTGGCTAATCAAGATATTAGAAATAATTAACATAGGTAAGGGTATGGCGATTATTTTTGCGGGATTTTGTTGGCTGGCTTAAGGACACTTTATATATATATATATATATATATATATATATATATATATATATATATATATATATACAAGAATAAAGTCATATATCTTTACTGTTAAAGAAATACTATAATTTGGTTTTCAAAGTTTCTTTCCATATTGCCAAGTAGCTTTGCTCTCCCATGCTTCATGTAGCTTATGATTCAAATCTTTCCTGATAATTTGTATTCATTCTTGATTTATTAGCTTCATTTGAGGGAGCATTAGATTTTAATATTGCATCATCAAATCATAGAAGTTTCTCCTGCAGCATATATATACTCATTAGATTAAAACTAAACTTGTGCAGATTTTAGACTGCTAGAGCATCGACCAAGTCTTGTTGCCGTTGCTGCTCACTGTTGCTTCATCATTGCTTTTGCCATCTTCAACCAGGTGGGGTCATTGCTTTTGCTTTAGATGAGTTCTTTTATTTGCTAATTATTAAACCACGTGAATGCCATCTTCTTGTTCCCACATTGCTAACTATGCTACAAGGCACTTTAATTTGACTAGGATCTTGTTGCTAAGTGTCATATGATCATGAACTAACTCATGCAATTCATGCAAGGTCATAGTGTAGTGTAACTTCATCCTTGCAACATCGTAGCATAGCTAAGCACATGCAATTCATGCAAGGCCATGTAGCCCACTTCATGCACCAGCATGTGCACATGCAGCTCACGGTTCAATTGAATATACACATATAGGTCATTGAATACACAAGGCTTAGCCCATGCACATGCAACTCATGTACAACTCAGTCCATGCACATACACATGCAACTCATGCATCAAATTTGTTCACATTTGTCAATTTTTATATAAACAATTAATGTAATCTTTCTAATTATTTTGTTTGGGCTAATAAAGATTTATATTAGCCCTCTCTAATTGTAAATTCATTCATGTGGTGTTGTTTAGTAATGTTTAGGCCTCTCTATTTTTATGATTGTTAAAAGATAGTTATGGTTGTACATATAATATTTTTATGTAGAGTTTGAAGATATATTATTTGTACTTATATCCAGGTTTTGGTAGATAATTGCTCAAGATGGATAAAGCATGGGTTCGTTTACCAAGGTTTTTTTTTCTTATTAACAATATTGGTTAAAGTTAGTTAAGTTAATTAAAATTGCTTAACTTAGTTTACTTATTATTTGTAGAGCTTCACATGATTTTTCAATTTATGTCTTAGCTTAGTTTTATCATTATGTTTCGCCATTTGAAGAAAAAACAGAGCTCAGGTGAAACATCAATTACTAGAGTTGATGTTTGGATTCAAGCGCATCTGAATAAGCAAGGGCAGCCTGCAAATGAATCAATTGGACAAAAAATGGTAGGAATTTCTATAATAAAAAAATAAATTGCCTTACAAACACATCGCTTACATGAGAGTTATTATTGACACTATCTATTTTTTTACATATTACTTGGTTGTTCATAGAAACAAATTGAAGATATTCAAAAGTCAAGTGAGGATGTGGACATGTCTAATATACGAAATGACCCTCTTGTGATTGTATATGGAGGTGAACAACGTGGTAGAGTGCGTGGAAAAGGATTTGGTGTCAATCCTTCTAAAGTAGATGCACAGTTGCAATCTAGTGGAAAAGTTAAAGTACTTGAAAATGAACTGCAGCTTAATAAGCAAAGACTTTTACTGTTAGAAGACCAGATGGATAAAGTGAATGCATTGTTAATGAAAATGACCTAGGTGAGTCGATTTTTATTTCTTAAAAATGATCTATAACATATGTTATTATATATAATGGATTTCATACCTTGAAATTGTACAGAATCAGAGTGTTGACAAATGATGAGCTCTTATGCATGTACCCCTCGAGTAAGAAACTAACACATTTTGTTGTATTTATAATACTATATGAGTTAAAGTATACGATTATTTAAAGTAATAATTAAACTACTTCTATTAATTGTAGTCTCAACAAGGAAGTGCTCCGATTCATCAAATTATACCAAGTGAAAATGCAAGATGCCTATTACTCCATTGGTACTAAGATGACCCAGATGAAATTGTGGCTGAAGGAAAGATTGCAAGTGTAGATCCTAAAGTTCTAGTACATCACAAGCCTTTAGGAAGGGACTGTTGGAAAGTTTGGGTTACTCATGCTATTAGGAATGATGTTGAACTATATAGATCAACTGATGAAGCTCAAAACATTGATCAGGTCGTAGGAAGTGCTATTGCTTGGCCAAAAAGTTGCATCAAGTTGATATCATAAAGGTAATACTTTCTCATTCACTAAATTTCTATAAGTTTGTATTTGGAAGCTTATATCATTTAATTTTTACAATATGTTCTAAGGATGTTAACTGCATTTTCATTATCCTTATTTTTAGGTGGAGGTTGCCTTTTATGTTGTCACTTTTAAGGAAAGTTCATCAATCAAGATGCTAAAAGAAGATGATGATTTTGCTGCTTATGTACGAATTTGTGCTTAAGTATGTTTTACTTGATTTCATTTTTCTTAAGTCATTTAGGATTGTATTACATATTAATTACAAGTACTTGTATTTTTCATAATATTTGTGATAATATTAACATAATACAAATTTCTACATTTATTATATATTATGTATTCTGCGATTATTTATATACCAATTTGTATAATTAAAAATGAGCAGGTCTTACGTATTAATAAAAACGATATTTAATTATAAATACAATATATTTCTATATCAAATAAATGGCAACATGCGCATGTTGCCAAAACAAACTTCCAGAAATCTATAGCAACACGCATTGCATGTTGCTGAAACTATGTTATTTTAGATCTTTTCGCAACGCGCAATATGCGTTGCCATTGAGGTATATAGCAACACGCATTGCGCGTTGCCATCGACGTCTACGACAACACGCATTGCGCATTGCCATAGATGCTACGGCAACATGCATTACGCGTTGCCATCGACGTCTACGGCAACACGCATTGTGCGTTGCCATCGACGTCTATTGCAACACGCGATGCGTGTTGCCGAAACTCTATTACTCTGTCTTTCAACAACGTGCAATGCACGTTGCAATTGATATCTACAACAACACACATTGTGTGTTGCTGAAAACTCTTTTAGTCTGTCTTTTAGCAACACGCAATGCGCGTTGCCAAAAGATTTCTCGCAACATGCAAAATCGCTTTTCGCAATATGCATGCGCGTGTTGCTAAAAGTGAAAGACTTTTCGCAGCAGCAAGAACGGCAACATGCGTCTGCGCGTTGCGAAAACGTTTTAGCAACACAAAATGTGCGTTGCCGTAGCCCATTTTTCTTGTAGTGTCTGTAATATATATTCTATTTGTTTAGTTTCAACACAAAAAAAGGAACTAGTTATCTTTCAAGTATTCATGATTTTTTTTGCTTCATTTGTTGGTTTCTTTGTGCTTTCTTAATCATCTTCATGGGAAAAAATTTAAATTACAAAAAGAAAAGGAAAAAGAATACTATAACGGCTTTATCTTAACGTTTATGCATAGTTTCTTTGACTTATTCTAAAAAATGCAGCGGACAAATTTTCTTCTTAAAATTATGGGAGCCACATCAGCCAAATTAGATAGAGTGGGTCTTGAGTCAATAGAAAGGCTCAAGAAAATATGTTGTTGCAAAAGTCAAAATTGTAAAAAAAATAGGTCAATCGAGGAAACTTTCTCTGTCCCCTTTGTATTTATAAATTAATTATACCCTTGAACATTGATAAATGAAGGATCGCTGAACATTTTACAATTCTTAACAAATCTCATGAGAAAATGTCTCCAAAAAACTTAGAAACCATACATTTGTTTGGATGAACTTATCCCTTCGTTTTTTTATTTTAAACTTTCTTACCTTTTCCTTCTCTTATTATATATGTTTAATTAGCAAATAAGAGAGACTATTTCTTTAATACTAGCGAAACAGTGTACTGATACAGGTTCGTTAATGATTTAACTTGACTCAATATAGAAAACAAGTTTTGTTAACCACAAGAGTTTTGTAAATAATGACAAATGAACTCTTAGATAAAAATATAGGTAAGTACTTATGCGTATACTCCTCATTCTAGCGCGCTATAGTCTCTGTCTTTAATTGCTAGTATAAGTAACTGTAAGTAGCCGGTGAATTTTAAATGGAGTTTAATTTAGAGTTGAAAATGGAGGATAGTGTTTATTTTCTATTAAGATTACGCGGTACCCCGCACAATTGCTTGGAATTCAAATTGCGTATGATATAATTTTATACTAGATTGTTGGTTTAGAACCCGTCAAAACATTTTTTCAAAAAAATTCTTAAATATCACTAATTATATTTGGACGTCGTTATAAAATTTTTTCCGACGTCAAAACCGTGGTTTAATTTTCTTGCAACTTACATAATTTTTAGCCCAAAGAAAAATGAAACGACCTGTGATATAGATAATATATAAATATAGTGAGAATTAATATAAATGGCAAGCTGTTTGTTAGTTTTGCCTGTGGAGGGCTTTTTTCTCTTTGAATTTGAAAATGAAACCAATTTTCAATCTGTTAGTAAGAAGAGGACTACGTTGATCCATTTTTGGTCTTTAATTAATAAGCAAATGAAAACGACGTACATGCATCTGCAGCTATGAGAAGGGGCAGAATCAACAATATAATCTTTCACTTCATCCTCTCCTGTTAACGTGAAAAGATTATTGGTGTAGGACAATTTTGACTTTGAGCCAGGGTCGTGGCGTCCCCAGCCCATCAAAGTCGCGTCCCTCAGCTCTCTGATTACGAAGGTCTGATGCCTTCATCTGCAAAGTCGCACTGCTACTTCGAATTTCAATTTTCCTAATGGTATTAGAATTGTTTTCTTAGTTTATTTTCTTTCCAATTATTTAGGTTTATTTTGATTAAATTAAGATATTTCTAGATTTATTTGCGTCTAATTAGAATTTTTATTATTTTAGTCAAATATTATTTTCTTGTGTAATTAGAATTCTAGTATTTTAGGGTATTTTATTATTTGTAGGATTTATTCTTTTATTCCAGTTTTATTTGTTTTACAAGAACTAGAACTACTTAGGCTAAGCAGCTTAGCCTATAAAAGGATTAGTTTACCCTAGTTTTGTAATTCATTCATATTTTTATCAATTCAATAAACCTTAAACTTTGTTCAAAATTCTATCTCTCTTAGCTTCTGCAACAAATTTGGTATCAGAGCCAAATTCGCTTGTTGTGACGGCCAAATTCGCTTGTCTTCCATGGCAATAGGCAACAATTCTCTTGACGGTGCTCAGAGAATTGGATAATGACTTTCCAACCCTTACAAATCCAACTCAACTACCAACTCAGTGATCGATTCAACGAGTTGTTTCATCGATTGGAGGAAATGAGGATATTGGGGGTAACAAGAAGAATCAACAAAGGCATAGGGGAAATGAAGAGATAGAGGCTTGCGTACCTATGCCAACAATTAGACTTTCTTAATAGAATTACCGAAATCCATGCATGTTCAACGAATACCAAATCGAATGATGGAACTGCTTGTAATACAGTAAGTTTGAAATTTTTTTAGAATAAAGAAGGGAAACAACAAATTTTGAGGAGAGTTTTAAAGAAAATTTTGAAAAATTCTAAAATTTTGGAAATTGTAAAGGCAGTCAACTGAGAATAGTTCACACCCATCCAAGATGAGTTTCAAATCATTATAGAAGTAGATCAAGGGGTTGAAGTCATTAGTGAACCGCGTGATTTGATTGTATCAAGTGACATGTGAGAGGCTGTTGACGATACTCCTGAAGCTTTGAAAGTTATGCAAAAGGTCGAGTTGCAAGCCGAGCAAATTATTCTAGAAGTTAGCATTGCAAATAAGGAAATTATTCTAGTATTTAATCTTTTTGTCCATTAATTTTTTTTAGAATAAAGAAGAGAAACAACAAAATTTTGAGGAGAGTTTTGAAGAAAAATTTGTAAAAAATTTTGAAATTGTGTAAAGTGTAAAGTCAGTCAATCGAGAACAGTTCACACCCATCCAAGATGAGTTTCAAATCATTATAGAAGCAGATCAAGCGGTTGAAGTTTGAAGTTGTTAGTGAACGCATGATTTGATTGTATCAAGTGACATGTGAGAGGTTGTTGATGATACTCCTGAAGCTATGAAAGGTATGCAAATGGTCGAGATGCAAGCCAAGCAAATTGTTCTAGAAGTGAGCATTACAAATAAGGAAATTATTCTAGTATTTAATCTTTTTGTCTATGAAGAGTCCATTGAAATTGACATGGAGATGGAGCAAGATCAACACAACAGTAAATTTTTGGTTACTAGCCAATGGGAGGATTGTCATGTTTTGAAGAAACTTGTAATCCTAGGATACTTAAGTGGCAAATTCATGAAAGGTTCAAAAGTTTGGGGGCGAGTTCAAAAGATTCGTCGTATGAAGTCTAATTCAACAAGAGTGAAAGTCAAGATGAAGAAAGATGACAAACAATTGTAGCTGTGGTTTTTATATCATGCAAGAACACCATATGAGAGTGTGCGGGAGGACAATAAGGTAAATCTAGTTGCTAATTTGTTATTCGACATAAAAGATCTTATTTTTGCTTGGTTGATTGGAAAAGATCATGTTGATGATGAGGCATTACCCCAAGAAAGCACAAGGACGAGTTCTTTTTATGATGTGGCATTACCCCAAGAAAACTCAAGGACGAGTTCTTTTTAGGAAGAAGGGAACTGATGATGTAGGACAATTTTGGCTTCAAACCAAGGTCGCGTCCCTAGCCCATCAGAGTCGCATCCATCATCTCTCTAGTTGCGAAAATCTGATGCCTTCATCTACAGAGTTGCATCACTGTTTCATCACAATCGCGACCCTGCTTTCCTAATTATCTTAGAATTGTTTTCTTAGTTTATTTTCTTTCCAATTCGAGTTGTAACATCTTATTTAAGTTTTTTTAATTAAATTAAGATATTTCTAGATTTATTTGGGTAAAATTAGGATTTTTATTATGTTAGTCAAATATTATTTTCTTGTTTAATTAGGATTCTAATATTTCATGATATTTTATTATTAGTGAGATTTTATTTTCTTATTTTAGTTTTACTTGTTTTACAAGAACTACAATTAGTAAGCCTATAAAAGAGTTAGTTTACCTTAGTTTTGTATCATTCATATTTTTAATTATCAATTCAATAAACCTTGAACTTTTTTCAAAATTTTATTTCTTTTAGCTTCCGCATCAATTATGGAGTACTGAATCCGTACAATTTCTTCTAACAAATTAAAATTTAAGAAAACAACAATAAATCAAACACATTACAAGCTAACAACAATGGTACACAAACATATTAAGGGGCGGAAACTTTGGCTCCTAACCGCTGCCACCACCATCACCGTCTACTCCTCCTCCTCCACCATCACAACAACCGCTACCACCTCCACTACCAAAACCTCCATCAAAACCACCTCCTCCACCACCAAAGGCTCCTGCACCGCCATAAGCGTCATTGTTATTACTTATGTCTATGGCAACACCTCCTGCGCTTCCACTTCTACCATCATGATGAGGCCAATGACCACCACCTCCCTCATACCTACCACCATACCCTCCCTGATTACAGAGCCTGCTGAGGCAACCCAAAACTAAAGAAATAACGAAAAAGGCAGAAAAGAGAATGATTGCAGCTTCGAAAGGTTCCATGATTTCCTCTTAATCCACGACGCATGATCATCTGATCATCATGGATTCATCTCCTTTTATAGTTAGCTAAAAGTTGATAAGTCTACTAGTCTTCACTTCAAGTTCAAGCAAATTAATTTACAAGTTTCAAAGAAACTGAAGAAGGTTTTTGTTTAGGCTTGAGAATTTAAAATGGAGGATAGCGTACGTGGTGTTAATTATGCTGCTAAAATTACGCGGTGCCGTGGCGTAGGCACTGTTACTTGGAATTCAAAGCGCATGCATAAGAGTACACTGGGACTTGACACTGGTCTCAGAGTCAGAGAGTTTTGAGGACCATCAACCCATTACGTTAGGACTGTTGGGCTTGATCGACAAGGTCCAACGCCTACACTCTATAAACGTAGTTGATGAATAATAAAAATAGAGAGCAAAGAGAAATGCACCTGGTTGAAGTATATTAATTATATAAAACAAAATTTTGGTTTTTTTAAAGTTATATCTCAAAGATGTGGGATTAAATATTAATTGTCAAATATATATATATATATATATATATATATATATATATATATATAATGAATAAATGATGTAATAGTTTTAAATTAAAGTCACATCATTTTAGATATCTAATTTGTGATAGAATTTAAAATATATAATATTAAATGAAATACAAGTACTTTCGAAATAATTAAATTTTAAAAACCTGGTATGAAACTTGTTTAACTTTACCTTATTAATCAAGCAAAACCATTTTCATTATCTCTAGCACTATTTTTATTAGTTGTATAACTTGTATTAACCTTAGAAATCGGTAACCAATTCAAATTATAAAATTAAGAGTCAAGAAGAAAAGGTTATTATTATGGATTCCGAAGAGAATGTTTAAGACGAATCAATGCAATTATCCATTAAAATATTCGTTCTTGTAGGAAAATATAGTGTAATTGTTTTATCTTCTGTTGAGGGTTGATTAGTGGTGTTGTAGGTATCAGATTCCAGTTATGACACTTCAAAAGTTCACATGATTGTGTAATTTTACATAATATATGACAATCTTCTTTCAAAGACAATTTAATCAAGAGTTTGTACACGAGGGAACTATAAATATCCTGTTGCGGGGTCGATAAATGATGATGCAATCTTCTTGAGAAGTCATGAATGAACAGAAACATCACAGGATATATAGACCAACACCATAGACAAAACAAATACAATAATTCTTATATTTTTCATACAAAAGAACAAAGAAGAAAAGAATTTCAAGTGTATGAGTATTCTATATGGTTCAATGGCTTAAGATTAGGTGATCAACAAGCATTTGCTCCTACGCCATGACCACCCCCTCCTCCTCCAGCCATATCGCTAGCACCACCTCCAACAAAAGAGGCCCCGCCTAAGCCAACGCCTGTGCCTGCACCTCCACCAAAGTGGTGAGCCCCATGATCAACAACTTTGCTATGTTTGCCACCATACTCGCCATAGAGTTCTGCCAGACCAAAGCCAAATCGTAGACAGGTAAACGCAAGGGCCAGAAGAAAAACAATAACGAAAAGCACCGAAAAAACTATGACGAAAATATGTATAAGTTCCATTTTCTTTTTGTCGACTACGCTCGATCCTGTAATTAAATTCTCATATATACATACAAGCTCCTTTTATATAGATTTAGCAAAGCAACTCCATACCTGAACAGTCCGCTGGTCTTTTCAGACAAAATAAACTTTCCAAATTTTACTGATTCCAATTGCATTTGCAGGTTCAAAATTGAAAGTACCGTGTTGTGCTGTGGCGAGGCATATTTGACTAGCACTGTAACATAAAAATGCGCGGTTCTGGGCACAATTGACTCAGTTTAGCCCTATGACACGCTCGACGTGATTGTTATGAATTAGAGAACCTTTTGGTTTGCAATATTATAGTTATTTAGTTTCGATACAAAATCAAGGAAAGAAATTGGTTATTGAAAACCAGTACTATAAAATCTTTAATATACCCATAGGAGATTTTCCCTTTTGAATTAATTTTTACTTAACATATATCTCCAAAGCAACCTGATTTTTTTTTTTTTGCCTTTTTATGGTTGTGGCTTTGTTCATTCTTTCTTCTCATTCATCTTCATTGGAAAAAAAATTATAATCACTAGAAAAAAAAAGAAAAGAAAAAAATTGAAACGACATTATCTTACATTTGCATAGTTTCTTTGACTTACTCTCATATATGTAAAGAGAAAATTTTTCTTCTTTACACTTCGGGGGCCACGTCAGCCAAAATTAGATAGAAAGAATTTTAATAGTCAATAGAAAGGCCCAAGAAATATGATCGATGTCGTAGAAGTCAAAATTGTGAACAATATATAGGTCAATAAAGCAAACTGTCTCTATCTCCTTTGTATTTATTAGTTAATTGTACCGTTAAACGGTGGAGAAGAATAAAGTATCGCTGAACATTTTACAATTGTTACAGGTGTATTCCATAGACGAACACTAGTAATTTCTTCTAAATTTCTCTCCTCTAACCCTAATATATAGTCAGAAAAGCTATTTGATCAATAAGATAGAGATGTACGTTTTAGTAACCGTGAGACTGTTCTTGATATTTTGCCTTGTCAGTCATATAGAAATTAAGAAAAATTGTATACTTAATTAACGTCGTAAACAGTTCCGATTCAATAATTGTGATATATATATATATATATATATATATATATCTGTGTGTGTGTGTGTGTGTGTGTTAAATGGGCTTTAATAGTTGTCTTTAGTCTTCAGGGTCGAGCGCGAAGTCTCTTGACTCTGAGATCTTTCTTTAGAAAGGTCCCAGGCTGGTGACTGCTTATATTTTCTGAAATTTAATACTTAAACACATAACAAATTGAATTGATTTTCGCCTTTTCTGGCCCCCAAAATGAAGTTATGTAGATGATGCCGGCATAAGTGATGTGATCGGTGAGGAGGTTGATATATACATAATTAAACTCTGTTAATTACTATATTAGAAAATCACTCATTGGATAGGCAGGTAATTACAAAATATATATCCTTGGAAGCAGCAGAAATTAACAAAATTATGACAGAAAAAGCTGTTTATTGCAGCTTGCGATCAAACATTCTAATGAAGTTAGTAGTCTTCTAATATTCTGGAGTTTTTCTGTACTTCATTCAAAAGTATATATTGGCAAATATATTGTATGAGTAATGCATGATGCGAAAATTTACTTGAAGTAATTCCCACAATTTTTAAATAAGTTTTTTCTTGAATTGTCATCCTTACAGCTCCCAGGCGATGACTGTAATAACTCTATCCATTCATGTGTGAATAACAATTCTTAATTGGGACAGATTTATGTATACTAGGTATAAAAAAAAATATTAATATTACATATATATGCGTTAATTAAAAATATAAGGAATTATTAATTAATTAGATGAAAAAATTATATATTTAACATGATTTTATACAAATGGGTCCTCAATGTGATTATAAAAGCATTTTTTTCAAGGAATTTAAAATAATAGGTAATAATCTAAAAGATAGAATTTGTTGTTAGTCATAAAATTTTCACTTTCGCTAATATTACAGATTAGCATAACAAAGAACAAACATAGAATCCATATAAATTAACGATGAAATGAACTGCACAGCTTTAGAACTTAGAGATTCATCAAAAGTCAGCATCCTCCACCTCCACCACCGCCGCATCCTCCACCTCCATCGCAGCCGGAATCTGCAGGAGCATTAATTTCAGCACAGGACTTGGATGTTACGATTCACATCAACTAAGTATGGGATTAGTTGGTGGTGTTGCTAGGATCCCACATCGACTAAGTATGGGATTGGTTGGTGGCTTATAACTCACCCTTAAAAACCGGCTTGTAAGGGGAGGGTGCCCATAGGCTTATAAGCCACCAACCAATCCCATACTTAGTCGATGTGGGATCCTAGCGACACCACCAACTAATCCCATACTTAGTTGATGTGGATCGTAACATACCACCACGCTTCCGACACCGATGTCCACGGCGGCCCACTCTGGGTGGCCCACTCTGGCCTTTCCAGGTCGCCCCTTCCCAGGTCGCCCCCTCCGTAACGTGGGCCTCGCGTGGGCTAGCTCTGATACCAATTGTTACAAACCCATGGGTAGAACTCACCCTTAAAAATCGGCTTGTAAGGGGAGGTTGCCCATAGGCTTATAAGCCACCAACTAATCCCATACTTAGTCGATGTGGGATCCTAGCAACACCACCAACTAATCCCATACTTAGTTGATGTGGATCGTAACAATTGGATTGTTACAAACCCATGGGTAGAACTCACCCTTAAAAACCGGCTAGTAAGGGGAGGGTGCCCATAGGCTTATAAGTCACCAACCAATCCCATACTTAGTCGATGTGGGATCCTAGCAACACCACCAACTAATCCCATACTTAGTTGATGTGAATCGTAACATACCGCCACGCTTCCGACACGGACATCCACGGCGGCCCACTCTGGGTGGCCCACTCTGGCCTCTCCAGGTCGCCCCTTCCCAAGTCGCCCCCTCCGCAACGTGGGTCTCGCGTGGGCTAGCTCTGATACAAATTGTTACAAACCCATGGGTAGAACTCACCCTTAAAAACCGGCTTGTAAGGGGAGGGTGCCCATAGGCTTATAAGCCACCAACCGAACAATCCCATACTTAGTCGATGTGGTATCTAGAACACCATCCAACTAATCCCTACTTAGTTGATGTGGGATTCAACATAATTGTTACAAACCCTGGGTAGAACCTCCCGCTTATATAACCGGCTTGTAAGGGTAGGTTGCCCATAGGCTATAAGCCCCCAACCAATCCCTACTTATTTCGATGTGGGATCTAGCACACCACCAACCTAATTCCCTACTTATTGATGTGGATCGTAACATCCACCACGCTGTCTCCGACACTCGACAGTACCAGGCGCCCTACTCTGGGTGGCCTCGCATCTAGACTCTCCGGTCGCCCCTCCTCCCAGGTCGCCTCCGCGCCCCCTCCGTAACGTGGGGTCTCGTCTGTGGGCTAGCTCTGATACCAATTGTTCCAAACCCTGGGTAGAACTCACCGCTTAAAACCGGCTTGTAAGGGGAGGTTGCCCATAGGCTTATAAGCCACCAACCAATCCCATACTTAGTCGATGTGGATCGTAACAAGTCAAGAATTACAAGGGTTGGTACAAAAAGTCAAAGATGGAGAAGCTGTGGGACCATGGAAGTATCAGGATGAAATTCTGTTTTTTAAAGACAGAATATATTTAGCCACAAGTTCGACCTTGATTCCAACCATTGTTGATCAATTTCATGGGAGTACACATGAAGGCTTTATCAAAACACTACAAAGAATTCGGGCCAATTTTTATTGGTCAGGAATGAGGCAGCAAATTAGGAGCTTTATCAAGAAATGTGATGTCTGTCAAAGACACAAAGTTGAACAATTAACACCAGCTGGCCTCCTACAGCCTCTACCTATACCAGTGCTAATTTGGGAAGATATTTCCATGGATTTTATTGACGGATTGCCACCTTCTAATGGTAAAACCACTATCTTTGTTGTTGTTGATAGACTCTCAAAGTACGGTCATTTTATCGCCATTTCTCATCCTTACACTGCTCGTGGAGTTGCCAGAATATTTTTTGATCATATATTCAGGTTACATGGTCTACCTCGATCAATCACATGTGATAGAGACTCCACTTTTACAAGCTTGTTCTGGCAAGAATTATTTCGACTCAATGGAACAACCTTCAACTTCAGTTCTAGCTATCATCCGGAAACTGATGGGCAGACAGAAGTCGTGAACAGAACTCTTGAAATGTATTTGCGGTGTTTTACTAGTTCACAACCAAAATTTTGGAGTAGGTGGTTGACTTGGGCAGAATACTGTTACAACACTAGTTGGCACTCTGCTATTAAACGAACACCATTTGAGTTAGTTTATGGACGATTGCCACCCTCACTATTATCATATGTTCCTGGGACAGCAAGAGTAGCAGCAGTAGAAGAAGAGCTCAAAGTAAGAGACCAGATAATAAAGGTTGCACGGGAAGCCATCAAAGCAGCTCAAGCTAGAATGAAGCAGAATCATGACTCCAAGCATAGAGAGAAGGAATTTTCTATAGGAGATCTGGTATACCTCAAGTTGCAGCCGTATCGTCAATTGTCTTTAGCTATGAGGAAGAATTTGAAACTTTCGGCAAAATTCTATGGGCCTTTTAAAATTGTACAGCGCATAAGAAAGGTAGCCTATAAGTTGGAGTTACCAGTGACATCAAGAATACATCCTGTCTTTCATGTTTCATTATTAAAGAAGAGGATCGGAGAAGAAGTGGTGCTAACACAGCTACCAGAGGTAGAGTTGACCGAAGAAAAATTAATTCCTATGCCGCAAGCTATCTTGGACCGAAGGATGAAAAAAGGAAAGGCTGAAGTGTTGATTCATTAGCAAGGATTATCTCCTGCTGATGCCACGTGGGAGGATAGGAATTTTATCAAGGTTCAATTTCCAAATCTCAGCCTTGAGGACAAGGCTGAAATTTAAGAATGGGGGAGTTGTTACGTGTCATAAGCAATTAGTTAGATTTTTTATTTGAATAAGTCAAAGAATGAGTCCAATAAAGAGTTTTCTAAGCCTAGTCTATAGGAGGCAAGAAGTCTGTACCTATCTCTGATTTTGTTTCCTGATTTTTCTCTTTCTTTTGAACGTTGCTTCTAGTCTTGTAGTGCGGAAGGCTGGTACTTTTATGTGTATAAATGTTAGATGAATAAAACAGCGGAGATATCTTTCTCTACTCATTAAACACAGAATATTATTTCTTTGTATGGAGGTACAGGGTTCCCTCGAATGACCCTAGAAATAGTTTTATTAATATTAGTTTTTCTTAGATAAGATCAAGATAGGCAGAACTGCCAAGTCTTCATCTAGCTCGGCTGTACCAAAGCCTACAAACCCATGGGTAGAACTCACCCTTAAAAACCGGCTTGTAAGGGGAGGGTGCCCATAGGCTTATAAGCCACCAACCAATCCCATACTTAGTCGATGTGGGATCCTAGCAACACCACCAACTAATCCCATACTTAGTTGATGTGGATCGTAACATACCACCACGCTTCCGACACCGACGTCCACGGCGGCCCACTCTGGCCTTTCCAGGTCGCCCCCTCCGCAACGTGGGCCTCGCGTGGGCTAGCTCTGATACCAATTGTTACAAACCCGTGGGTAGAACTCACCCTTAAAAACCGGCTTGTAAGGGGAGGGTGCCCATAGGCTTATAAGCCACCAACCAATCCCATACTTAGTCGATGTGGGATCCTAGCGACACCACCAACTAATCCCATACTTAGTTGATGTGGATCGTAACATACCACCACGCTTCCGACACCGACGTCCACGGCGGCCCACTCTGGGTGGCCCACTCTGGCCTTTCCAGGTCGCCCCTTCCCAGGTCGCCCCCTCCGCAATGTGGGCCTCGCGTGGGCTAGCTCTGATACCAATTGTTACAAACCCATGGGTAGAACTCACCCTTAAAAACCGGCTTGTAAGGGGAGAGTGCCCATAGGCTTATAAGCCACCAACCAATCCCATACTTAGTCGATGTGGGATCCTAGCAACACCACCAACTAATCCCATACTTAGTTGATGTGGATCGTAACATACTTTGGTACAGCCGAGCTAGATGAAGACTTGGCAGTTCTGCCTATCTTGATCTTATCTAAGAAAAACTAATATTAATAAAACTATTTCCAGGGTCATTCGAGGGAACCCTGTACCTCCATACAAAGAAATAATATTCTGTGTTTAATGAGTAGAGAAAGATATCTCCGCTGTTTTATTCATCTAACATTTATACACATAAAAGTACTAGCCTTCCGCACTACAAGACTACAAGTAACGTTCAAAAAAAAGAGAAAAATCAGGAAACAAAATCAGAGATAGGTACAAACTTCTTGCCTCCTATAGACTAGGCTTAGAAAACTCTTTATTGGACTCATTCTTTGACTTATTCAAATAAAACATCTAACTAATTGCTTATGACACGTAACAACTCCCCCATTCTTAAATTTCAGCCTTGTCCTCAAGGCTGAGATTTGGAAATTGAACCTTGATAAAATTCCTATCCTCCCACGTGGCGTTAGCAGGAGATAATCCTTGCCAATGAATCAACACTTCAGCCTTTCCTTTTTTCATCCTTCGGTCCAAGATAGCTTGCGGCATATGAATTAATTTTTCTTCGGTCAACTCTACCTCTGGTAGCTGTGTTTGCACCACTTCTTCTCCGATCCTCTTCTTTAATAATGTAACATGAAAGACAGGATGTATTCTTGATGTCACTGGTAACTCCAACTTATAGGCTACCTTTCCTATGCGCTGTACAATTTTAAAAGGCCCATAGAATTTTGTCGAAAGTTTCAAATTCTTCCTCATAGCTAAAGACAATTGACGATACGGCTGCAACTTGAGGTATACCAGATCTCCTACAGAAAATTCCTTCTCTCTATGCTTGGAGTCATGATTCTGCTTCATTCTAGCTTGAGCTGCTTTGATGGCTTCCCGTGCAACCTTTATTATCTGGTCTCTTACTTTGAGCTCTTCTTCTACTGCTGCTACTCTTGCTGTCCCAGGAACATATGATAATAGTGAGGGTGGCAATCGTCCATAAACTAACTCAAATGGTGTTCGTTTAATAGCAGAGTGCCAACTAGTGTTGTAACAGTATTCTGCCCAAGTCAACCACCTAGTCCAAAATTTTGGTTGTGAACTAGTAAAACACCGCAAATACATTTCAAGAGTTCTGTTCACGACTTCTGTCTGCCCATCAGTTTCCGGATGATAGCTAGAACTGAAGTTGAAGGTTGTTCCATTGAGTCGAAATAATTCTTGCCAGAACAAGCTTGTAAAAGTGGAGTCTCTGTCACATGTGATTGATCGGGGTAGACCATGTAACCTGAATATGTGATCAAAAAATATTCTGGCAACTCCACGAGCAGTGTAAGGATGAGAAATGGCGATAAAATGACCGTACTTTGAGAGTCTATCAACAACAACAAAGATAGTGGTTTTACCATTAGAAGGTGGCAATCCGTCAATAAAATCCATGGAAATATCTTCCCAAATTAGCACTGGTATAGGTAGAGGCTGTAGGAGGCCAGCTGGTGTTAATTGTTCAACTTTGTGTCTTTGACAGACATCACATTTCTTGATAAAGCTCCTAATTTGCTGCCTCATTCCTGACCAATAAAAATTGGCCCGAATTCTTTGTAGTGTTTTGATGAAGCCTTCATGTGTACTCCCATGAAATTGATCAACAATGGTTGGAATCAAGGTCGAACTTGTGGCTAAATATATTCTGTCTTTAAAAAACAGAATTTCATCCTGATACTTCCATGGTCCCACAGCTTCTCCATCTTTGACTTTTTGTACCAACCCTTGTAATTCTTGACTTGTTTGAATTTCCTCCTTGATGGCATGAATCCATTCTGGTACTGGCTAAGAAATTGCATGGAGTCCAACTTTTGTCTTCTCATACCGTCTTGAAAGAGCATCTGCCACTCTATTTTCCTTTCCAGATTTATATTCGACAACGAAATCAAAACCCATTAACTTGTACAACCACCTTTGTTGGGCTACTGCAGTGATGCGGTGTGTCCATAAGTTCTTCAAACTTTGGTGGTCAGTGCGCACAACAAATCTCCTTCCTAACAAATAGGGACGCCACTTTTGAACAGATAAGACTAAGGCTAAAATTTCCTTTTCATAAGTTGAAAGGAGAAGGTGTTTCCCTTGGAGCGCATGACTGAAAAAAGCGATTGGTCTCTCTTGCATCAGTACAGCTCCTACTCCGGATCCAGAGGCATCACACTCTATAATAAATTCTTTTGAAAAATCTGGTAGAGCGAGTACCGGAGCTTGCGTCATGGCTTCTTTCAATTTGCAAAAAGCCATCTCTGTTATATCATCCCAACTGAAAGATTCCTTCTTCAATAACTTTGTAAGTGGGCTAGCAAGTTTACCATATGCTTGGATAAATTTGCGGTAGTAACCAGTGAGTCCCAAGAACCCTCGTAATGCCTTCTGAGATTGGGGTTTCGGCCAGTTGAGCATAGCTTCAATCTTCTCAGGGTCGACTGCTACTCCTGCACTGGATATTAAATGGCCTAGGTATTTAACTTCTCGCTGCCCGAAGTGACATTTTTCCAAATTCACATACAACCCTTGTTTCCGTAGGATTGAAAACACAACATCTAAATGTTTTATATGCTCCTCCCAAGATTTACTATAGATTAATATATCATCAAAGAAAACTAAGACAAATTTTCGCAATTGCTCTTGGAAGACCTCATTCATAAGTGCTTGGAAAGTGGATGGAGCATTTGTAAGACCAAAAGGCATTACCAGGAATTCGTAGTGGCCATGGTGAGTTCTGAAAGCGGTCTTTTCTACATCATGAGGATGCATTCGAACTTGGTGGTATCCCGATCGTAGGTCCAATTTTGAAAAAAACTGTGCACCATACAGTTCATCTAATAGCTCGTCAATGATCGGAATCGGAAATTTGTCTTTGATTGTTATGTGGTTTAAAGCTCTGTAGTCAACGCAAAATCTCCAAGACCCATCTGCTTTCTTTACCAAGATGATTGGTGACGAATATGGGCTATTACTAGCTCGAATAATCCCGGCATCCATCATTTCGACCACCAATTTTTCAATCTCGGCTTTTTGAAAATGAGGATAACGATATGGCTTTACTGATACGGGGCCATACCCTGGTTGGATCGGTATTTTGTGATCACATGAACGGGTAGGAGGTAACCCTTTTGGTTTATTCCCGACTTCGACGTATTCTTGCAGAATCTTTTCCACTTCTGGTTTTATTGGTGACTTGTCAAATGGGGTTTTCGTCATGGGCAGTAGTTGGAATACCATGCCCTTCTTTTTTCTGCTTGCACGTTGCAGTTGTTGACAATTTATAACTTGATTGTCAGTATTTTTCAGACCACGCAACAAAATTGTTTTGCCATCCAATTCAAACGACATGGTTAATTGAGAGAAATCCCATTTAATGGGTCCTAGTGAGCTTAGCCATTGAGCGCCTAGCACCACATCATAACCCTCCATAGGAAGTAAAAATCAACCAAAATTAAGTTGCCTTGTAGCATAAGAGGAGCTTGGCTGCATTTCCCAGGACTCGTGAGCTTTTCGCGTGAGGCCACCATTACCTCCAAATGCCCTTGGGGTTTGGATTGAAGCCCAATTTTCCTTGCTAATTGCTCATTAACAAAATTGTGGCTGCTTCCAGAGTCAATAAGTGTCATAACGGGTTGATTAATCAAGCGACCATTTACTCTCATGGTTTCAGGAGCGCGTAATCCCGCAATAGCATGTAATGAAATTCCCAATAGTTGAGCTTCTGAGATTCCATCGTCTTCCATTTCCACGTCATCATCACTAGCTTCCAAAGTAGCTTGTATTAGGAAAAGTTTCTTACACACATGGCCAGGACCAAACTTCTCATTACACCTGAAACATAAGCCCTTTCGTCTACGTTCATTCAATTCATCTGTAGTCATCTTTTTAATGGGAGTGGTATTAGAATTGAAGCGTTGGGGCGCTACAGGTCGTGGAGTCAACTGATGAAGTTTGCGTTGGTGGAGATCTCGTGCTTCATATAACCGGGCTAACCCAATTGCATTTGATAACGTAAGAGGCTTATTGGCTTTGACATCTGTACGAATGGTGTCTTTAAGTCCTCCCACGAAGCAACTGACTTGGCGTCCTTGTTCTAGTGCTCCAGCCTTAGCCAACAACTTTTCAAATTGCTCTTGGTAGTCGAGGACAGAGCCTATTTGTTGCAATCGAGTAAGCTCACCAAAGAAATCAAGATATTGGCTTGGCCCAAATCTTGAATTCATGCTTTTTTTAAATCCTTCCCACGAGGTAGTTATAGCTTCTTCCTGCCATACATGATACCATAGGTGGGCATCTCCATCCAAGTGGAATGAAGCAAGTAAAACACGATCATTTGCTTGAATATTATGCAATTTAAAGAATTGTTCAGCTTTGGACAACCAGATGGAAGGGTCGCCTTTACCCTCAAAGCGAGGAAAATCAATTTTCACCGTTTTAGGCATAAGCAGATTAGTAAACTGGTTCGCATGACTTTCTTCAAAATTTGGTTGACCACTTGGTGTTGGTGTCTGCCTCGGCTTCGAAGAATGCTCTGCTTCCTCAATTGTACGTTTTTGTTTGGTTGAGCTCCGAGCCAAATCATCAGTATTGCTTGCTATTTCTTCTATCCTAGTGCTAAGTTTGTCAACAGATTCTGTCAACTTTTTTAGCAACTCTCCTTGGCTGGTCACAAATTGTACAGCCTTCTCTAAATCCTCCACCCTTTTATCCATTGCCAGGCTCTGATACCACTTTGGTACAGCCGAGCTAGATGAAGACTTGGCAGTTCTGCCTATCTTGATCTTATCTAAGAAAAACTAATATTAATAAAACTATTTACAGGGTCATTCGAGGGAACCCTGTACCTCCATACAAAGAAATAATATTCTGTGTTTAATGAGTAGAGAAAGATATCTCTGCTGTTTTATTCATCTAACATTTATACACATAAAAGTACCAGCCTTCCGCACTACAAGACTACAAGTAACGTTCAAAAGAAAGAGAAAAATCAGGAAACAAAATCAGAGATAGGTACAGACTTCTTGCCTCCTATAGACTAGGCTTAGAAAACTCTTTATTGGACTCATTCTTTGACTTATTCAAATAAAAAATCTAACTAATTGCTTATGACACGTAACAACCCTTAAAAACCCATGGGTAGAACTCACCCTTAAAAACCGGCTTGTAAGGGGAGGGTGCCCATAGGCTTATAAGCCACCAACCAATCCCATACTTAGTCGATGTGGGATCCTAGCAACACCACCAACTAATCCCATACTTAGTTGATGTGAATCGTAACATAATTGTTACAAACCCATGGGAAGAACTCACCCTTAAAAACCGGCTTGTAAGGGGAGGGTGCCCATAGGCTTATAAGCCACCAACCAATCCCATACTTAGTCGATGAGGGATCCTAGCAACACCACCAACTAATCCCATACTTAGTTGATGTGGATCGTAACATACCACCACGCTTCCGACACCGACGTCCACGGCGGCCCACTCTGGCCTCTCCAGGTCGCCCCTTCCCAGGTCGCCCCCTCCGCAACGTGGGTCTCGCGTGGGCTAGCTCTGATACCAATTGTTACAAACCCATGGGTAGAACTCACCCTTAAAAACCGGCTTGTAAGGGGAGGGTGCCCATAGGCTTATAAGCCACCAACTAATCCCATACTTAGTCGATGTGGGATCCTAGCAAAACCACCAACTAATCCCATACTTAGTTGATGTGGATCGTAACAATTGGATTGTTACAAACCCATGGGTAGAACTCACCCTTAAAAACCGGCTTGTAAGGGGAGGGTGCCCATAGGCTTATAAGCCACCAACCAATCCCATACTTAGTCGATGTGGGATCCTAGCAACACCACCAACTAATCCCATACTTAGTTGATGTGGATCGTAACATACCACCACGCTTCCGACACCGACGTCCACGGCGGCCCACTCTGGGTGGCCCACTCTGGCCTCTCCAGGTCGCCCCTTCCCAGGTCGCCCCCTCCGTAAACATGGGTCTCGCGTGGGCTAGCTCTGATACCAATTGTTACAAACCCATGGGTAGAACTCACCCTTAAAAACCGGCTTGTAAGGGGAGGGTGCCCATAGGCTTATAAGCCACCAACCAATCCCATACTTAGTCGATATGGGATCCTAGCAACACCACCAACTAATCCCATACTTAGTTGATGTGGATCGTAACATAATTGTTACAAACCCATGGGTAGAACTCACCCTTAAAAACCGGCTTGTAAGGGGAGGGTGCCCATAGGCTTATAAGCCACCAACCAATCCCATACTTAGTCGATGTGGGATCCTAGCAACACCACCAACTAATCACATACTTAGTTGATGTGGATCGTAACATACCACCACGCTTCCGACACCGACGTCCACAGCGGCCCACTCTGGCCTCTCCAGGTCGCCCCTTCCCAGGTCGCCCCCTCCGCAACGTGGGTCTCGCGTGGGCTAGCTCTGATACCAATTGTTACAAACCCATGGGTAGAACTCACCCTTAAAAACCGGCTTGTAAGGGGAGGGTGTCCATAGGCTTATAAGCCACCAACCAATCCCATACTTAGTCGATGTGGGATCCTAGCAACACCACCAACTAATCCCATACTTAGTTGATGTGGATCGTAACATACCACCACGATTGTTACAAACCCATGGGTAGAACTCACCCTTAAAAATCGGCTTGTAAGGGGAGGGTGCCCATAGGCTTATAAGCCACCAACCAATCCCATACTTAGTCGATATGGGATCCTAGCAACACCACCAACTAATCCCATACTTAGTTGATGTGGATCGTAACATACCACCACGCTTCCGACACCGACGTCCACGGCGGCCCACTCTGGCCTCTCCAGGTCGCCCCTTCCCAGGTCGCCCCCTCCGCAACGTGGGTCTCGCGTGGGCTAGCTCTGATACCAATTGTTACAAACCCATGGGTAGAACTCACCCTTAAAAACCGGCTTGTAAGGGGAGGGTGCCTATAGGCTTATAAGCCACCAACCAATCCCATACTTAGTCGATGTGGGATCCTAGCAACACCACCAACTAATCCCATACTTAGTTGATGGGAATGGGCGACCTGGAGAGGCCAGAGTGGGCCACCCAGAGTGGGCCGCCGTGGACGTCGGTGTCGGAAGCGTGGTGGTATGTTACGATCCACATCAACTAAGTATGAAATTAGTTGGTGGTGTTGCTAGGATCTCACATCGACTAAGTATGGGATTGGTGGTTGATGGCTTATAAGCCTATGGGCACCCTCCCCTTACAAGCCGGTTTTTAAGGGTGACCACCCTTAAAAACCGGCTTGTAAGGGGAGGGTGCCCATAGGCTTATAAGCCACCAACCAATCCCATACTTAGTCGATGTGGGATCCTAGCAACACCACCAACTAATCCCATACTTAGTTGATGTGGATCGTAACATTGGAGCACTCGGAGCAGCAAGCGATGAAACAATTTTGCTTTTTGGTACGCTGTTTCCTACGTTCACCATGGTGAGCTTCTGTGCCGGGAGTAGCGCCTCTCGGGTATCTATTTGCCTTGTTCTTACGTCTTTACACGCTAAAGCAACCCATCACTCAGCCTTCCTATGAAATTCCCAATGAACGCAGGCTACATATATATATATGCCTTGAAATATTTAGCCTAGCTCTTATATGAAGTATTTAGAATCATGAACGATCTATCTCAATTCTTCTATATTGACAAGTACGTAGTTATACACACGAAGTCTTATGAGACTCCTTCCTCTTTGAACTGTACTATTGCGTTATTGCCACGATGGTCAAACCGATTGAAAATTAAGTTTGACTTGTCAAGGTGAGGCTAGTCTAATTGCTGAAAAACTATACGCTTGTCCTTCTGGAATTAAGAACGAGAAATGTCAAATGTCTGGGCCTATATTGGGCTTTATCCTTTAGATGATAAGTTGGGTTCTGATCCACAACAGAGGTAGTGCTAGTGGGTCTATTTTAGGACCCAATAAATTCTAAATCCGATCAGAGGACAAGTCACCCGTTGACAGGAGGATTGCCGGCTGTCAAACACCGCCTTTGTGTTTGACCCTAGAAGTAGAAGTTATAGCTATTAACTTTTATTAAAACGTTTGATCAATCTAGGGGCCGGGAATACAGGGCTCGGATACAAGTAATTTATTTATTTTATACATGTATATCCAGAAAGAACACCAAACAGTGCAACTTTGTGGGAGTCAAATTGAGTCATTTCAAGCATTTAAAAGATCGCAAAGGCAAAATCAACTGCCATATGTCTTCCCAGTTGTCCGGGACTTGATAAGGCCAAAGTGTCCAATAGTACACGTGTGTCAATATATATATATATATATATACACACACACACACGCACACACGCACTCACACACTTACTTTGTTGTTTTGTTTTGTCGTGACATGCAACCAAGGTCTGGAACTCTGAAATTCAGTCAAAATATTTTATTTGTTCCCTCGTTTCGGGTTGGCATTGGCAATATGATCCTGAGTTTAATTATTGTTTGATGGGTTATTAAATAAACACTTCTTAAACGTGGATTTGATCTAAAATTTAATTGGTCTTCTAAAATGCGGCAAGTCTGAAGAAGCAAGGCCGGAAAAAAAGATAAGAAGGATTTAAATGAAATCGTAGTATTATATGAAATTTTTAATTTATATTTTTATTATAAGAAGAATCAGTGTATTCAAAACTTTAAAACTATGGATAACATAAAGATGCAATATTGATATTTTGAGTCTAATTTGTAAAATGCATGAAAGAGATGTAATGCTCTGGCTGGCATGCCTTTTGCTAATTATATATGGTGCTAAGTATGAGTGGTTGGGCAGCTAGCTAGCTATCGAATTTGCTTTATGAAGACCAGCTGTTTTCATCTTCATCATGGGACCCTGATTCAGCCATTCAGACACAACCACCCTCACTGGAACCCCACTGAAATTCCGATTCCAGAATAGTCGTTCAGCGATCTACTAGAAACTGAAGGCAAGGCAGCTATACATGTGAAACAAAAAACGTAAATACCATAAGGTTGCTTAATCTCTGATTCCAAGTAAATGCCTAGAAAAAAAAAAGGTTAAAAGGACTCAAAAGCAAAAGAAAACTAAGGAAAAAAAATACAAGTAAGACTGTTTTGATAAAGGGAAACTCGAAGGTAAGTCAATATAAATTTAGCTAGAGAAAGAATCAGACTGCTACATCCAGTATACAAGAAATCGATCCCTGATAATCCTATAGTAGAAGCAAGCAGAATTCACTATTTAACTATTCTTTTATGCTGCAAACATCATTTGACCAACCGTCCCAAGAAGAACAAGATGCAAAGAAAGAAAAGATACAGGCATACAATTTGTATTTAAAAGAATTAATAATCTTTGAAGAAATTTTGATAATCAAACACCGGCATAACCACCATCGCAACTGCAGCTACCAGTGCCACTGCTTATATCGCCATGTTGGCGAGGTTGTGTGCTTAGACAACAACACACGAGACCTATCGATAACATGAAACACCATGCTGAGGCCAAAGCCTGTGCCCAGTTCATGTAATGCTCCATCTTCCTCCTTATGCTTTGCTTTGCAACTGTTGATTGTTTTTCTCATCGTCTCTGCCCTGCACTTGCTAAGTTTATTGTCATATCACACTGCTTAGAAGCCCTGTACCAGTGGAATCGGTGGCAACTGCTCTTTTGAGAAAGAGAAATGCTAGCTAGCTAAAGCCGAAGGGCGGGAGGGAGAAGCAGCGGTGCACATGGACTACTAAGCTTGAAAGAGGCCGAATAACATGGGCCAGCCTGTGAATTTAACACCTTTATGTATTTGTTGAAAATTGAAATCTAAACTCAAAAGAAAAGAAGAGCCAAAGAAAAGTTTAATGATGAGGGTGATTTGTTAGTTTAATGAAAAAGTCATTAGGGATATGTTTAGGTTCGTTAATTTAACATGCCTTGTTCAGTGAGTTGAGTTGTATCTTGAACGAAATCTCACACTTTATATAAGCAAACTATTTTCTATGGTGCTCACTGACGACAATTAAGCATAAAGAAAATGGAACTAGACAATCCTGTTTTCTTGTACGGATGCTCAACATGACCCATGTACCAAACACTTTCTTGAATAAGCGTATCTTGTAAAGAAGTTGTATTATTCAATATCTACACAAAAGCTTCCTTCTGAAATTATTCTCGCTTGTTTAGAACCCACCTCATTGTCTCCTGAGGCTACAAGGAGCCCTGCCAATAGCTATTTTATATAATATGTAAGCACGGTGGGACATCGTTATGCCATGAAACAGATTTTACCCCTTGACAATTTACTTTTCCTGCTAATTTGTTAAATGAAGTTATTTTCCGTTACTTGTACAAATTAAAATGATTCCGTCGAGATACTTCTCCCTAAAGCGTAAAAGACGGTTGGGCCGAAAGAATATAAAGATGCCAAGGAAATTCCTCCACGGCAGTTGCTTCTTATCCTTCAGAGGAGGTAAGACCGGGACAAGTTCGCCGGTATGAAGCAAACTAGACAACAGTATTTCGCGCATTCAATTGATTGCAACTAAAATTATGTAATATTAGAAAGTTTCATCTACTTAATCATTAATACTTTAGACCTGGAACGGAACAACTGGGCACTTATTGGATCTAGCGATTTCACTTCATTCCCATTGGTAATTTGGTATTGATTTTTAAACTAAAGCTCAAAGCCTTTGACATAGTTATAATAATAACCTTTTCCCATGCGTGCAAGTGATCCCCCCTGAGCTGTCGAATGAGTTACGTGCAGAATGCATCGCCTTCTATTTTATTTTATTTGAAACCTTATGTTAGTGATTCATATCTTATGGAAAACAAATTTACTAGCTCTTTCAGCACGTAAAGAGGTTGAACGTCTTACCTCAGATTCCAGCTCAAACCACGTTGATTGCTCCAACTTGAAATCTCATATATCGGCCGTCCAGTATTCCTCAACCGGATGCCACTTCAGCATGATACATTGTGAAAAGTGAAAGCGACTTAAATTAAAAGAAGAAAAAAAAAGGCAACACCGCTGGAACTACTTATCAATAATCAATATGCACGAAATCAACACATTCTCCAATAAGTGCGGCAAATGACCATCCCGACAATACAGCAACCTATTACTATGCGATTACTCCCACGCAGACATGATCTTAGGACGCAGCCGACATGATTCACATGAAGATTAAAGCTTACTCAACAAGTAGTCCGCGAACCATTCATTAGAATACACTATTAAGAAGGGGGAAAAAAAAGTTACACTATTTAGTCATAGAAGTCATGCATAATTAACTACATAAAATTTCTGGACAAGGG
This sequence comes from Boswellia sacra, assembly GCA_013180625.2. Lineage (NCBI taxonomy): Eukaryota > Viridiplantae > Streptophyta > Magnoliopsida > Sapindales > Burseraceae > Boswellia > Boswellia sacra. The sequence continues at coordinate 109,366 of SNVD02008589.1, forward strand.
CAACAAGAACCTGCCCGAGAATTCTACGGATTTAAGATTTCAGTTGTTACTTTTTTTTGGTTTTTGGGGGTTTTTTTTTTTGTTTGGCGGGGGGGCGGGGGGGCGGGGGGGGCACAGTGAAAAACATCCTCTAAATTCTCTTCCAAGATGGTGACCAATGGAAACAGTTTGCTTTACAAAAACAAAAGTTCTTAACAATTTACACCCTCCTTTGGTGGATCTGCAAATATTGGCAGCTTCACACCTGAGAAACTAGTCCAGCCACAAGAAATTATTTTCTACCAACAGTAGCAGCAATAAGCCCAATCCAGAACAAGAAGCTATAGAAACTTCACAATCAAAAAGACAATCCCTGCACAAAGGAAATCGCTGTTACCACAATATCACAAGTAAAGGGGAAAAACAATAATAACTAACTAATATTATTAATTCCAACATGTATCAATCTTAAACTCAGGCTTCCGCACTTCCATATATGATTTAGTTTGACACCAATGCTGAAAGAATTGTAACTACGAAAAACAAACCAAGTTTCCACCATCATCAGTCAAAATCCTATCACTCTGGTTTAAAGCGAAAAATAGTGAACTGATCAGTAGCAATTATTGATCTCACCAGTGCATAGTTCATGATCTAAAAATATTAAACGATGGAAAGTATCACTTTTTCATATTCAAATAATGCAAATTCCAAAACATATCAGGTAGGGACAATTAGAAGGCTAAAACAAATTACTTATAAAGCACAAGACACAGGTGAGACAAATTAACAAGACATGCAAGGCCAGCTCAATGGTTCCCACTGTTCAAAGAACAAAGAGTGTCCAGATTAGTGTCATAAAAATTGGTATCACATGATATAGTTCACATCGATTAGATCATGTTGAAAAAAATGACAATCAGACTCCTCCAATGAATGATAAAACCACATCAAAAAAACAGAGCCGTTCTTCAAATCGACAATTCAAAATGAGAACCTCGCAAGTGACAAAAACAGCACTCATCTTAACTAATTCAAACCAAACAAAAGCAGAATCTTTGAAATGTTATCACTTTTCAGTTGACAAACAAATTATGCATCCAACATAAACCTCTAAGCCATTTGCACATCAAAAACTACCAACAGTGAGCCCGCTAAAAATTCAAATTGATTCAAATTAATAAGAAAGCCCAAATATGAACAAAATTGAATTGGTAAACTTTGAATAATTCCTTCCAAATCTACAATCTATTATTATATTATGGAAATTCAATTTCAAACCAAATACTGAATTCAGCAACACATTAATTGCAGAAGACTTAATAAGGGTTTGAATTATAACATGATAATATTTGTGGGTAGATATAATAAGCCCATAATATAATAAAAGAGAGAATTTTCCAATGCAGGTTTACTCACTTGCTATGAATCCACAACAGCTACAGCTCACTATAATTGCGCCAGACTGCACGGAATTCCTCTCGGAATGTATTCAAGCGTGCTTTCAAGTTAGGCGTTCTAAAACTTGCATGAAGGAGAGTGGCTGTAGAGAGTGAGAGATATATATATTACTAAAACAACATATAAAGAGAAGGGAAAAAAAAAAGGTTAGTAAAAGTGAGGGCTTAACATACCAAGAAGACCTATAGCAAGTGCCCATAGGACAGTCAAGAGACCACAGGAAACATACCAAAGGATGAAACTCACTACAAGGGAAAAAGGTAGAATCAGTCTATATTAATATTATCCCAGTCAACAACTGGACAAATTTGCCTCAGTTTAAAAAGAAAATATTGCTGAAAACTAGTCAAATACCAGTAGAAACTATCAGGACAAACACCCAACGAGGCCGACCACATATATGGATGGTTCTTTTAGCTGATGGACGTCCACGAATCACAGGTCTGAAAAACATAAAACCATTAGTTGAAGCAGCAATCCTAGATACTCTAAAGGCAAAATGACAAGAAACAAACTTACGTAAGAGGAGGTCTCATCTTTGCTGCTAGATGTGGAGAGACTTGTCTCACAGTTCTAGTCACCTTCTCACTGAAAGTACCTGCAAAGCTGTATAAAGAATTATTAACGACCATCACTGGGGAACACAAGCATTGTTCACATAAAACACAGCGAAATTATTACTTTTCCCAAACATTTACCAATGAGTAGATTCAAATAATCAATTAAAAAGCATAACATTATTCGTTTAAGGGATGAAAAATGAGGAAATGACCATAGAAGATATTCGCACAACTGAAGTTTCCGCAAGCAAATGGATCACATGCATGCAGAAATTGAAACGCCAGGTGATCGAGAGCAGGGCTAAAGCAGCTTACCTGTCATTCAAAAAGGCAATGCTAAGTGCTGTCAAAACGGCAGCTACAATTGCAAGTGGCCTTCTGAGGAAACCCAATCCTGCAGTTGGAAATCATCATCAAGAACACAATACATAGCACATATAACAGAAGAAATGGACAATTAGTGCTATATGGTCCACTCACCAAGGATGAGAGTGATCATGATGAAGTAGTTTGTTCGATAGCTGCAAAAACGTGTAAAGCTCATATGTAACAACTAAAACCAGTAAATAACTGATATCAACCACAGAGTAGAAAAACAAGAGTGGAACTGCCGTTCTTCATTTTTCAATCATCCACAATTTTTTGGCGGAGAACAGAAAGCGGAGAACAGAAAGTACAATCCAATACCACATCTTATCCATCATTTCCAAGTCCAAAACATTATCAATATAGAGAGAAAAACAAACATTAACTCAACTAAGCCAAAAAGATATAGAAATATCCAGTTCGAAGATCTTTTTTCTTTTTAATTTGTTCTCCAAAAGATCCCTAGAAAAATCATACCGATTCAATTCAAAATAAATAACAAAATTTAAGCCCTAATCTTAACATTAAATACCAAACACATTCACATGGAAAACATTAACGGAAACCGTAACGTCTGCTACCCATTTTCTATTCTTAAACCTTCTCGAAACCAAAAAGTGCAAATAAAAAGACGATCAGAAACCAAGCCGATCGACATAAAAAATAAAATAAAATCAAATAAACAATATATATATAAAGCGATAAAGAAGAGCAGATGATCGTACTAGTAGAGATTGCACTTGAGTCGGCTGTTCCATTTGGCGCAGGATCTTGGCACAGTGAATCTGGAGAAAAACTCGGAGAGAGGACGTGGTGGATTTGACCAGTCGACTTCGCGAAGCGCGTCAACCAGATCTTCAGCAGTTACGTTTCCCCAATCCATGGCTTGATTATTGTTTTCAGCTTATACGGAACCCTAGAAAACGAAATCTTGCACGGAATAGGATGCAGCACGGAATAGGATGCAGCACGAAACCCTAAAAGAGACAAATAGAAATAGGAGGAGTGGAGGTTGTGAAGTTTGTGATTTGGTGGAGAAATTGATATTGGATTTGTGAAGTGGAGGCGTTTTAACGGAGAGAGAAAGACAGTTGTAATGTAAAGACCAGTCTTCAAAACGAAGAAATACTCGGTTGCATGGTTAAATGCAAATTTGAAGTGAAAAATAAAACTAATAACAGTTGTCTGAGCCCGGGTTCGAACCGGGGACCTCTAGTGTGTGAGACTAGCGTGATAACCAACTACACCACCCAGACGCCGTGGTTATATTCTTTTTGCATTATTAAAAGTCTGTGAATCTATTTTATTTGATACTGGACTAGCAGCCGCAGGGTTGCTAATGTAGCTGTAAATCACATTCTACTTGATTTTAAAGCTTAGAATTTAGTTCAATCATAATTTTATTTGGTTCATAAATCATAATTATTGCATGATAAAATAAGGAATTTCTTTGAAGTCAACCAATTTTATCTTAGTGATTATAATTATAAGTTGTGTTATAGTACTTGAAAAGAAGAAGAAGAGTTGGCTAGATTTTCACAACTGCACAATATTTTTATACTTCATTTTTTAAATTTCTAATTAATGTGTACAATGAACCTTTTTTTTTTCCCCGAATAAACTTACTGGTGTCCACAAATAATGTGAAATGCCTTAACCTTTTGTAACAAGCTGTAAACAAAAGGGATCAATTATCTCAAAGATCATTTTCTTTGCTTTTGACCCCTATTGTAAAATACAAAATTGATAATTAGTTGAATATACTTTCCCATTAATCAAATTTTATCCATCAAAAGCTAGACTCCCGAATCTCCTACTATTGGACTCTTCTATCCATGCAATTTAGTAACAACAACAATATATGATTGGTCAATGACACCTTGATAGAGCCACCGAAATGCTAGTTTTTTGGAATCAAAAGCTGAACGCAAGATGCAATGCAGAAAGCTAAAGCAATGCCGACGTCATCCTTGCCCATACTTGATAATCATGTGATCCCAATCTTGCCGATTTTACGCTATCAAAATCAGGAAAGAGAGAAGACGCATGTCAAGGTATCCAAAAATCAAAATTCCTTTCCCGAATAAAGGAAACTTCTCCTGAAAATACAAATAAAGGGCTAAATTTAAAGAAGCACCATAAAAATAATAAAAATAAAAGTCACAAAAGGCGGAAAGGGAGGATTATTTTTCCAACCAGTAATTAACGGCCACGTCCCTAAAATCCTAACAATAATTGAACTTGGTCCATAGAATTGACCAATGACAAATGAACAACAAACTAAAAAGGCATGACCGGCCGCTAAGAACCAAAGAAGTAACCACATGCTAAAATTCACTCCCTCATATCTTCTTTAACTTCTAGCTCAACGCCTCTCTCTACATAGCAAACAAATCAAAACATTGCTAATCCTCAATTATTTTTCATAATCACATGATTACTGTATCAAATTACTTTTAATTAATTAATCAAAACCTGATCTAACACTAAACAAAAAATCCATTAATTTCCCCCTCCTCTCCTCTCCTCCCCTCCCCTCCCCGCTGCACATAAAATTTGAAGCATTTTCCAACAAACAGCAAATTCGATCTTTTCAACTTTGGTTCCAAGGATTCAACAAACTCGTCTCCAGCCTCAGGCTTCAATTTCAGACTCCGGAGCTAATTCCGGCTCGGAAGCTAGGGTTTGCAAGTTCTCCAAATGGCTCAAGCGACGGGGAGGGGCAGGGTAGTTGGCGACTACTTGGTTGGTCGGCAAATCGGGTCGGGCTCGTTCTCAGTCGTATGGCATGCTCGGCACCGAGTCCATGGAACTGAAGTAGCGATAAAGGAGATCGTCACGGGTCGGCTCAACAAGAAGTTGCAAGAGAGTCTTATGTCTGAGATTTTCATTTTGAAGAGAATTAATAATCCTCATATTATTCGATTACACGACATAATTGAGGTTAATCTATTTATTATTTTATTTAACTTGGAGAAAGTGTTACCTTTGGAACTTTTATATAATGTCAGCTCACGAAATTTAATTTTATGTTCTTGTTTAAAGTTTTTCGTTATATTTTGATGTGGTATTTTAGGTTCCTGGGAAGTTACATCTTGTATTAGAGTATTGTAAAGGTGGTGATCTTTCTATGTATATTCAACGTCATGGATGTGTGCCAGAAGAAACTGCAAAGCACTTCATGAAGCAGTTGGGTATGTTCCTTGATTTCTCTTGCCGTTTGATTGCTTCTTTTTCTTGCATTTTTGTTGAATTGGATGTTGTTTTACTTACAGCGGCCGGCTTACAGGTTCTTCGTGACAATAATCTTATTCATCGGGATTTAAAGCCTCAGGTTTGATTGAAATACAATCTGTTCCAACTTGTGAACTATTTATATGTGCATTTAAAGTTTAACTTGTGTACATGATGACTCTATGATTTAACTAGGTATGTTGCTCAACAAGATTGTAGAAGGCTAGGAAATTGGCATGTAGGGGTAGCTTGTTGATGATATAGGATATTGTTTGAATATTTTAATTTTGTCCATGTAAATAGTGAATATATTTCTTTTATGTATGATATCTTACTTATAATTTATATCATTTTGGAGCAGAATCTCCTTCTCTCCAGAGATGATAGCAGTGCAGTACTGAAGATTGCTGATTTTGGATTTGCTAGGTAATCAGTAACATTTGTCATCATGTCTGTGCTTTCTCTTTCCCTCACCTCTGTCTATCTGTCACAGACACATGTCTGGATCCGTGTTTGCTTCTTCATCGTTGTGGCTGAATGTACATATTAACCCTCATATAAATGATTATGTCGTGTTGAGAAGCAAATAATTCTTTTGATCTTTGACAAGGCAGATAGACTATGTGATTTAGGTGTCTCTCTGAAGAGCCTTTGTTATCATTTCCTGGTTTTCAAATTGCACAGCTATAGAATGAATTTATCTACTTTTTAAAGCATGTAACAATTCTATGTGCCAGTTTTGATGTGTGTGAGATGATAAAAACCCTGATAGCCCAAATTTAGTGCTTACCATTTTCCTCTTGTAGATCTTTGCAACCTAGGGGCCTTGCGGAAACCTTGTGTGGTTCGCCTCTTTACATGGCTCCAGAGATAATGCAACTTCAGAAATATGATGCTAAGGTGAGAGTTACACTTTTCATAAGTCAAGCCTTTGCAGACTTTTTCCTGTTTTTGCTTCCTACTAACCTTGAACTGGATACGCAGGCAGATCTCTGGAGTGTTGGTGCGATTTTATTTCAACTTGTGACTGGGAAGACCCCGTTTACTGGAAACAACCAGATACAGGTTTAATCAGCTCAGCTCTCTTTTGTATGCACATATTGCAGTCCCATATAGTTTCTGGACTTGGGACTTTAAATTGTATTCTTGTGGTATTACTAGTCGTTCAGCCAAAAATGGTGACTATCCTGCTTTTATGCTGTCTGGCTTATATTTTATCTTCTCTTGGATTGCACAGTTGCTTCAGAACATTGTGAAATCGACTGAACTGTGTTTCCCTTCCGGTGCCAAAGGTTTAAGTGCTGAGTGCAAAGATTTATGCCAGAAATTGCTGCGGCGTAATCCAGGTATATAATTCATATAGCTTGATACTGGAAAGTTAATGATCTAAAGTGCAATGCTACAAGAATAGGAAATAACTGGAAAATGAAGAAGAGGAAAAAACTGGAAAAGGAATGTGTGCATGCATGCAGGACTATAATTCTATTATGGCAGATGACTGTATGTTTGTGCTGTATGGCTGTGACATTGGTCTAGACTAAAAATGCAAACCGATAATTGTTGGGGGCTTAGTATTTAACCATATATGTTTAATAGATCTATGCAAGTCATTGGCTTCATAATGTGTGGGAGATGGAAATGAGGACCTGTTGTAATTGTGATGTTTTCTTGGAACTACAGATGCTATAAATAGAAATTATTGAAAATTTCAAATTTCTAAGCGCGAATTAGTTGACAAGTCTGGTAAAAAAGCTGATATATTTGGGAATGAGACTTTGTGATTTACCTGCCTTGACCTCAATACCTCCCTTGACCTCAATTAGAACTGCATAGTTGGTTGTAATGTTGAAGTAGCTGATTCGGATAGAAACTTGCGTTGATGTTTTTGGACTTCCATAATTTTAGTCACATGCAACGAATGTCACAAGATTTGATGAAATGCACTCTGTTAGTTACAGTGGTAATTCTTGGATGAAGATGCTAGTTTTAGCTGGTTCCATATATTATGGATTTGTAATTATCCTATGCTTGAGTAAGGTTCTCATGCAAAGTTAAAGCAGTGCCTAGTTACAAATGTATTGATACAAGATAGTCATAAGAATTTTTGTCCAAAGTCTAGATGGAATCATATTATTATCTAAAATGTACACCTTATTTACTGAATCTTTCCTTATCTCGTATTAACAGTGGAGCGGCTAACATTTGAGGAGTTCTTTAATCATCGATTCCTTTCTCAGAGGCAATCAGATAAAATTTTGAGGTAAACAAGATAAGCTTTTTGGTCCCTATGATATAGATATTAGGTGCTTCTGATTTTTCAAGTGGTGATATTGCCTTTGGTTTGCAGCGGTAGGAGCTATACCAGATCAACAGATGGATTTCCTTTCTTTGAAAATAATTCTGCAAGGGACGCAGAGGAAAGTTCTCAAGAGGATTGTTTACCTTTCTTTCTAGATGATGATTCTAGTGGTCCTGAGGGAAGCCCTTCCTTTTTGAGAAGGAGCTCAATGAAGTCAACTTATGGATTTTCCATTGATTCGAAAGTTGATGCAAGGCAGGCAACACCAAGTACTTTAAACAACAAGGATCTTATTCCCAGAGATGCTAGTGCTGTCAGATATAAATTAGAAAATACTAGTTTTGGGATTGACAGCCATAAATTTTCAGATGAAAAACGAAATGAACCTCCAAAATCCGTGGACCAAAGATTGGTGGCAGACACTATGTCAAGAGGTCTGAAGATTACCATTATGTGCATTTTTCACTTCTTTATTGTGTTTTTACAATCCAAAGAAGTCTCTTACCAAAATATTCCATCTTTATTTATATTATTTTCTTGGCTTCTGCAGTTGGGGATTCACTGGACCTAATTGATCAAGATTATGTTCTTGTCTCTGGACCTCCTATGGATGTTTCATCTTCCTCAGCAAGTAACTCCAAGCCAAGCTACATTCCATACAAATCAGAGAGTCCACCCTTAACATCTGTTGCTAACAACAGTAAATCTACTGCCCCTATGCCAATTATTGGTGCCTTAAACAGTAACATATGTCATATTGGAAGCTTGGAAAGTCAAAGCTCTGCTCCTGGAACTTCTCTAGGATCCATGGATATGGGAGATGCTCTAGAACAGCCATCAACTCACTGCCAGACGAGGATAAAGTCATTGCAGCAGTGTGCATCTGCCATCACAGAATTAGTACATGGGAAGGTAAGTCATGGCATGCCCATTGTGCGAATTAAATCAGGTCATACAGGTTCTTCTAAATGTTATTTTATTGGGAAGTTAAAAGAGTAATGTCTGAAGCAACAAATACAAGTAGTTTCTCGTGGAAGTTAAGCAGATTTGAACCAGTGTTTTAAAATAACTCCAAGTTTATGACCCAAATCTATGTATTTGGGGCATTAGGTATTTAACAACTGATTAAAATGAGCTCACAGTGTGGGACCTTTTATTTAGTATTGTGGGTCTTAATTAAGTTATTAGGGAACTGCCATGTAGGAAAGGGGTAAATTTTAAATGTGTCTTCTTCTTCTTCTTCTTCTTCTTCTTCTTCTTCTTCTTTTTAACAGTAAACCCATTAATGGTCTAGATAAATTAAACTATTATTTTTCATATTGCTAGATGAGATTCTCATGGTTTTTTGAAGTGTAACAAACCATTAGTTCTAGTTAATAGTTATGTCAACTTTCCTGCTTTGTTTTAACTTTAATGTTGTTTATATTATCTGAATAGATGGAGGCAGGTAGGCCTTTAGAAGCATTCTCAATCCAGCTTGTGATTCTTGCAATATGGAAGCAAGCGTTGCATATTTGTCATACGCAGGCTGCCTCAGCTATGGATGGAAGTCCAAGTCAAGAGACTACTAGGTCGAGGAGCTCCAACAAGAAACATGGTATTCCTGATACAGAAGAATGTCGTGATGTTAATACCTTAGGGCTAGAGGATATGTCCTCTCAGATCGAGAGGGAATTTCTCCGTGAAGTCGAGTATGCCGAGGAGCTTGCCAAGGTCATTGAACCTGGTATGGTCTTGGTAGTTTAGTTGTTTCTTGATGAAATCAAATTGTTCTATGTATTCTCATTTTTTCTAAAGTAGGTTTCATAGGTTTTTATATCTTGACGTTATTGAAATTTCCATATATTCCCATCTTTTCGAAAGTAGTGCATATATATATAATAGCATGCAAGATTGCACAATTCCTATTCACAGATACTGATTTTTTTTTAATACGCTGGTAGTGCTTGATGAATCTTGTGACTGGGTCTCATGAAGGTTAAAACATCTTATTATGAAAATAGTATGACCAATGAGTAAATTTTTGTTAATAATCATTATTGTTGAAGGTAATAAGAATTATGAGGACTTGGTTGACCTGTTGAATTGTGCATGCCAAGTAAAGGAGCAGCTGATGTGGCCCTTGTTTCAACTTGTTATTGCAGTCTCAAAGGGACTTTAGAGTCGTATCATTGGGTTCTATATCCATATATATTCCAATAATTTATTTAAAACAAGGAAGAGATTTTCATCTTTATTATTGGAGGGTTATTAAAATGTTTCATACACCCCTATTGGCAGAGATGTCTAAGTTGTTTAACTTGAAAAGTAGAAAGATAGGGCTTGTATTTTCATTCTATCATATTAGATTTTCGTCATGATTGCAGGAGGTACAGAGATGCCTGATGCAATGGAGACAATATTTCAGGCTGCGCTTGCCCTGGGAAGAAATGGGGGTGTGAGTATTTTTCTTGTTCTTTTCTGCCATTTAGGTGTTTGTTTACTAACAGAACTTCTTGGTGAGGTATCGTCGCATTCCTAAGAATTCTAATATCATGGAAGAATAGTTTTGGCTCCAACTTTTTGCCATGAACTTTTTTTTTTTTTCAATAATCTTTTTTAAGTAGTTTTCTTTTCCATCTTGGGTTGGGGTGGTGGCTGTTAATCACGCCCTTTTGAAATGTCTGTCTTTCAGATTCATGCATGTCTTAGGCTTTCTGTTTTGTCTTTTCAAAATCAAACTTGCAGAGCACTCAATTAACAAAATTTGTAACTTGCTGGAAGTACAAACTATGGTGATGATGTAAAGATTATCACAGATATAGCAGCAGAACTGATTTTAACTCAATTGAAGTAATTAACAATTTGTTTTTCTCTAGTTATCATATCTAATGAAAGATGACATCTTATATGAACTCGAGGAACTTTTAAAATGTAGTGGAAAGAAGGTGTTGCTTTAAGTAAATTAGCAATTCCATTAAAGTCGCTGTATTTCTTGGCAGGTTGATGAGCTCATGGGTGATATGGATAGTGCAGCTTTGTTGTACTCAAAAGCAGTGCGATTATTAGTATTCCTTTTAGTGGAAGCACCATCCCTCATTCTTAACCCACCGTTTTCTCTCACAAACTCAGATCGGTATAGGCTTCGAACTTATATTGATATTATTAACAATCGGCAAGTTCATTCGAGGTTGCCGAGGATGGCTCTTCTGAAGTGTCAGGAGCAAGCATGAGTCAAGATATTTATGGATTTTTGCCGATATCTTGACCAAATTTATTGTGTATAAAATATTTATTGTAATTGTACAGATATTCTTTGATTGACTGGGGATGGGATGTTACAGGGTCAATCTTTATTCAAGGTGGATGATGGAATAGTATCATTTCTGTGATTTAAAGAATGATGAAAATGTGAAATTGTTCGGCACCTTCTCATTGTTAATTAGGAATAAAACTGTACATAACAGCCAGATATCTTTCTCTGCAGATGGGTTCGTTGCCTTCCAGTTTTCTCTCCAAAAATTTCAACTTGAATCACGCTCCATTCAAAAGGGTTTGTAAAATACTTTGGGATAATGTAACAAATCACCCTCACAGTTTACGCGAAATAACAGTTGGATCATCTTTTGTCAAATTGTGTTATTGCCTACCTCTACTTTTTAAAAAATTATCGAGGGCCACTCTTCAGTTACTTTGTCTGTTAAAAAAAAAAAAGGAAACAGGTTAAACTTTCAGGGGTGCAATGGTCAATTAACATGAACAGTAAACGGTCTATAAAAAATAAGTCAAATAATTATTTTGTAGCCACTTTCTCTTTAATTTATAGAGTTGATTGTCCCCACTTGCGAAAACCTTTTCATCTTCTTCGTGTGCGCGCGTTTCTCGACCTACCCAAACCAAAAGTTGATTGAATCATCATAGTTTCCGATTGAAGAACGTTCGAGCACTAGTAAACCACCACCTCAAAATCAAGTCTAGTATTAATGAACTTATTGTTAAGTTTCTTTAAGAGTGTGGTCTTACTCAATTCCACCTATTCCTTACAAGCCAGTGAATCTTATCCACGGCAGGTAGTATAGTCTCTCTACAACAACACTTAACTTCCCGTCTTCTATTAATTTCTTCACAGCATCAATCTTCTTCATTACCTTTCTAAGCCTGCAGCTGGTGCAACAGCTCCTGGGACAGCAACTTCCCAAACATTTCTTCTGGATCTCTTCTTTACCTTTCTGTAAAATGTCATCCACTGCATTTTATCGTGAGCTCTGATCTTCCAAACCAGTATTTGACTTCGTTTGTTTGAAGTTTCTGTGCAACTGACAGATTGCACCGAAAAGATAGTGATTGAGAAAGGGAAGAAGAGAGAGATTGAGAAAAAGAAAAAGAAAATTCAGTAAACTCAACAGCATCGTCTCAGTCGACAGAAATCAAATAAGAGACAGCTCTAAAAACTGCCTTCTCGTAGAGGGTGGCTTCTTCCTGTTTGCAACCAAATTCAATTATAAAATTCAGCAGCCTCAATTGACTCTTCCCGTTACACTTTTTGGAATTTTTTTCAAAAATAAAAAACAGAAGAGGGAGAAAGAAACAAGCTTATAAGACGAGACTTGGTAGCCTGAATAAGATCAGGAGCCTTAGAAGAAGATATTAATTTTTGAAAAATTAACAAGCCTAAGGGAACAAGAAATGCAATTTAAGTTTTTGAAAAATAAATCAAACAAAAAGATCCTACAATTAAAAATTAAAAAAAAATCTAAAATACCCACTTTACTACTCCAGCAAAGAGCCATGGAGGCCTTTTCACCAAATTCATAAACAGGTCCACCTCGTCGGTGCCGTCGATGGCCAAGTCCATGACGAGGTGGGAGTCGAGATCCGACAAGGGAATGTTGAGTGAGATGGACTGTCTGTGGAGGTGGGTATTCTGCCATGTTCTTAACTATGCAGAGTTTGGATTAATTTTAAGAGGAAGGAGAGACAAGTGCTTAACTCGAGCGTTTAAGGTTGTCGGTAGGCAGTTGCCAGTTCTAAATTTGGTTTTATCTTTTTTTATTTTCTCAAAAAAATTTCTAAGTACCTGTTTCATTCCTTTCGCAATTACTTTACAGGAGTTTCACCAACCAGAAACGATAAGATATTTTTTAATGAGTGGTGGATATTTTATAATGTCAGCAAAAGGTCAGACGAAGGTCAGCATAAAATACCTTGCAACAAGGGTAAAATCGTCATTTCATTGTCTCTTGATAAATGATAACTTCTCCTCGTGCTTTTTTTAACGCTGTTAAGGGTATTTTAATACTTTTAGTTCAAATGAAGGGAAAACTTGTGCCATCTAACAAACATAGCAACGGAAGGATGGTCCATCATAATTTTTTCAAAGGTCAGGGTCGGCCATAACACAATTTTACAAAAGATGATACAATTTATAATTTCACCTAAATACAAGGATAATATATGACATTATCCCAAAATAATTTGGTTGGAACAAGAAAACTTTGTCAGTTTAGATACGTTAGGAAATAATCACATGTAATCTTTCTTGGAGATATTCAAAGAGATAATTGTGTTCTTTTACGAATTTTATGTTTTTATTTCAAGAGCATTTAAGGATTTGGTTAATTTTGAATTGTTTTAAATTTAATATATATATATATATATATATGTTGTTGATATTATATTTAAAATATATAGACAAAAAATAAGATTTTAAGGGTATGTTTGGTGTGTTATATTGTATAAAACTATTTTACTGCATTGTATAAATAGGGTAATACATGTGTTTGTTTTTAATTTGACATAATATTAATTTATACAAAATACAATCATTAAATGTATGAATATTGTATTAAATTATGTGAAATTAATTTATGATATTAGCGTTATATTGTGTGACACTAATTCTAAAATATTAAAATTATCGCTATAAAATTCTTTATATTTGATAATACCCTTTAGTTTTTAAAATTTTAAAAATAATTAATCATTTATTTAGTATATAATTATAAAATCAATTTTATTCAAAATTTAGTTTTTGGAAGGGGCTACCAGAGGGGTCACCGCCGTCGCCAGGGGGATGGCGTGTCCAGCAATACTGTCACCACCACGATGCTTATCGGCGTGCATTCTATAAAGATCTGTCAGTTGTCTCATCGTTTGAGCTGTTGATCGTCAGAGATCTGACAGTTAAAATTTCAAAAACAAAATTTTAAAGTTTAGACATTAGATTCTGTCAATTGATGGAGTAAAATGCGACAACGTTCACATATATAGATAGAGCATCGGATGGTGAGCAGAACGGTGGCATTGTTATCACCTAATGCGCCATTTCTTCGGTGGCTAGCAGTGGTCAACAACGAACAGCAGCAACAACTTTTTTCTTTTTCTTTTTCATTTTAAATAATAAATTTAAAAAAGAATTCCATACATAGTTGCATCAAACACAATATAATTTTTGCATAACACTATTTTTTATACTATACAATACAATGTAATACGATATAGTATAATACTATACTATATAGTGTAGTACACCAAACATGTCATAAATAACAAAAGAATACACTCTAAAATACCTACGTTAATTAAATGTCTATAATTTAGAAGTTATACATTAAAATGAAATATTTTAAAATTTTCATTTACTTTAGGTAGTAAAAACTTGAAGGCTAGGTTACATCTGTAGGTGCATAGGTAATAAAACACTTGAAAGGTTGCATGATGCCTGTTCACTGATATTGATGTTTTCTACTTATTTTGCAAGCCACTTGATGAATTTCTTATATAGTGGATTATATTAATAAATTAATTGTTTGTTTTGTTAATAGTAATTGTTATTGAAGGTAATAAGAATTATGAGGTGGGGGCTGAAGTGCTCATGCCAAGAAAAGTTGCAGCTGGTGATGTCTCTTGTTCTTGTTTCAACTTGTTAATGCATACCCTAAGGAATTATAGATCTGTGCATCAGCATATGAAAAGCTTTTTTTTTTTTTTTATTGTTAGCGCAAAAATTCTTGAGTGACGGGCAGGGGATTAAGACTTCTAGAAAAAATGATGGAATTGTCTCACCTAATTTGTGAAGTGTAAGGTGTGAAGGCATTTTACCTTTCACACAATCCCACATTAGTGGGAAATAAAATAGAGGTGGGGAGGCTTGGCTATATAATAAAGCCTCATTCCCCTCTTACAAGTGTACCAAGCTTATGTATTAAACTTTTCTCTTTCTTCTCCCTTGTAATCTCCTCTATTCTAATTGTGAGAGAGATTGTAATATTTTTCTTCATAATGAAATATTTTCGATTTTGTCCCGTGGAGGTTTCCCTCAAATTGAGGGTTTTACCACGTTAAATATTTGTGCCTTTATTTTCTTTATTGCCTTTAATTTATTTACTGTGGTAAGATTGAGCCACCCAAGTTGTCTATTTTATTTATTGTGGAAGGCAGTGTCACCCAAATTGTTATTTCTAATATAACAATTTGTTTCTTGTCTTTTATTTGAGCTGCGGTGGTAGTGTTCAATCTCCTAACAGTGGTATCAGAGCAAGGTTGCGAAGGCAGAGCCAAGGGTTAGGACAGTGAGTGGTTACTTGTATGGTTATATACATGTCTAGGAAAGCTTTGTCAAAAAGACGATAAGAGTCTAAGAAGACTGGGTTTTAAGTGGGACCGCGTGTGACCCCTCCAGTGTTTCCTGAAAGCTTTCCTGGTGTATATTAAATCATACCGGCACTTACTACTATTCTTGATTACTGTTTAGCAGTGGTGTACGTATACGGATACTGTTACTGTTCACGTATATGATACTATTCAAGGGTACTGTTCACATATACGGTACTGTTCACTGTAAGACAAATGGCAGCCAAATTCAAGATAGAGAAGTTCGATGGAAACAACTTTGGGCTATGGAAAATTAAAATAAAGGCTATCTTGAGAAAAGAAAATTGCCTTGAAGCAATTGATGGAAGACCGGAAAATATGCAAGATGAAAAGAAATGGGAGAAGATAGATAGTGATGTGATGGTAAGTCTACATCTAGCAGTTGCAGATGAAGTGCTGTCAAGTATTCAAGAATTAAACTCTGCAAAGGAGATTTGGGATACTTTGACAAGCTTGTATGAAGCCAAATCTCTACACAACAAAATTTTCTTGAAAAGGAAGCTGTACACTCTTCGTATGTCAGAAACCACTCCGGTGACTGAACATATCAACACTTTGAAGACGTTATTCTCTCAGCTCTCAACCATGGAGCATAACATAGAAGAGAAGGAACGTGCTGAACTTCTACTTCAGAGTTTACCTGATTCATATGACAATCTCATCCTCAACTTGGCAAATGGTTTAATGAAGTCATCTCTAGTCTTTAATGATGTTACGGCTGCTGTCTTAGAAAAAGAAAGCAGACGTAAAAACAAGGAAGACAGAATAATGACTTCTCAACATGCAGAGGCTTTATCCGCCAACAGAGGGAGATCAAGGGAACGTGGTTCCAGTGGGAGTCACAATCAGAACAGGGGAAAGTCTAAAGGAAGGAAGTTTATTAAATGCTACCATTGTGGAAAGCAAGGGCACGTGAAAAACGAGTGTTGGCATCTTAAGAAGAATGGAGAGGGAAACAGCAAAGGAAAAGAATCTAAGTCGTCAGGATCTCAGGGTTGTGTAGCAAGTACTTCAGGGAATGGCGAAATCTTATGCGGCGAGGTAACAACAGTTGTGGAAGGCAGAAAAAGGTTTGCTGATATATGGTTAATTGATTTAGTAGCAACATGGCATATGACTTCTAGAAGATATTGGTTCTATCAATATAAGCCTATCTCAGAAGGGTCTGCGTACATGGGTGATGATCATGTCTTAAAAATCGCTGGTATTGGAACTGTCAAAGTAAAAATGTTTGATGGTACGTTTCGTACTATCCAGGATGTACGACATGTGATTGGCTTGAAGAAAAATTTGCTATCGATGGGACAGTTGGATGACCTCGGATGTGAGTTCCATACAAAAAATGGGATCATAAAGGTTGTCAAAGGCGCACTTGTGGTGATGAAGGTAGAAAAGATTGCTGCTAACCTATACATGCTCCATGGAGAAACTATTCAGGAGGCAGAAACAGCGGTTGCTAGTTCTGGAGAAGAATTGTCTATGATATGGCATCGAAGACTTGGCCATATGTCCGAAAAGGGTTTGAAGATTCTCTCTGATCGAAAACTACTTCCTGGAATCAAAACTGTAAGTTTACCATTCTGTGAGCATTGTGTTATTAGCAAGCAGAGTAGACTGAGTTTTAGCAGATCTATTGCTAGGAGTAAAAACATTCTAGACTTGATTCATTCTGATGTTTGGGAATCACCGGTTACGTCCCTAGGAGGAGTAAACTACTTTGTATTGTTTGTGGATGATTATTCTAGGAGATGTTGGGTATTGTCATCAAGAAAAAGTCAGATGTATTTCCTGTATTTAAAGCCTTCAAAGCACAGGTGGAACTTGAATCCGAAAAAAGGATCAAGTGTTTGAGGACAGATAATGGGAGAGAATTCTGTAACAAGGAATTTGACACATTTTGCAGTAAAGAAGGTGTGAAACGGCAGAAGACAGTTGCTTACACACCACAACAAAATGGAGTGGCAGAGCGAACGAATAGAACTCTCACAGAAAGAATGAGAGCATTACTAAAGACTGCGGGTCTACCCAAGACATTTTGTGCAGAAGCAGCCACTACAGCCTGTTACTTGATAAATAGGTCTCCATCAACAACAATTGAGATGAAGACACCTATGGAGTTGTGGACCGGTAAGCCAACTGATTTTGTCTCCCTTCATATTTTCGGATGTCCTGCTTATGTGATGTATCATGACCAAGAAAGAACGAAGCTGGATCCAAAATCCAGGAAATGTATCTTCTTGGGATATGCTGATGGAGTAAAGGGGTATCGCTTATGGGATCCTACTGCCCATAAGATTATCATCAGCAGGGATGTTGTCTTTGTAGAAGACATGTTTAAATGTGAAGAAAGTGATAGCACGAAGAAAAATGTTGAGACTGTATCAGTACAAGAAGAAACAGTTTCTTCTGAAGCAGTACCAGAACACGATGATCAAGAACTAGTTGAGTCTGAAGCACCTGAAGTCCGTCGATCAACTAGAGAAAGAAGGGAACCTTCTTGGCACTCAGAATATGTGATGGCGAGCAATGTTACATACTGTCTCCTAACAGAAGATGGGGAGCCTTCAACCTTTCAGGAGGCTATAAAAAGTTCTGATGCATTTCTATGGATGACAGCAATGCATGAAGAGATGGAAGCTTTAGACAAAAACAAGACATGGGATCTTGTGCCACTACCACATGGAAGAAAAGCCATCGGAAACAAATGGGTCTACAAGATCAAACGTGATGGGAATGATCAAATAGAGCGGTATCGTGCTAGATTGGTGGTCAAAGGATATGCTCAGAAAGAAGGAGTTGATTTCAATGAGATATTCTCTCCTGTTGTAAGACTTACAACAATTCGAGTAGTCTTGGCTATGTGTGCTACTTTTGACTTACACTTAGAGCAGTTAGATGGAAAAACTGCGTTTCTTCGTGGAGAACTTGAAGAAGAAATTTATATGCTCCAACCGGAAGGTTTTGTTAAATAAGGAAAAGAGAACATGGTTTGCAGGTTGACCAAATCTCTGTACGGCTTAAAACAGGCGCCAAGGTGTTGGTACAAGAGATTTGATTCATTCATCATCAGCCTTGGATACAACAGACTCAGTTCAGATCATTGTACTTATTACAAGAGGTTTGAAGAAGACTTTATCATTTTGCTGTTGTACGTGGACGATATGTTGGTAGCAGGCACTAACAAAGATCAGGTCCAAGAATTAAAGGCACAATTGGCTAGGGAATTTGAAATAAAGGATTTAGGACCGGCAAACAAGATTCTAGGGATGCAAATTCATTGAGACAGAAAAAACAGGAAGATTTGGCTATCTCGAAAGAACTACTTGAAGAAAATCTTGCGCCGCTTCAACATGCAAGATTGTAAGCCAATTTCTACCTCATTTCCTGTTAATCATAAATTATCCTCAAGTATGAGTCCTAGCAATGAAGCGGAGAGGATGGAAATGTCTCGAGTACCGTATGCATCAGCAGTAGGGAGCCTAATGTATGCTATGATTTGTACAAGACCAGACATTGCACAAGCAGTGGGAGCGGTCAGTAGATTCATGGCTAATCCGGGGAGAGAGCATTGGAATTCTGTTAAGAGGATCCTTAGATACATCAAAGGAACCTCTGATGCTACACTATGCTATGGAGGATCAGAGTTCATTGTCAAGGGCTATGTTGATTCAGATTTTGCAGGAAATATTGACAAAAGGAAGTCCACTACAGGCTATGTGTTTACACTTGCAGGAGGTGCTGTGAGCTGTGTATCCAAACTTCAAACTGTTGTGGCTCTATCTACAACAGAAGCAGAGTATATGGCAGCTACACAAGCTTGCAAGGAAGCTGTTTGGATCAAAAGGTTATTGGAGGAACTCGGGCACAAACAAGAGAAGATTTCTTTGTTTTGTGACAGTCAGAGTGCCTTGCATATCGCAAGGAATCCAGCCTTTCATTCAAGAACGAAGCACATAGGAGTTCAATATCATTATGTACGAGAAGTAGTGGAAGATGGAATAGTGGATATGCAGAAAATCCACACGAAGGACAACATAGCAGATGCATTAACCAAACCAATCAATGCTGACAAGTTCATCTGGTATAGAACGTCTTGTGGCCTGTTAGAGACGTGAGCAGCATGTATAGAGACAAGACTGAAAGGAAAAATGCCTTCAAGTGAGAGAATGTGAAGTGTAAGGTGTGAAGGCATTTTGCCTTTCACACAATCCCACATTGGTGGGAAATAAAATAGAGGTGGGGAGGCTTGGCTATATAATAAAGCCTCCTCCCCCTCTTACAAGTGTACCAAGCTTATGTATTAAGCTTTTCTCTTCCTCCTCCCTTGTAATCTCCTCCATTCTAATTGTGAGAGAGATTGTAATATTTTTCTTCATAATGAAATATTTTCGGTCTTGTCCCGTGGAGGTTTCTCTCAAATTAAGGGTTTTACCACGTTAAATATTTGTGCCTTTATTTTCTTTATTGCCTTTAATTTATTTACTGTGGTAAGGCTGAGCCGCCCAAGTTGTCTATTTTATTTATTGTGGAAGGCAGTGCCATCCAAATTGTTATTTTTAATATAACAATTTGTTTCTTATCTTTTATTTGAGCTGCGGTGGTAGTGTTCAATCTCCTAACATAATTGACTCAAAAAAGAATGATGTAACTGTAAATCAGCCAATTATCTTCTGCAGATGTTTTTGTTCCCATATAGGCAATTATAAATGGGGTCTCTTGCACACGCATCCATAATGCCATTCTACCTAAACCAGTTTGTTTTCCGAGAGTCGCGGGTTACCATTGCCGACATGCATTTGTCTTGCACAATGATGATCATTATCCCCAACCCCAATTTCTTATTATGGTTGAATTTACCTTCATACTACTAGAAACTAAGGAAAATTCTTTCAGGCCTACAACTTTTGATATTACCTTTCACAATCTCCTTCACAGGTCATAAAGCCTATGTCAGTATTATTGCCTCTTTCACTCTCGACACCGTCCATCCAGATTTCTAATACATCACCAACCCACCCAATATAGATATACGATAGTATTTCTTAATCCAAGAAATGGGCGACGAGATTATAGAAAATGGGCTGATATTCAATCTTGTCGTAAATATTTGATTTTGCCCTTTTGCTTATTTTCAAATTGAAAGTTCAAAAATTTTCATGGAAACAAACCACTTACTCCACGAGAGGGAAACTCTGTGTCGGGACGCAGAAATTTTGGTGGATGTAGTCGATTTTATTCGGCCAAGTCTTCAGCCAATTACAAAATGTTTTTAGGAGTTCGTAGTGTGAAAGATGGGACCTAAGATAGAGACGGGTCGTAGAAGCACACTTTGAACCATGGTGTCTCCTTAAGGAGAAAATTTATTACTTATCTACCCAAAATACTTTGCAAATCAAGAAAGTCTAATCATCACGTGATTTCAATCAATCAGAAATGAGAACTATGATTGAAAATTCTGTGTTAAATTAATGAAGAAGCTTTAACGAACTGCATTAAAAGACCATTCCCTCGCTAGGCCTTCTGAACCAAACTCTGCAAGCATGAAATTCCCTACTCTTCTCATCCTTCTCATCTCCTTTTGCTTCTTCTTTGAAACTTCAAAAAGCCAAAACTTGTTGCGACGCGGCACTTCTCTATCAGTTGAGGATAGTTCTGGGGTGTTAACTTCCCCAGGCAAAACATTCACTTGTGGCTTTCATGATCTCGGTGAAAATGCTTACTGGTTCTCAATATGGTTCACCAATTCTAAGGACAGAACTTTTGTTTGGACGGCTAACCGCGAGAGACCAGTAAATGGCAAGGGGTCAAGAGTTTCACTACGGCACAATGGTATCATGGTCCTAACCGACGTTGATGATTCCGTTATCTGGACAACTAGCACATCCGCTACAGGTGTAGATAGAGCGGAGCTTTTGGATACTGGAAATCTTGTCCTGAAAGCCACAGATGGTAAAATTCTATGGCGAAGCTTTGATTTTCCTACTGATACACTTCTTCCTAGCCAGCGCTTTACTAAGAGTTCAAAGCTGATTTCTAATTTAGGAATCGGAACTTTTGCTTCTGGCTATTATAAATTAGAATTTGATAATGACAACGTCTTGAAGTTGATGCATGATGGACCTGAAATTTCAAGCGTGTATTGGCCTGATCCCGATAATAACGTGTTCCAAAATGGAAGAACGTCGTATAACAGTAGCAGAATAGCCATTTTGGATGACATAGGCAGTTTCTTATCAAGTGACGAATGGGAATTCAGTGCTTCTGACATGGGTTTGGGAATCAAAAGAAGGCTTACAATGGATTATGATGGAAACCTTAGGCTTTATAGCCTCAACGATGTGACTGGATCGTGGACGATTTCATGGGAAGCTCTTCTGCAGCAGTGTAAAGTACATGGGATTTGTGGTAGAAATGGGATCTGTGTATACACGCCAGAGCCCAAGTGCTCATGCCCTCCAGGTTATGAGGTGGCTGAACCAGGTAATTGGAACAAAGGTTGCAGGCCTAAGTTCAATAGAACTTGTTCAAACTCACAGCAAGTGAAATTCATCAAGGTTCCACAGGTAGATTTCTACGGCTTTGATCTCAATTTCAGTTTTGATACATCAATGGACTCTTGCATGAAATTGTGCTTGGATGATTGCCGATGTGAAGCATTTAGCTATAGGCTGGAAGGCCAAGGGCGTTGTTATACAAAAAGTGCGCTTTTCAATGGCTACAATTCTCCAAGATTTCCAGGCAGCATATATTTAAGAGTACCAGTCAGTGTTGAGGAATCGGTACTACCCACTAGTCTCAATGGCACCAATCCTATATGCCCGTCAAGCAGAAATAAAATTGTGATAGGATCGGCTTCTATGTATGATACTACTGGCAAGAGAGTGAGACGGGTGTTTATGTACTGGTTTGCATTTGCTATAGGCGCAATTGAAGCCCTCTTCATAATAACAGGAATGTGGTTTCTTTCTAGGAGACCTGGTGGTCCATATGTGGTGGAGGATGGATATCAGGCCCTATCAAGTCAGTTCAGGAGATTTAGATATACAGAACTCAAGAAAGCAACAAAAAATTTCAAGGAAGAGCTAGGTAGAGGAGCCTCTGGAGCTGTGTACAAGGGTGTTTTGGCAGATGAAAGGGCAGTGGCTGTGAAGAAACTAGGAGACTCATATCAAGGAGAAGAAGTGTTTTGGGCGGAAGTGAGTACAATAGGAAAAATCTATCACATGAACTTAGTGAGAATGTGGGGATTCTGTTCAGAAGGCAGATACAGACTTTTAGTCTATGAGTATGTGGAAAATCAATCACTGGACAAACACCTTTTCTCATCAAATTTTCTTGGATGGAAAGAGAGATTTAAAGTTGCCTTGGGAACAGCTAAGGGTCTAGCCTATCTTCACCATGAGTGTTTGGAATGGGTTATTCATTGTGACGTGAAGCCAGAAAATATACTTTTGGACAGTGATTCTGAGGCCAAGATAGCAGATTTTGGGTTAGCTAAGTTGTCTCAGAGGGGCAGCAAAAGTCCAGAGTTCTCTCGGATTCGAGGAACAAAGGGTTACATGGCTCCAGAGTGGGCTCTGAATCTTCCTATCACTGCTAAAGTTGATGTTTATAGTTATGGGGTTGTGATTCTTGAAATGGTGAAAGGAATTCGGCTCTCCAATTGGGTGGTAGAGGATAGTGATCCGCAAGAAGCGGAGCTGACAAGATTTGTCAGACTAGTGAAAAGGAATATTCAATCCCGAGAGGACACATGGATAGAGGACACGGTGGATCCAAGGTTAAATGGGAATTTTAATGAGAGGCAAGTTTTAGCATTGGTTGAAATTGGTATATCATGTGTTGAGGAGGATCAAAACAAGAGACCAACCATGGATTCAGTAATCCAGACGCTGCTAGAATGCAAAGCTGAATCTGAAGTCCACACTCCAGATTATCACTAATTCTATTCGAGCTGTAAATATTATATGTTTTTTAGCTATAGCATGTACTTGTGCTTTCAATTAGCATACACAGTTTGATAGTGTAAGAGCAACTCAAAGCGTTTGTAATATAGCAAACGAAGTAAATAAGAGACTGCTTTCCATGGATAATTTTCCAGAAACGGAAGTTTCTATTGGATTGGATAATATAATATCATCAAAGAAAAGTGAAAATTTTGTAGCCAAATGCCTAGTGCTTGGCAAAAACAGTTTTTCTTGCACCCGAGGTGTAACAACACTCTTGATTTACCTGAGAAATTCTGAGAAAATTTAAAAAAAAAAAAAAATTTCAAGTGACGTGTTTCATTTTCAGGAACCTAAGAAAAAAAACGTATCAGTGCTGCATTACAATTCAAGCAATAATTATCTGATAGTATCTTAAAAAAAGAGGGTTCATATTTAAAGAAATTTGTTTCCCAACCTGACAAGAAAAACTGATTTGATCTAATGGATCTCCTTTCTTAAAAGATCTACGGTTGCAAGGAATATCATTTCCCGGCAAAAGAGCAGTTTTTCACAATCCAGGCGGAGGGAAATCCACCATCCAGAAACTGGAATCGTCACCTCAAGGAACTCAGCAGATTTTGTCACAAACAATAAAAAAAGAAAAATCACAAGAAGAAATTATGCATCAGAAATATACAGACGCAGACAGAAAGGTTACAGCAAATATGAATGAAATTATAAGAATAAGAATAATCGATTGCCTTAGATCAAGGTTTGATGAAGTGGTGATCTATAAAATAAAGTCAAACTAATATAAAATAAAGCCACCAAATTCGAACAAGAAATGAAACGCGGTTGTCAGCAACAGTATTGAAGATTAGGTCTCTGGAGGAATAAAGGGCAAGGAGATATCTTGTTAGTTATATATTTATATTAGATTCTAGAATTGGATGTCGTAATATATTCCTAATTGACCTTCATTTACTCTAATATAGAGATGGAATGTTTATTTCTATCCTACTTCTGCCGTCCCCATGGTCAATAATTCAAGGTCAAATTTGATTCTATCCATTAATCAATCTTCCCACTAGGCAAGCTGATCAATCATCTTTCCCCGTTCATTTTGGCCTTCTATTTTACAAGTCAGAATGTTAGAGCCGCCACATGTGGTCCAGAGGTTCACTAATGGTTAGACGACTTTTAATATTTTAATGATATGTGGTTCTCCAATCAGGCCAAGCAGTTTTCATTTTCATAATACAATAATTGTGATTGCCATTATATTACTTGTTACAGCAAGCAATATAATGTTCCTTTATCAAGTTTCTGAACCATTAGACCAATTCTAAAATTCTATGTCCTTTCCAAAATCACAATGGGATTTCCTGCTTTGTTTATTCTCTTGATATTTACACCAGCGGTGACCTGGGCTGAAGCACAGGGCTTGCCAAGACTAAGCAGGGGAAGCTCCTTGGCCGTTGAAAATGAGAATGCTTTCCTGGCTTCACCAAATGGGACATTCTCAAGCGGATTTTACAAGGTTGGCACCAATGCATATTGTTTTTCAATCTGGTTCACTAACTCCGTCGATAAAACGGTTGTTTGGATGGCCAACAGAGACAGGCCTGTCAATGGAAAGCATTCCAGGCTAACCCTCCATGGAAATGGGAACCTCGTCCTGACTGATGAAGACAATTCAGTATTATGGTCAACCAGCACTCTCACAAATGAAGATGTGGAAGCTCAGCTGCTTGAAACAGGAAATTTAGTATTGGTCAATCGAGCAAAGAGGATCATCTGGGAGAGTTTTGATTTTCCCACTGACACACTCCTTCCATCTCAGCCACTTACCAAGAACACAACCTTGGTTTCCATGAGGAGTAGAGGTACATATTTATCAGGAGTTTATAACTTGAAATTTGATGATAACAATGTTTTGAATCTTATCTTCAATGGTCCTTTAATATCGAGTGTCTACTGGCCAAGTACTGCTTTAACTGTATTTAACAATGGCAGAACACCTTACAATAGCACCAGAGTAGCAATTCTAGATGATAGCGGATATTTTTTGTCTAGTGATAACATCGGATTCAAAGCATCTGATTATGGAGTTGGCCGAAGGAGGCGCTTGACATTAGATTATGATGGAATTCTGAGAGTGTATAGCCTAGATGAATCAACTGGGCTATGGAAAATCTCATGGTTGCCTTCTGGCCTAGATAACTGTCTGGTTCATGGGTTGTGTGGCGAAAATGGAATTTGCGTTTACAGCCCGAACCTAACTTGCACTTGCCCTGATGGTTTCAACAGAAATGATCCTTCAGACTGGTCCAAGGGTTGCTCTCCTTCCTTCAATCTGACTTGTAATCAAACTGAAGCCGAATTGGACTTCATAGAGCTTTCTAACACAGATTACTATGGATATGACTTGGTTACCGTTGGCACTGGCGTTTCCTTTGAAGATTGCAGGAATCGATGTCTAAGCGATTGCAAATGCAAGGGGTTTGGATATTATTCAGATGGGCAAGGACTATGTTTCCCAAAAAGCGATCTCCTAAATGGTTACAGTATGCCAGGTAAACCCGTCAATATGCACATAAAGATCCCCAGAGGAAGAATAAGCTCTTCCACGAAGCTGCGGACAATGAAGACGAATGATTTGAACTGTTCAGCTTCGGAATTTATTATTGGAAGTAAAAATGGTGAGGAAGAAAAAACCAGTCAGAACGGGTACATTAAGTACCTAATTGCATTTGTGGGTTCCTTTGCAGTCATTGAAATAGTCTTAATTGGTTTAGGATGGTGGTTTGTCTTCAGAAAGCATGTTCACGAGGAATTGACCAATATGGGTTACATTGTACTCGCAATGGGCTTCAAACGTTTCACTTATGCAGAGTTGAAAAGGGCTACAAAGAACTTCAAACAAGAGATTGGTAAGGGGGGCTTCGGGACAGTTTATAAAGGAGTCCTAGACGATGAAAGAGTTGTAGCTGTCAAGCGACTGGATGGCATCCTGCAAGGAGATGCAGAATTCTGGGCGGAGGTGAGCATCATAGGGAGGATCAATCACAGAAACTTGGTAAAATTGTGGGGTTTTTGTGCTGAGAATCAACATAAGCTGTTGGTTTACGAGTATGTGGAGAACGGTTCACTGGATAAAATCCTATCCAGCGATTCCTCCAGCGTATTAGGATGGAACCAGCGATATAACATTGCAGTTGGAACAGCAAAGGGTTTGTCATATTTACATGAGGAATGCCTAGAGTGGGTACTCCACTGTGATGTGAAACCTCAAAATATACTATTGGATGATCAGCTTGAACCTAAGGTGGCCGACTTTGGTCTGTCAAAGCTATTCAAAGATATGCATGACATAGGGTTTTCCAGAGTGCGGGGCACAAGAGGATACTTGGCTCCAGAGTGGATGATGAACCTGAAAATTGATGCAAAAGCAGATGTCTACAGCTATGGGATTGTCCTGCTAGAGCTATTGAGTGGAAGGTGTGCCTCTGGTTTTCAAACAGCTACTGCTTTGGACAATGAGGGCAACCACATAGTTCAATGGGTGATTAAGAATATGGCACAAGGAGGGCTTCAGAAAATAAGTGATCCTAGACTACAAGATGAATACAACGAGGAAAAGCTTGATAGAATGTTAAAAGTTGCTCTGCAGTGTGTAGCAGAAGATCGTGACAGAAGGCCTCCAATGAGCAAGGTCGTGGAGCTTCTGACTGCATATGATGAGTCCAGCCCAGATGAGAAGACTGATGATTGAATTCTAGAAGCTCATGCTTTTGATCTCCTATGTTTTCCGTTTGGGAAAAGATACATTAATCAGTAAATGCAATTTCAATAAGTAAAGAGATCATTAATTGTCTTTCCTCATTCAATAAAATTGACAAAGCATTGTTGTTAGTCCATTTAGCAGAAGACTAAAATTACATACTTTACATATTTAATGCAGACCATGCAGTTATTTATTGGGCTCTTCCCTCTATAAAATCTCCTTCGCACGTTAGATACACAAAATCTATGAACCATTTTGCAATGCTTTAAACAGATCTCTTCAGTGGTTCTCCTGATCAAGTCACTTATCTTTTACCCATACTTTTGTATGTAAATAAAAGAAGAAGAAGAAGAAGAAGCCAAAAGAAAACAAAAAGAATATAACTAATCTTACACATATATTTTAAATAGCTCATTTCCTTATGATCAACACAAAACCATAAGTTTAATGTGTTAAACAATGCCATATGTTAACTTGAAGAACTAACCATGGTAATTATCTTGGCTTTTGTTTTATTACTGAAAATGTGAAAGAAAGCTGGTGGTAAAGTTGCTTGCTTAGAATGGTCCTCCAAAGGGAGAAAAGCAAATGTATCAAACCCCCTTCCCAGATTACGCTCCTAATCACACTATTAACTATTAACTACTTGTTATAACCAAAATAACTCACTACCGAATAATGATTACAAACCAATGGATATAGGCACATGCTCCCTAATTTTGACATAAACCATAATTAATCCAAATTAAATGATTTATGATAGTCTACCAGATATGAAATAAACACATATCCTACCAATTTGTCTATTTAGTCATGACCTTTTCATTTTCTACAATGACTTGCAACAGCCTCGCTGGTCGCTTATCTTGTAATCTGATTCTGGAACCTTCCAGTTTTTGGCACTCTTGAACATCAAAGACCCGATCATGGTTCTACATAGCAACCTTTTACTTCAAAGTTGCAACATAACCGAATAATCAGCATTTCTCCACTTGGCTGCTTAAGTTTTGAACCATAGATGGAATACAGTCTCTGCGTAGCCAGTAGCCGCAAGGCTCTTTCAAGTACACGGACTCAAAGTTAGTCTGGGTTGGCACGTCTTAAGAAATAATCAATACCCAAATAAAAAAAAAAAAAAAAAGTTTTATCGACTTTTAAAAGAGAGAATGACAAAAGAGACAAACTAATATCATTTTCCTTATTTGGATTGCAGCTCCTATCACACGATGTCGCAATCATTTACTCCGTAAATAACAAACCAAGAGTATCTCTACTCACGTGCTGGACAGCAGCACGACCCACTTGGTCCGGAAATATATAATATAAAATTACTGCTAGTTAATAGTCTTTTAACAGCAATTGAAAATTATACTACTCTTATAAACTATTTATACAAATTTACCCATATAAACTGACGTGATATAATATAATATGATTTGATAAATAAATACAGTGATTTGATAAATATATATTAATAATAAATAACATTAATTAACATGGATGATATAACGATCGTAAAAGAATGTCACATCAATTTATATGTATAAATTTATATAAATAGTTTGTATGAGTAGCATTACTCTATAATAAAACTCTTGAACCTCAGACTAATCTATTTGCTGACCTGACTGTTCTTCAACAAAAGACGGTAGCGTCCACTGCTAAACTACGCACGTTGTGCAACGCCCACCCGGTTCCGGACCCCGCAGCACTTCGCTCACCCGTGCGCAATTTAGTAAAACCCTAGAGGCACAAGAAATAATATCTATCGCACGTGCGACCACCACATGACAATATGAACTGCTAAAGTGTCGAGTCATGAGTGAAGCCAAGCTGAGCGCCAATTGCTTCTTAACAACTCTCATTCCGGAGCTCCCAAGCAGCAAGCAAACCACTCACTAACGTCTCCTGTGCTAGGGCGTCTGCGTCGCTTCTCCGCCTCTCCCTTTTTTTTTCCCCCTCCTTTTTGGGAGAACCATATATTCATAAGCATCGTCTCATACAAAAGCGGCTCCTCTTTAACGTCACTTACCCGTTAACCAAACAAGGTAGATTTCATTTCTTTCCTTAGTTTTCTCTCATTAGTTTTCTCTCATTTACTCTGCTATTTTCCTTCCCTTTTCTGTTTAAGTAGTTATTTTCTCCCAGATTGGAAGAACAAAGTCTTAAGTTTGAAGCTCTGTTTGATGATACACTAATAGTTAAATCTTTAGTATATTTGTCGACATATCTAGTTCTCAGAGAAACATGGCTGGTTGTGTATCGGGTTTCGGGTTATCAAATGTCGCGAATGTGAGAAACGAGCTTGTAATGGAGAAGATGGGGAGTCAAACTTTGATGCTTGATAATGTTAGATTCAGAAACCTTGTAAAGGAGGTGGCTTTTCCACTTTTGCTTGGAAACAATAGTAATAGACATGCCAAACGGAGGCTTGTTGTCATGAGTAATATGTCGCAGTCACCGGCAGAACCACAATCTGGTGTGGCAACGACCGTAGTAACAAAAGAGGGAAGTGATGATATCTTAGGAAAGGATGTCAAAGTTTTGGAGACTAATTATGAACCAAAAACTGATAGTGATGGCGGTGGCGATGATATATTTGATGGTAGCAGTGGAAATGGGAAATTTAACAATGGTAGGGGAGGCGGTGGAGGCGGTGGCAGTGATGATGGTGAAGAAAACGATCAAGAAGAAAAGGAGTTTGGGCCAATTATGAAATTTGAAGAGGTAATGAAGGAGGTCGAGGTTCGTGGAGCTAGTCTTCCCTCGGATATGTTAGAGGCTGCCAGGAGTGTGGGAATTCGCAAAGTGCTTCTACTTAGATATTTGGACTTGCAGGTACCGTTAGCTCAATTGCAAGATTTCTATTTGTATGCCAATTTTGCTGCTTTATAATTGGTGGTTTTGATATTTCCTTTCTAGGGGGCAGGCTGGCCTCTGGGATTTGCAGTGAGGTCGTGGGCTATGCTTCGAAACCGGATGTTGGCTGATCCATCTTTCCTTTTCAAGATTGGAACTGAGGTTTGCTGACCTTGTTTGGATATATTCTTTGTGTTCATTCTGCATTGAACACTATCGTTGAACTACTTGTCTGATGAATATGTGAACTTCCAATGGAGTCACCAACTCATATATTACTTCTATATTATTTGTTGGGACAAATATGTTAGGTAAGACATATGAGTAAATATGTAACTCATACAGCAATATGGTTTTCTTTAATTGATCAGAAACCTAATATGCAAGCAAGGATTTAGTTGGTAAGGCTGCCACCCAATAGTTGTTAAAGAATTTAAAGGCGGCAACCTTTTTCAGCCATGACCAGTTTCCCTTATTGAGAAAATGTAATATGGTCTAAGAAAGCAACTTTGCTGTGGCTTTTTATTGCCAGAGTTTGTCTAGAAACTTACCATTGGTTACCTCATATGTGTAGATTGTCATTGATTCTTGTTGTGCAACATTCGCGGAAGTTCAGAAGAGGGGAAAAGACTTCTGGGCGGAATTTGAGTTGTATGTTGCAGATCTTTTGGTTGGAACAGTAGTTAATGTAGCTTTGGTTGGCATGTTGGCACCTTATGTTCGTATTGGGCAACCATCTGTTTCAAAAGGGTTCCTTGGACGCATGCAACAAGCATATGGAGCCCTTCCCAGCAGGTTAATAGTTCATGCTATCTACAATTTCAATTTTCTTTACAGGGGGCTTTAGATCCATGTCTTCAAACCCCTTGATCTAGATATTTTTCAACTTGCTTATCTCGCAAAGCAATATGTTTTCTGAACTAGTCCCAAAACATTTAGCTTTTTATCTCTGAAGTCATCAACTTTTGCAGTGTCTTTGAAGCTGAAAGGCCTGGATGCAGATTTTCTGTAAATCAGAGACTGGCTACGTACTTTTATAAGGTAAGATTTGCATGTATGTTAACCAAATTTTAGTGGATATATTGCTGGCTTATAGTTGATTTAAAACATTCTGTATTCAGGGCATTCTCTATGGAACAGTTGGATTTGCATGTGGTATCATAGGGCAAGGCATTGCAAATTTAATCATGACTGCAAAGAGGTATGCTTCTATTATTTATCTAGATGCAACCTGTATATTTAAAACCCGGTACCATCTCACTGACCTTTTTGGTTTCACTTCTTTCTATTGTGTATCTAGGTCGCTTTAAAGGGTAAATCAGCTTATTAATGTTATCAACTTCATTGAGTTATTAAATGAATGTTCCCTCTCTAGTTATTCAAGAATCTCTGTTATCCCTATAAGCTTTTTTTAGTACCTATATTTTCCTCTAAGAAAGTTATTTTTAGGTGCCTCTTTCTATCTGATCTTGGATCAGTCTCCTGATTTGACCATCCATGAAGCCCTTGCTAATGATTATTAAACTTAATCACAATATGTTGTTGTTCTGTTGACACATGAGAAGTCCTTTTGAGAACAAGAAAACAATCAAACAAGCATTATAATAGTTATCGGAGACATAGATAAAGGAAATGATTCCTCTTGCATTGGGACATTTTTTGTTAAGGTTTACTACTATTCCCCTACCCCTCTTAGGAAACTGGAAGCTTTAACCATGCTGTTTCTGCACTCTCTGACACTATTCAATTAGCCTTAAAAGTTAAGATACTCTGTGGAGAGATATAGAACTAAAATTTTGTCCTTTTATGCCTATAAAATTTTGAGTGGTTGGAAATTTTCCTGTATATGAGTCTTTGATGGTCATTTCTGAGATTATTTTATAAATATATATATGATAATTACTTTGCATTTCTTTATATGTTGAGTTATTTCTATATTGTATATTTTGCAGAAATTGAGCAGCTCTGATGTTATTCCCGCATGAAATGAGAGCTTATCACTAACTGTCCATCTTTTTCCATAAAGTGGATTACTCCTTACTGTATTTTTCTATCTCAGGAGCATAAAGAAATCAGAAGAGGATGTACCTGTTCCTCCCCTACTGAAGAGTGCAGCACTTTGGGGTATGCTTTCTTTGTTTCATTTTAACCAATTCATCTCCCTAATATGATCTTGAAAAGCCTCAGGGACCGTAAGCTGGCTTAGAATTAGTATACTTATCAACTATCTCTAATGTTGAGGGATTACCGGTTCTCGCAAGAATCTATAGCTTTTTATCTTAGTTGTTTTCTAAATATTTTGTTATGTGTCTTTCCTCTCATTCTTTACTATCAAAACATGTTTTATCTTCCATTCAATATATGCAACATAACCCGCAGTGTTCTCCGACCTAAATGCTTATTTTTGTTTGTGCTTATTGGAAAAACAAGTTCCCCAACAAATAGAGAAGAGCCGTTTTGCCAGCAACTTGTTATTCCATTCTTTTATATTGTCTGCATTGACAGATTCAATTCATTTGAATACCAAACTTGGTGCATGCGACCTTTTCTCTTATTTTTTTAACCTTTCTTAAAGCTTTTGACATTCGGATTACTTCGAGGAAATTGTTGGTCGGGAGTTTGTCTATATCACCTCGCCAACCTTTTGCAATAACTCATCAACTCTCTCCAATCCAAACTTTCAGGCGTTTTCCTCGCAGTTTCTTCCAACACCAGGTATCAGATCATTAACGGACTGGAGCGCATCGTAGAAGCATCGCCTCTGGCTAAAAAGGTCCCACCGATAGCCATGGCTTTCACAGTTGGTGTGCGATTTGCCAACAATGTTTACGGTGGCATGCAGTTTGTGGATTGGGCTAGATGGAGCGGGGTGCAATAGATGGGTCAATTTGATGTTATGTTTTAAAAATTTCTCGTCAATGGACATGTTGCTTGTAAAATTTTACAAGCACTTACATGAATGTACTTGTATTCCATCAATTCAGCAATTGATTGTTTCTGACACGGCTCAAACCTTGCTCGCACCTAGACTAGAAATTGTTATCTAACTCTTATCTTTCTCAGAAATAATTTAACAAATATACTATGAAACTCTAATTGTAATAGTTAACAAAATTTTTTAACATATCTATTACGATCTTAATGGTAATATTAAATGTATTTTTATATTATCACGTGGCTTAACCTTCAAGCTTGTTAATTAGATAATATATTGCTTTCAGCTGGGGGGAAAGATTAAAGAAAAAAGGAGGGTGAATATAAAATTCGGTGAGTGAGGATAATGGTATATTAATAAACAAATTTTATAAAACATCATATTATTATGAAACAAAATTTTTGCTCTTTTGAAATTAACTTTTATAAAAACTTTTAATAATTGAGGCATAATGGAATAATATATCATCTAATCTTTATAAACTTTGATAAATAAGCTATGGAATTTTTCAAATACTTGTGCTTACTTTGATACTTAAAAAAAAACAATAAGAAGAAAAAATTTTTTAATCACATAAGATAATGCTCATAATAATCATGTTAAAACACTTGTTCAAATGCTATTTGAAATATTAAGACATGATTTTCATTAAAATTCTCTTTTAAATAACTTCAATAAATAAGACTACTCATGAGAAGAAACAAACTATCATCATAAAACTTTTGCTAAACTGATTATACCTAGTGAGGTTAAGATCGCACAGGCAAAGCTATATGAAATTGATTATATATGGTGAGATCTAACATTCACAGGGAGAGTCATCTACTAAACTGGTCATATGTATATGCAGAGTTACCCTTAGAGAGCTAAGCACCCAAATTACATGGCTCAAAACCTCTATGTTTGTTTGAATGGGCCCAAAGATCTCTATCTGTGTTACTATCTAAGTGAATCTGTTATCTCACTGAGTGTGGGTACTAGCTTAGGATACCATAACTACATTTTTTTATCTTTGCTAAAACTTTTTTTTTTTTTGTTTAAACTGCTTCATATGCTAAAACCTTGTTTTTCATGCAACTCATCAATCACTGAAAATGTATGCAAGCTAAAGTTGAAAATATTTAAATCATTTAAAATCCATGATGAATATCTAAAAGAAAAATTTTCAAATACTTTAAGAAATCTTTGAAATAAAATTTGCTATGATCATTGTAAATATTATGCTTTAGCACTATTTTTCTAAAATTGTAAAATGTGCCTTTTTGATAAATTCGAAAGCACTTTAAATATAAAAATCTAAATTTTCATTTCTAAATGCTACATGTTGTTTAAAACTGATTTAGAAACTAATCTTTTTGAACATTCTAATGACTCAAAGCAACTGTAATAAATAGTGCTGTATTTATCATAAAAAAATAATATTACTAGAAACTAGCTTGAATACTTCTAAGTTTACTAAAACTTAAGAGAATCTAAGAAATACTAAACAAACTAGTAAACATGTTTGCTTCATTCCAACTAGAAATTTATTTGCTAATCGCTTTAAAACTTCTAAACTTGCTAAAACATCATGGTTATTTTTTCCAAGAAAAGCTAAATAAACATTATTAAATAAACAACTAATTATGCTTCTCAATTCTTCTAGGAGATAATTTTGCTAATCACTTTAAAAGCATTCTAACATGTATATAAAAAAAAAAGCATTTAAAACTCTTTTATAATTTACGGAAAAAAAACATATTTTTCCCATTCACAAATTTGGTGGCACAACTTGATTAGCTTGAAGTAGATACATGATCAACGCTCCATCAGTTTGTCGTCTCCTTCAACATATAAACTAAAATCTTTTTTGTTGTAACATTAAAAAATAGCTCATCATGTCATACGTCTCATTCATATTCAACTTTCACACTTATGGTTCCTTAACCAACTTCATATCTTAGTCTAATCAACGTCACTTAATTTCATTTTCAAACTTCCTAAACAGAGCAATTCTAGTTTTTTGATTTTTAATAAATAGTCTACTAATGTAAATGGTCTAATATTTTACACACGTCTTCTACACATACATATCTAACACCATATAAAATTTGATAGCATTCTTAACTCATTAAGTACCTCAGTTAATTTAAATTCTCAGATACAACAATTCTATCAAGCCATTTCCAGAACTCACCTCTCTCTATTCAAAAATACATAACAATTCATGGTTAATTTTTTAAATCACAAAACTCGCAAGATTTAAACTAGACATAAAAAGAAACAAATCTACAAAATTTTATAATTTTATAAGACCTTTAGATACCTCAAATATTTTACCCAAGGCAGACCTTTTGTAGAAAGCTGAAAATTTTAGTATTGAACAGTAAAATTCTAAAATTCATATAAAATTGATACTTAACATTTTTCAACGAAACCAATTTTACTACAACCTTTGAGATGTCTATTTTAATATATGTGAACTTAGGAATCAAATTCAAAACGAATTAATTGCATAAATTTTGGAAATATCTACCTATTCACATTAACCTAGATTTTCATTCCAACATCTTAACTCTTAAGATTTCAACAAACAAACCATAAACATCAAGAGAAGTATGAAATACCTTGAATGATACTTCCAATTTCATCTCTAATCTTCCTTCTCTCTCTAGCTTGTCTCTCCTAGGCTTTCCTTACAAAATGCAAAAACTTGCTCTATATGATTTTCTTGATAAAAACACTTATGAGCCAATCTATTTAGCTAAAAATTTGGAAGATGCCAAAAAAATGGACAAACATCAAGTTGTTACACGTGTCCAGATATGAACATTGAAAAGATGAAAATGCCATTTGGGGTGATAGCAGCAAATAACATAATAAGATAGTTTTTATTATACCCAAAAGATTGAATGGGGGTGAATGACTGAATGAAGCTGAGTGTGACTGAACGAGCTCCTGACTGAATAGATAGCTCTTGACTATAAGAATAGATAGGCTCCCAACTCACCATGGAGATAGGCTCTTAACTGAGTGTTTGTAGTGGACATGTTGGGTTGATAGCCTCTAAACTGATAAGCATCTGGTGAAGTGATAGCCACAGGACTGAATAATTCTGGGTGTTTTAGTTTCCTCTTGACCAATACTCTGAGGTGAACGTGTAGGGGACCACTAGACAAGATTTTGATGATTCTAGGTGTAGAGGAGACAAATCTTCTGACTGAAAGTGATTGTTAATGGTGGTCCCCTTTCTTCTTCCTCCAACTTCCATAGCTTCAGGTCATGTCAATGGTGGCTGGATTAAATCCATCAAACCAATGGCGAGGATCTCTTCTCCGATGACTAAAAAATGAATGGTTGATCTCCATCCTCGGCCGCGGATGAAGGACTTAATGTTCTCTTTCTCTTATAACTGTTAACCTCTGCATTAATAGCTCTAATAAGCTTCCATGGAAGCTCCTAACTCCAACAGCTATCAAGCTCTCCTTAAATAGCTGTAGCACACAACAATGGCGATCAGGCTTCGCCCAAGTTTCCTCCGACGACTCTCTGACGTGCAAGTCAATAAAGAGTTCACTATTTGACGAAGGAAACATGGATAATGTGTATGAGATTTAAGTGTTTAAAGAAAGAAAATGGTGAACGGTGGTTGTTACGGTGGCTGGAAGACATATCCGCTCATAGGGAAGACGAAAAGGGCACAAAATAGAAATATCCCTTCTTGGGATTGGCCAAGAGTGACGAAGGAGAATCGACTTGGAGATGGTATTAGGGAGAGAATCATGGAGCCAGAATCCTTATGGAAGAGAAGAAGAATCCTTTGCCTTAGAGGCATAAATGCCTTCGTATAGGCATGTGGGATGGATCTTAGCCATCTATTGGTGTGATATGTCATAATCTCAAGGACCCA
Organism: Boswellia sacra; assembly: GCA_013180625.2. Taxonomy (NCBI): domain Eukaryota; kingdom Viridiplantae; phylum Streptophyta; class Magnoliopsida; order Sapindales; family Burseraceae; genus Boswellia; species Boswellia sacra. Next base: position 146,295 of record SNVD02008589.1, read on the forward strand.
CGTGGCATTCTAGATGATCCTCAAGTGATTCCAAACCCTAATTTCAAGGAAGGAGAGACTGCCACGTGGTAAGTTAGCTTAACCTATTTTTCTAGGTTGCAGTATTGGCACAGTTAGGTGTCCTCAGTTCGATGTTGACCCAGTTAGTTAGGTGGCAGCTAGTTTAATCAGTCCGGTAGTGAGTGACTTGGAGCTTAGCTTGGTAAGGAGACTTTTGTTAAACTACTCCTTTACTTCTTTATGAGATTGCTTGTAAGGTCTTGACTGAATATTTTTTGGTCTTTAAAGAAATTTATATCAGTTGAGAGAGGGGTTTCAGTCTTTTGACAAAGGGTCTAAAAAATCCCATTTATAGAAATTATATCTTAGAATGTCCTCAAGACAACCTCTTACATGAAGCTTGCACCCCTCCTGTCCTTTCTCCGAGCTCACGTCTCCTCTCTTCTCTTCTCTAGAATTTTCTTCTTCTTTTTTTTTTTTTTTGGTTCCTTTCATTTGCATTGTAATTCTAAAAGGGGCCGGGCTTGGTTTAACAAAGATTTGTGGCCTTGTGTTATTAAGTGTGGGCTCGGCTAGTGGGCTAGAAGGGCTGGGTATTACAGTTTCAGTTATATTGGCTCCCAAATTTTTTTAATTTTAATCCTTGAAATTCCTATTATAAGAGCGAGGCTGATCATTTTATTTTCTTTGGAAAACAAAAGAAGTGCTAGCTGTAATGAGATTATTTAACTACAATAATCGTAATTGTGACCCGTATCCTGTCTTTAAATGAGCTATAACGTTTCGAGTGGGGTCTAACTTACTTAACAAAACAAGAAAATCTGGCCTCAGTCAAAACTCAAACAGAAATTAACCTCATTTTTAGGATAAAATAATGTTATATAGAAGGTTTGAATTCCTTAAAAAGTTTGGGCTTAGTATTAGTCTATTGTATTCTATTCCATGTTCGGACAAAACTAGGTTGAAAACCGTTAAGCCCGTTGCAGATGACTGAAGGTTAAATTTGACATTTGGTGTCGTTAAAAAGAAAATTTTCAAAAAAAAAATTGACAAAAAACTCCGTGAACAGTGACCATCGAAATAGAATAAGGTCTAAGAACAGCATTTGAAGTTTCTTAAGTTCGAAATTTCTACGCAAAACTAAAAGAAGTCCAACCCGACACATGGGGTATGATTCTATCAATTTTTTCGCATTTTAATTCCAGCCATTGAATGTGTGTATGTATGTCTATACTAAAGGACTATAGCTTTTGCATCTTGATGGAAAAGGAGTGATTTTTTAAAATGGGTACGGTTTCATTTAATTTGTTCAGCTTTTTCACTCTTCACGGAATATTGGACTGAAGTAAGTTTGTCCAATTTAGGAAAAATTTAAAACAAAAAAAAGAATCCAAATTAGAGGATGAGTTGAAAATTAATCACTTTCTCACAAAATTTTAATATTATAATTGCGTGCAATTGATTGACAAATTCTTTTTTTTTTTATCCCTATGATTGACAATTCAATAAGTTTTTTTAGACTGTTAATCTGACAAGCTGTCGAATTGAGATCATGACATTTATATTTTTTAAACACTCCCTCAGTTTTTATTTTTTTCATAATCGTTTCTTTGATATTTTTTTTTCAATTCTAGTTTGTTTTATTGATGGGTTTTGTGGTATCATGGTGTCTCTTGCATTAAATTTAGTTTTTCACCGTTATTATTTTTTTTTCAATTGTTTTCCACCGCATCATGGAGCATATGGATTGTAGTTGACTTTATAAGTTTGACGAACTTGATATCATGGTGTGTCTGTGAGCAGACACTATCTGATCGATAGGAAGCTTAAGTGGCTGTGGAAGAATGCCAAACAAACTTGAGTTCTTACGAAGGACGGTGTGTCTTTGCAAACTTTACTGGATGTGAATACATTTGACAAATTGTGAACATAAACGACATCGTGTAGCCGTTGGATTATTATAACTTAAAAATCATCAAATTAAATTGATTTTTATTATTATAGTCAAGGAAAGGATTTAACTAGGGTATTAAAAGTAATTTAATTTCAAACTGAACTGATCAGTTCTAAGAACTCTTAACAGTTATATAACCTTCTGAGCTTTAACGGTTTTAGACATTATTTAATGTCATTTAATAATTTCGAAAATCGAAGACATTAAGTGCAGACCTTAAGGTGGGTACAGTTACGGAGTTGTACTAATTGCTTCATTCCTTGTATCTGTCAGTTACATGATGCTTAAAAGATGACGAAGAGGCAGCATATTTTTCGGGTAAGAATAGGATCATAGTAGGACGCAATTCAACTCCAAGTGCATATTTTTCGGACAAGAAGTAAATGCTTATATTTAATCACATGTTTTTTTACTTATTATTGTTATTATCACAAGTATACATTATTATGACGGATTATAAAGAATGAAGCAAGCAACAACAGGAACCATTAAGAGATGCTTAACGATCATCAGCGCTCAGTCCAACACAAGTAATCACCAAAAAATCTCCCAGTTTCAAGTGGTTGCAAACAGGGTTGTAACCTGAAATTCATAATATATAAAATTGCAAAGAATATCATTTGCTCTTTTGGAGGAAATAGGAAAGGTCGGGCTCAGAGATGGAGAATCAGATTCGTTCAGCTTCACAGGATGACGAGTCTCAACTGCCACCTCCTTCTCCCACAAAATCTGAAAACGCAAAAGGGGGATGGAGAGCCATCAAATATATTCTCGGTATTCAGATCAATCTATTTAGTATTTGACTTCTTCTTTTTTTTTTTTTTCCCTTTTTGGTTTCATTTATGTATATTTTCATCAGACTTACCATGGATTGTTGGGTTGTTTTCCAGGAAACGAGACCTTCGAGAAGTTGGCTTCAATGAGTCTGGTATCCAACATAGCAGTCTATCTACGTACCAAGTACAACATGAATGGTGTACTTCTGATTAATGTTGTAAGTATTTGGTCTGGTACCACCAATTTCACATCGATCCCCGGAGCTTTGATTTCTGATACGTATCTAGGCAGGTTCCGCACTCTCCTCTGTGGCTCTATATCATCTTTTCTGGTGAGAAAGTTCTCTTTTCTAATGCCTTATTATATAAATGTGCTTTTATGAATTCGAATGGACCTTGATGATCAAATGATTGGTGACAAATTCATGTATGGATGAATGAATCTTACGTTGATTTCATTGTATTATAAGAACCTATTACGAGAAACCTGCTCGGAACTGGAATATGAATAGTCTGCGTTTCGTTAATTCTAACAGGGCATGGGAGTCATGACCTTGACTGCAAGCATACCTGAATTCAGACCCGGAGCCTGCGAGGGGCCAGACTGCCCCCAGCCTAAGGGATGGCAGCTGGGAATCCTCTTATCGGGTCTGGGATTGCTAGCCATTGGCGCTGGAGGTATTAGACCCTGCAACATTGCCTTTGGGGCAGACCAATTCAACACCACAACAGAGAAGGGGAAACAACAGCTAGAGAGCTTTTTCAATTGGTGGTACTTCTCATTCACAGCTGCCCTTGTGGTAGCTCTCACTGCGGTTGTTTACATTCAGACCAATATCAGCTGGTTCATTGGCTTTGCCATACCAACCGGTTGCTTTTTCCTCTCCATAGCAGTTTTCTTGATCGGCTACCGTACTTACATTATCAAGAAGCCTCAAGGAAGTGTTTTTGTTGACATGGCCAAAGTGATCACAGCTGCTTGTAGGAAGCGGAAAGTAACTCTAGGTGAACCAGATTCCAGCCTTGCCTTTTATGATCCTCCTCTGCCCGAGTCCACAGATTCACAGATAAGAAAACTCCCTCACACTAATCGGTTCGTGTGCCTTGATAAAGCTGCTGTGATCACCGATGCAAATGAATTAGACGACCAAGGAAAGCCAAGAAATGGTTGGAGACTATGTAGCTTGCTGCAAGTGGAACAACTGAAGATGTTAGCAGGAATGTTTCCAGTTTGGTTAGCAGGAGTTTTTGTTTTCGTAGCCATGGACCAGCATAACACAATCGGACTGCTTCAAGCAATTCAGAGCGATAAAAAAATTGGCAGTTTCAATGTCCCACCTGGCTGGATGGGCCTCGTATCAATGCTTTCACTTTCAACATGGATCCTCACTTACGAGCGTGCTCTTTTACCTCTCGCCCGTAAAATGACAGGAGAGAAAAGAAGATTAAGTATGAGACAAAGGATTAGTATTGGTATTGCGCTGGCATGTATCAGCTTATTGGTAGCTGGATTTGTTGAGAAGAAGCGTAGGGCATTGGCTCTAGAACGCAAATCATTTGAATCATCTTTAAGTGTTCTAGCACTCATCCCACAATTTTCCTTATCAGGTTTTACAGAAGCATTTGCTGCTGTTGCAGTAATGGAGTTTTTAACCACACAATTGCCTGAGTCCATGAGGACTGTCTCTGGGGCAATCTTCTTCCTCAGCTTATCCATTGCAAGCTACATCAACTCCTTCCTTGTTACTGTCATTCACGGATTAACTTCAAAGAATGGTAATAAACCATGGCTGGGTGGTACCGACATTAACAACGATCAGATTGAGAACTTCTATTTCTTACTTGCAGGAACTGAAGTTTTGAACTTCATATATTTCAATCTCTACGCTTGCCGCTATATATCCAATAATCCATTAGACAATGATGGATCCCAAAAGGAAGACAAAAAGCAGGATAACACGGACTCCGTTTAGCATTTACAATTCTTCGAGTGCCGATATTTTTAGTGTTAGATTTTGTTTTTTTTCGCATATTTGGTCCATTTTGGTTTTCTAATTTTTGTTATGTACATAGTTCTTGCTAGCATATATCGAAGTTCAGATTTCTTCAACAGTCCCTCATTTTTAGTTTTATTATATAGATAATCCACTTTCCTTGTTTACATCTGAATCCAAACATTGTTGAGTTATGTGAATTTAAGATGTATGGAAATTACATTTAGAAAGAATTTAAATATAACATATATTCTGATAAAAGCTTGAATCAAGAAAAAGTTTTGATCTATTTTCAAGATATTTTGCTCTCAAAAGTGCTTTTTAGAAAAAAAAAATGAAAAGAGGGTCTTAAATATGTATGGGCTGCAGTCAACAAAATTTAGAAAGAGTGCAAGAACACTGTGACTTTTCCGGTAAAGCACGGACTTAGCTAACAACCTGGACAAGGGTAGGGACCCACATGCCCCATCCAATCCATACTTAGCAATACACGTGTCAGTCACCTGACAATACCAAAACGAGCAAAATTGCAACGGCTCTATCCACTTCCCGCCCTTAAATATTTCTTAAAACTCCATAAATCAGGCCTAGCTCAGCTTCCATTTCCCAGCTAATCTCGAAGCCTTCTCCAAATCTTGATCTTCTCTCCCTATCAAATCAACCGCAACAATGACCAAGATCGACGCCCTCCGTCGATTCTTCCTCACTTGCCTTTCCCCCACCACCTCCACTACCACTTCCACCACCCAACCCACCACCCTCAAGAAACGCCTCAGCACCTCCTTGAGAGACGATAAGAACGAACCCGCCACCATTGATTCTGATCAAGAAGCGCAAAACCAAGATCAAGAATCCACCTCTCCTGAAGACAGCATTACAGCCGTTCCGGTAGCCCCTTCACGGCCCTCCAAGTCCATGGTCATCGGCACCATTTTCGGCCAACGACGCGGCCACGTCTGGTTCTGCGTCCAACACGACCGTCTCTCTACGAAACCCGCCCTCCTCCTCGAACTCTCCATGCCCACTCACCAACTCGTCAAAGAAATGCGCTGCGGACTCGTCCGCATCGCCCTCGAGTGCGCCCGACCCGAACTCTGTTCTTGCCCGCTCCGCTCCGTTCCTGTCTGGAACATGTACTGTAATGGACGCAAGGTGGGGTTTGCTGTTCGGAGAAAAGTGAGCGGTCAGAACCGTTTGATGTTGAAGACGATGCAGTCAACGACTGTTGGAGCTGGTGTTATTCCATCCGGGTTTGGGTCTTCGGGTTCGGATTCGGAGGAGATTACGTACATGAGGGCTAATTATGAGCACGTGATTGGTAGTGCTGACTCGGAGTCGTTTCATTTGATCAACCCGGATGAGTGTCCGGGTCAAGAGTTCAGTGTGTTCTTGCTTAGATCAAGGTGATTGATTGATTAGAGAGGGATTTTGTTGGTAATTCCACGGTTTATTTATGGTTTTCTTTTTATTTTCTTGGGATTGGGAATTGCATAGTGTTTTCTGCTCTTGAAAACACTGCTTTTTGGTGATGATATTTCCTTAGCAAGACTTTTGGGATTTGGGTTATTAGCTAGGGCAATCTTGGTAAAGAAATCTTACGTGATCTTATGAGGGGTTTCAATTGTTGGGCTTTTAAGAATTTGTAATTAGTCAGGAGTAGACCAGTTGTTGAATCCATGTAATTGGGTAGGTTGACTAGGAGTTCTCTTTAAGCTTTGTCCAACTTTTGTACATTGAGGACTCGGGAATTTCCTTTTGTGTATTATATAACAGTTCAGAAGAGAAATGCTCATGTGAAATTTCTTTCAATTTTTCCCCTTTCCTGCACACCCTTTCCGTGGCTTTTTCTGATATATTTTGGTGGTCTCCAAAATCCGACCTGATGATGCTGTGATCATTTTTAGTCTTTAGCTTTACCTTCGTAGTTTTTCATCCTCTGTTCGCCTATTCTTACTGTTTTGTATTATAAGCCATCTTAGAAAAGCTGTATCAAATTAATCAATTGACTTCTTTCTGCTCATTATTAGATTTACCCGTTGTAGTGGTATTGAGAGTGTAGTCACTGTTGAGATTCATCTTTCATCATTTAAGTCTCCATCTAAAAACGCATACATGATAATTTTTGAGCCCGTCTATGCTCAAATCAATTTCATATTTTAACCATGGAATAATTGCAATTTGCAAGTCATTCAGTTCCTTCTAACTTTTCAGTGGATTGGTGCCATTTTGATTTTTGCCCGCTTGAATATGTGATTGATTGAGGGGAATATAGTTAGATCTTCTTATGTAGTGCTCTGATTTTTCTTACTATTTGCAATCACAGGCTGTCATGGTTTTAAATTGGAAAATCATGAATTTCCTCTTAGTATGACATTAGTTGACTTGATTTGATTCTCTTTTTGAATTTCATGTTTCTAAGTCTGTAATAGTATAAATTTTACACGTAGCAATTGAGCTTGTCAATTAAGCTAAGAAAGAAGCCGCTGTCCCTTTTCTCATTTCTGCCCTCACGAATGGTTCTGGTACAAAACAATTATCGCCCACAAAATATTTGGGGTTCAAACAAAACTTTTGGCCAAACTATTTCGTCATTATGTCAATGTAAGAATGGACCACGACCACTTCCAACCAACAGAGAATCAACAAAGACATAAGCATCAACCACTTGTGGCTTCAATTGTTCTACAAGTTTCTCAATTACCAGTCGTGCCAGTCTCATAAACACAAGAAAAAGTTGAAGAAACCAAAAGAATCCAAAATATCTATGGGAAGTTGTGGATGTCTATGACATGCTTGCTGGTGATTTGCTGCTTTCATATTGCAGAAAGTAGCTATAACATGAAATCACTTCCTAATAAGCAAGATATTTTGTGTTACAACTGTTTTGATATAACAGTTTCCAATGCTTACAAATTTTCCTTTCAACATGGGAATATGTGATACTGAAAAAGAAGAAAAAATTATATATGTTTATTATATCAATATTGGGCATTTAACCTCCACCACCGGAGTTTTTCTTCTTTGCTGAACAATTTCATTCACCTTGTTAGTACTATATAGATACAGTTGTATCTACAGGCTTTACAACCTAGTCACTTGCCTTCCTTTTATTCATCAAGATGTTGGAAGGAAAAGCTGTGGTGCGAGAGACAGACATGCCAGAGGTGCTGCAGAGCCATGTGATGGAGTTGGCTTACCAGGCTCTTGATCTACATGAAGTCTCCGATTGTCAATCCACTGCTCATTTCATCAAACAGGTTTTATTTTACTCTTCAGTTAGAATCTGCTCTAGTATTGAAGAATATATATATATATATATATGAAAATAGTTGTATATATGTTTGTTTGGTTGTTGAGAAAATAATAGTGGTAAATTAATGGTTGATGAAATAAATAAATATATATATATAATGGTTAGTGGATCCAAAGTTACACTTTGCTGTCCAATCAGAAGATCTTCACCTTTAGGTTATTCTGTAATCTCTATTATTTACGCATGTCATGTAATCTATTACTTTGCTTCAGATGGTCCAATAAAAGCTCAAATTTCCCAATCATGGTTCAAACTATCATAGTTACGTAGCAAACAGTCATGGTTGCCAACAGGCCTCCTCGAAACTCTGTTTACAGAATTTTCCATGCAGATCCTTACTCCCCGGAGAAGAGAAAAAGTTAAAAAGCTTTTTGAGGCCATTTACGGCACAAAGTTCATATTAACTCAAAGATATATGAGATTTATTCAGATCTTACTCAAAATCTTGCATTCTAAGCTAAGATTTTCAACTGATTAACAGAAATTTGATGAAGCTTACGGGCCTGCATGGCATTGTGTAGTTGGGAAAGACTTTGGATCCTGCATTACACATTTATGTGGGAGTTTCATTTTCTTCCGCGTGGAGATGATGGAGTTCCTTGTTTTCAAGGACGGCAAGGACTTGTCTGGAAGCAAGGAAGAGGCCATTGGAGTGCTGCAAAAATCAGAGAAATCTCATGCATAGATGATAGAACTTAGAAAAAGATGTTGCATGGCATGCTAGTCTGTAACCATCGTCTCCAGATAGCTGAGGGTCCAAGAGCAGTTATAAAATTTATATTCGAATACTTTTCTTCACCATAAATTAAGTCATGGATTGAATATTTTGTGTATAAGAACATCAAAACAGCAATGCTAGTGTTTGAGTAATATAACTTTTCGCCCTCTCCAAAACATGGCTAAGAAGAATTTATGATGACCACTGGATGCTTTTAACAACATGCAAATGCATTGAAAGCCAAATAAACAACTACTCACCGAAGAGAGGAGCAAAAGCCAAGCCAAGTTTTTCTTTGCAGCGTACGCTTATGCATCATGCGTAAGTACATTAATAAAGTTTTGTATTGAAAGTAAGGAAAAAATAATCTGCATCCCGGGGTCCAGATACAACAAATATGATGATGATCCAAACCTCAGGATGCAGATTACCCTATCCTCACCAATACGAAGTAACAACTCTACGAAGGCTTGAGACATTACAAGAGATGGAATGATAGGAGTTGTATAGCAATGAGAAGAATTTGAGGTCCATAAGAAATGCATGATGATCAGAGGAATTTATAATGGCATTAAAAGTAAACATGACCATTTATTCCCTAAGTTGGGCTGATTTGGTGTAAAGGGATGCATATAGTATAAAGCGACGATAAGGTGCTTTACCCTGGAATCATCATTTGATTCTGTTCTTCCAAAACCAATCATCGGCAAAGACCTTTCTTTTCGTAGACAATGATGTTTTGATTGACTGCTTTTCAAGATGACTAAGATCTTCTCTTGCTAATTATAAAAGATTCTCTTCCTCTAATTATTGTAACATTGCTGTAAATTATGGAAAAAAAATTCCCACATCAGAAACCTGTCACGCTTGAACAGAGATGTTAAGTGTGCTTGAAGCTCAACTCTGTAAAATGACGAATCTAAAGCTTTCTGAACTTCCGCAGTTATATTTGTACACTCTCTATCTCAATCAAAGATAATGAACTGTAAAAGGAAAGGAGCGCCACTTTTGATTTACACGTTGCATCCCATTTGTTGGTCGCCATCGGCTTTAATATATTAGCATATTCTATTCCCTTCATTGCTATCCAAAACACCTTATTCCATCTCCTCAGCTTACACCAGGCTTTGTTTAATTTGTAGGATATATGATGGATATGTATCAAATCCTGAGCAAGTGGGCCGATTGATTAATCAAATTATTGCCATAGATTTCATTGTCTCATTTTTTTATTGAATTATATTTATAAATATAACTTGTTCATCACAGTCTTGGTTTGTGATGAGTAAGAGTTTATACTAGTAAATGTGAAAGTGAAATGATCAGTTGTTTCAAGGAACTATTCTCCATAAAATAGACTTTCAATCTAGAAACTCTATGACTATTCTTTATTTTTGTGATTGAATTTATTAGTTTTAATTCGATGTAATTTGTCTTAATTAACAACTTATTAACCTAGCACAACTCTATAAAAATTATCTAGAATTCTTAATCAGGGTCAAATCTGTGGCAAACTTTATCAACCTTAAAACTTGTGCAAGTGGAGACCCCTTTGCTTTCTCGGAAACCAAGAGAGAGCTGTGAATGCTATAAAAACAATAGTGCTTAGTTGAGGATAATATAATATTTCCAAGTTGTTATTGTATTCCATTTCCACCAAACCGGCGCTTAATCTAGCATCAAGTCACAATGAGGGACTCTCTCCTCCTCACATTCTTAACTAGGCAACTTCCAAATATGGATTAGAAGCCGCGGCTACTCAAGTTTTCCAAGGGCAGTTTGCTTGCAACTCATACTGTGATGTTTGCTTCAATCAAGGTGTAGCATGATTGCAGCTATGCATTGCTAGGATTAAACAAAAAAATCTGTATGTTCATCCCATCCCTACTCAACAGTGACAATAACTTAAATTGCAAATCATCCTTCCTCTATAGCCAAGATATTGTTCTTTATATCTCTGGTGCGCGGCCCCTGATAGGCATCCACATCTTAAGGAAGTTTCATGCCACTCCATGGAATTTGCAATTCAAGGTTCCCTCTGTCCAATGGACGAATTTTATGTTGAATTGCAAAAACATCTGTATTTGAAAAGAAATTTAAAAATACCATCATGCACACGCCTATCATTTCAACCAGGTTCAATTCAACTAAAAAGTGAGTTTGGGGAAATCTTCTGCGATGCATTCATTGAATGAATAGAGTTTTTCTTACAAGTTCTTTCTTTTTTTTTGTGTGGGGGGCGCGGCGGCAATTAGATGAATAATGGCTATGAAGAATGGTGTAAGGAAAAAAATAAGTAATACTGAATTTTAGGAAGAATGATTATGAGATTCTTGCGGTGCTTATACGCATAAAAATAACCAACCTCCGCTTGTAGCTTCTACCTTCTACGATAGAGAGGGAATGAGGGATATACTTTGTCGCAGTCGTTGTCGGATCCCAAGAAATAAAATAGTGGCCAGTGGGTCTAAGCGGAAAAAAAAATGGCAAGTAACGCTTGGAAAGAAAATGCAAGACCCATTAAACTTTATTAAAAGATAGCTCGCAAATGGCAGCAATTAGTTTCAACTATTAGTACTAAAAAAAAATGATATGTAAATAAATTATAACAAATTAAAGATTTTAAATATTGATAATCATCAATATTGTCTTCGAGAATGAAATAATGTTTGAAATTTGGATGCTTCATAGCATTCTTGATTTTTGTTCCATGCTATGTTACTATAAAATATTTGTTTTTAAAACATCGCGTGCCAACCTATTCGTGGCTACGATTCGTGCCAGGTCTCCCTGCTGGTATCGTTTTTGCAAATTCATGATCCATCCAAGCAAGCATGTGATATGTAAGTGTTGGAGAAAATGCTATTGCAGTCACGATTCCTCAAAAGCCCGTTTGCAGTTCTGAAGATCAATTATAAAAATTATTTTGTGGGTAATGTTAGGTATATAATTAAATTATACAATCTAAAATGACACAAATTAACTCAATAAATAAAAATAAAAAATAAATTAAGTAAATTTTATTTAATAAAGAAAAACTCAACTATCCAATGACTTTATGTTAAGATAGGTTGTATAAATTAAATTGTATAATTTATATTTTATTCCCTGATTCAAATTACAGCAAGTGATTTTAAATATTGGTGTTCTGGCTGCTAACTCTGAGGAGCCTTTTTTCCTTGAAACCGTAGGGTGAAATCTGTAGAAGAATAACAATAATGACTTTAGAAATATGTTATTTATCTCATATAAGGGATACACAAATAATCGAGGAGAAATTAAGATTTAGATTAAGGTGGGATACATAAAGTATTTATACTTTATTTATTTAGTTATATTAAAATTTATAATTTGTTTAGTTTTTCTCTGTTTAAAATTTAACCATATCCACCGGAGCCTACAACGAATTGAAGTACTAAATAAAATTCAGAATACAACATTTTTTATCCATTTATACAATCAAAAGGGAAAAATGAAAAACACATGCAGACCAAGTCTTAATATGATCTACATATAAAGTCGGAAACAACTATGTCTAGTTCCACACGGCCATAAAAAAATAAAATAAAATAAAAAACCCCGGCCCGGATCTTTTATCTAGAACTTGAATCCTTTCCCGAAATTATGTAAAAGAGGAATAACAACACCACCACATTTCATTTATACGTATCATCCTCGGGGTATGTCTGCGCCTTAAAAAAATCAAAAGGTGGAAACCAAAAAACCTCCAGCCGTAGTAGGTAATCGACAAGCAACAAAACAAAACTGTTAAGATGACATTTATCACCAATGAATCCTAAAATCTAAGGTCAAAGACTTGAATGTTGGAACCGGATGCAGTTGATATGACTCAGCGATGCTAGCTCTACCTATACAAAAACAAAAAGAAAAAAAGGGGTATCTCACAGTGGCAACAGCAAAATTTACCACCATGATATCTCTCAACAAATGCTACACAGAATGGACATTCTGCCACTGGCCTTAACCAACTGATTCTTTTTCTTCTTTCATTTCTGGAGGGCGCAGTACTAAACACCTCACTAACAAAATTTAGCCCAAAAGACAAAACCCATATATAATCAGTTACTGGTAGAAGGGATACGTGATAGAAGCATCTTCAGTGTCTCGTAAGTCATGAAAACTATGCCAACACTGGGTACCACCTTATAGTATTCCGGCAGAATCCCTCTATACAAGCCCCGCAAGCCTTCAGATTGGATTATACGTCGAAATGTCCCAAACAACCCAGTATTATAGACACGAGCTCGACCACCAGCCCCTTCCAACTGCATCCTTCTCCTCACAAGATCAAGAGGAAATGTTGCTACAATTATCAACAAGATGGAAAGTTAGAGAACAGGAAATGTCTACCCAAATCATTTTCCATGTATCCTAAATATTTCAATTTGTGCATGTAGCGGAAACACAAGGAAAACAAAAGCAGAGCAAAATAATTTCCCATCTCACTAGGTAAATAATTTTATCCGACTTCCCAACATGCAACAATCCCTAACAAGTCCAGCAAAGTTCAGGACAGTCACCCATGTGAGGAGAGGTTTAGTCCAGAGGACAGATTAAACTGTCATTCCAAAACTGTCTAAACTATCAATTTTTTCAAAGAGATATGTCAATAATAAAACTATATGGTTACTTATTCGCTAGAATTAATAATACCAGATATAACTTAGTGAGGTGTGTCAAATTGAAAAATAACTTCAAAGCTTAAACTCTGCTAAAAACTAAGTAGTCTCCCCCTAAAATTGCTTCTTTGCACACAAAATCATAACAATCAGTAAACACACAGATAGAAAAACTAGTCAGTCAAATAATTTCAACTTAAAGCTTAATTAGCCAGTAGCAAGAAATGGTAACAAGATTTTCCTAACTCACGAAACCCACATTAAATCATATTTTGCAAATTAACATGCCAACTGAAGCTTCAAATTATTTAAGACATTAGTTTTGCCACAAAATTACAGAAGCATCAGACTCCTATACTGTGATATTTATAGTCTTCTCAATTTTTTAGTATACCAACATTAGATTGCAAGCAAGATGGATAAAAACATAAAAAGTTAAATCAGCTGAAATCGCATATTCAAAAGATGGAATCCCAAATAAAACTTTAAGGTCATGTCTAAGTAGATGAGGAAGGTTAAACAGTAAGTCAAAATACTCACCTGTTGATGATGCAATGCCTGAAAGACTGCCACAAGCAAGACTGACCATGACAGTGGAATCATTGGGCCTGAAACCAATTTTATATAAAATTAAAACATGATATTTCAACTTGTGCACGCCAAGAGATAATAAACTAACCACAGCACATAATATCGCTCTAGTTTAATGGATTTATCACCTTTGAGACATCCAATAAGATCTCAGAGCCTCATAAACAGTAAAACTTATTGCTATGCTAGGTCCAACACCCTGCCATCATATGGATTGACATAATATTAATTTAAGTCATAAACCACAGCAATAAAAATGTAAGGAAAGAGCAGTAACAGGTACCAATAATGTCGCTCCAAGTCCTTTATACAAGCCCAAAAACCCTTCTTCTCTGCAAATGGTATGAAATGAATGGCAAATACCTTTGTAGTACATTGTTTGTCTCTGCAAAGTGCCAAAACCAATTGTTAAGAAAGTCCTCAAATTGAAGCAAAAATTACCAATCTCATTAGCAAACAAACTAAAATTAAACAAAGAAAGACCAATCTCAGGATAGTATAAAGTTTTATGTCCCACCCCCTTGAGGCATGCAGTTCAAGCTCATCCTAAGTAATCTAATTTTACCTGTGCTGCCAGGCGTGTCCTCACAAGATCCAACGGGTATGTCGCAGATGCAGCAGTTATTCCCGCCAACCCGCCACCAACAAAGTGCACACATAGGTCAGCACTTGTACTTCCCCTTTGACCTTCCAAGCCCATAATTGATTGCAACAACTGGTAAGAGTAAGGGGACAAATGAAAAGATAAGAAGTAAATTGTAAGGAAAATACATCACACTACGTCAAATAGGAATAGGAAATATCCAACAAACAGAACATATGCACGTACATCCTTGTAATGTTCATAAGCATAGAAGTTGACCGAAGAGTAAGGAAGACGATGTGCAATCGTAACCAGATTTCCCTTCCAAAATGCTCTAAACCCTTCTTCACTAGCAATACGAGAAGCCTCACGCCATATACTAGCCTTGCTCAATGCTGAAACATCAGTGTGCATACCTTGCACCTAATGAAACATGATAAGATCAATTAAACAAAGATTCTAAAATTTTCAATAAAATCAAAGGCTTGTGAGACGATAAAATTTATAACAGCTTGGACTATAATTTCATTTGCACCCACTCTAAAGCTAAAATCCTTTTTCCCCAAAATTTTTGAATTGGACTACAATTTTATTTTTCAGGATTTATTATTAATTCTCCAAACACCGAAATCATTCAGATAAAGAGAATTTACAAGTTTCATGTGTGCAATGAATAAATTTTAATCCAAAGACAACTATAATTAACTTTTCAGAGCCACTCGTCGTAAAATCTCTTGAAAAAACCTCAACTAAGTAAGAAAACGTAACGTTAACAAAATTTCTCATCTCTTGTTCATGATAAATGCAAATTAATACCTGAAACAGAATGGTAAGACGAGCGAGAGGCGCAGTGCAAGTCTTGCTAAAAGCACCAGCTATACCACCAGCAAGGAGCTGCTGCACGGTTCCAATCTGCGATTGCTGCGTGTTCAACGGCCGCTTTGGAGGAGCGTTTAGGCTTTGGTGCTGTTGTTGTTGTGCCTGCAAGAACTTCTTCGCGCTCGCATCAACGACACTTCCATGAGCAGTATTCAAAGCCCTTTGCCCTCCTTCAACCACCACCCCAACTCTGGCCTCCATGTTCATTATTTAATCAAAGGAAAAAAAAAAATCAAATTTTTGCTTCTGGGTTGTGTAAGGGGTGTCGATTTGATCTCACCCTCACATGGGATTTTACAATGGCGCAGAATGTTTCCTACAAAAAGAAAAAAAGAAAAAACAAAACCCTAATTCGAACGAGACCGGACCAAGGAGAAAGAAGAGTAAATGGTTGAGGACTCAATTTAGGGTTTTCTTGTGGTTTAATGTGTACACAGTACACGCTTCGCCTATGCCTTTCTTTATTCTATTTCTTTTCCCTGCGTAATTTCAACGAAGCTTTTATTTTCTCTTTTATATTACAAATAAAAAAACTAATAATGGTTTTCTATTTTAGATTTTGATTAAATGGTGTAATAATGTCACTTATAAAGTATCCGAGAAGCATATGCTTTTCTCTTTTCATTGCTTGCACTTCTCATACTAGGATTAGGATTTCCGTTTTAATAACTTAATGTTAGTAATAGCTAATGTTTTAGTTCGTTTAGTTATAATAAAATAATTATTAGTTACAAACATTATATTGAAAAATAATAAATATTGAATCTTTACATATTTCTGTTTTTATAATATACCAATTTATACAGTAAGAGTTTAGTGCAACAAAGCCCTTTATTTTTCTTCCATTGATGGTCTCCATTAAAAAGAAGACATTTTTAGGATGAATTTCGTCTAACAAATCTCCGAAGGAAAGCCATTAGCAACCGCTTTTCAAACGGTCAATAGTCGGGTTTTAAATTTCTGTTCAATGGCATGAGAGTTTACTGAATTTTCAACATTTTTAATAATCTTTCTTTGAGCGTGAAATCGATGTTAAAGTTTTATTGACTATTTATTTATTTATTTGTTTTTGTGGGGCGTAATTGGAGGGAAAACTCTAAAATAAACTATGACGCGGAGTCTTTGCATCCACATTTTCCATTCCATGTTAATCAGATAGAAAATGACTCGTACATGTACATGAGTTAATGATTAGGGAAAAATCAAATTAATTTGTTCAGAAAGAACTGAGTCTGAGAGGGCTTGTTGCCTTCACGTGGCATAACAATGTGGTTTAGAAGCTGCGCTATTTTTATTGGGCATTAGCGTTTGTGGTTCAATTTTATTTGGTTGATTTATTAAATTTTGGAATAAGGAAAATTCTATCTCAACCTTATCTGTTGTAACAATCATGTTACATGATCAAATTGAGAAGCATCCAAATTCGATCATAACTATAATTTTTTTTTTTTTTTACTACTTGAAATCTTGATTGAAAATAATATTACAGTTTGATTTAAACAGAATCAGTAGTATTCGTATAATATAATTATATGAACGAGTTAGCATTGATTATCATCAATTCAACTTTGCTTATGATTATTCCAAAATTATATATTATCTATTAACTAATATTTTATCAAAATTTAAATTGTTGCTCATCTTCTTCTATATGGGCTTCCGAAAGGGTTGTTTGATTGGGCTTGCTAACTAGGATTTGTTGTTTAGATTTGATTTCTCTGGTCTCCAGCAGTGTTTCACATTGCAACTCACCAGCTCCTCCCTTGGATAACCAGAACCGTGCACTCTCATTCATAATCTCCCCTCCAACGAAACTCTAGTCTAGTAGCTTGCAGAAGCTAGAACTTGCTTCAGAAACTCTCTTTGCGATGCAGATGGTTAACTTCCTTAAGAATATAAATACTTTTAAGTTGGGTCACAGTCACAGTTACCAGTTTGAACACTTAACTGAAGTGGTTTGATTTCCATTGTTAGTGTGAGAGTTGTTTTCTCATCTTGCGTGTAAGGATGTGTTGTTGTTTGTCCACGCTTTTATTTCCACCTACAAGTTAACACTTTCGGATTAGGTGGCTCCTCAACCTCAACCAACTTATCTAGAAACAAGTTTTTAATTTCACATGCATAAATTCGAGAGAAAAAAGCCTGTCATGAGTTTATATGCACAAGGTCATTAAACTGAATACATAAAGGTAAACCCTCGATAAATAAATGTTCAATAAGTTAATAACCTCAATTAAAAATAAAATCTTTCAATCCCACTGTGAGCCTATGTAATAAATAAATAAAGTCGCTAAATACATAAGATAATTTTTTTTTAAAATCCTTTAAGGCCCAACAAAAATGTAAATTAATAATTGATCCAATATATAAAATTTATAATATTAATGTGATTTTTTCTTGCAATTTCTAGTTTCTCAATTCTGCTCTTTTTCAAAATATACATCTAAAGTTTTTTGTTTTTTTCTTTCTATCTAAAGTAAACTCAACTTCATCCTTAACTTTTTGCAAAGCATGCACCACTTTGAAAAAAAATATTTAATGTTGTAGCAAGAAGTTGTGTAAAGTTGCTATGGCTTGAATGACCTCCTTTGAAGATACATTTGGTAAAATGAAATTATCATCTGGATCATGAATATTATCAGCAGACATATCCGTCACCCCTTCAATAATTTCTTTATCTATAGGCAATTCCATCATTACATCATTTTTATTAGGATAATTTAAAATACGCTCAACATCTATTTAATTTCTATAGCGATCGAGTCGAAATAGCTTCATGTAATTTATGGATGTCATCGTCTTCACGAACTTCTTATTCTACAACCATGCCTTCATATGACCGAATTTTGTAATGTCAAAAACAATTTGCATTGGTTGTTGTCTTTACATCAATATTCCAAGCCACATTAATAAAATTAGTACCATTTAACATGTTAACTTTTTTATGTTTTTTTGCTCCTACCTCATAGCTAAGGATGGCAAAACAATCCGGCCGGGGCCAGGGCCCTAGAAAATCTAGTCATGCGGGGTCGGGGAATTACCTGAAAAACCGGGGTAATTGGCTGGGACCGAGGTGCAATTTTTCTGTCCGGCCGGGGCCGGGGCAGAGATGCCAGGGCGAGGACCCGGAATTGAACCCGAGGTACGTAATTAAATTATAAAATTATATCAATTTAATCCATCAAATTTGTATTCTTAAATATAACCCCTTAAACGACATCCTCTATTGTCTACAATTCACTTGTCATTTGCTTCAACCTGCAAATATAAGGCCGTTGTTATGGCCATAACAATATCTAGGCCTAATTGTTTCTAATTCAGTAAGCCCATTACTGAAGCCCAGTATCTGGGCCTAGTTATTTCTAATTCAGTAAGCCTATTACTGAAGCCCATTATCTGGACCTTAAATATTTCTAATTCAGTAAGCCCATTACTGAAGCCCATTATATGGGCCTAGTTATTTCTAATTCATTAAGCCCATTACTGAAGCCCATCATCTGGGCCTATTATCTGGGTCCCACAATGGCCCATCTCGACTCCTATATAAACCCTCCGAATCATTACTCAAGGTATGCACACTTTTCTGAACTTATTCTCTCTCTAGATTTCCTTTACTTTTGAGAGCTTCTCTCTCTAGGAAATTCTCCCAGAAAATTTCGGAGTGCCGGAAACTGACTTGAGCGTCGGAGGGTCTTCGCCGGCACCACCGCCGGCACCCCTGACTGTTTTTCTTTGCTCGCAGGACTGGACCCGACGTACCACCCGAGCTCCGACCCGCTTCCCGGCCATCCGGAAACCGTGCATCAATAGTTGGCGCCGTTCGTGGGAACGACTATCTAAGCCTCTTTAGTTGTTACTCCCATCCAAACTTATTCAAACACATCATGAGTCACGAATCCCAACACTCAACCTCCCTAGAGGTTGACGAAGAAATCGAGGTCGAAGCACCTCCCCGACGCCGAAGGGTAGTTGATACAGGGAGGGCATTAGTGATATCCTCTGGGGTGGGGCCCAACCTCAGGCAACCCCGGCTTCCGCTTAGAAGACCAAAGAAGGGCAAGGCGAATCGGTTAACTACCATGGAACATACCATGCGAAATTTTAGTGAATAGATGAATCGTATGGTGACTGTGTTTAACCAAGCATTTGGACAAAATGCTCAACAGGTTGTAAACACTGCCAGGAATAACCCAATGAGTGCCATGGTAGAACCGAATGTCCAGACGGATGTTGATGGACGGCCTGATTTAGTCGCCCAGACTATTGGATTGTCTCGCCATCAGGTCATTCAACCAAATCCTCCCCATCTTATTGTTCGAGGAAGGGATGGTCGCCCACAAATTCCCTCTCCCTCGCATATCGTATCTGCACAACGGTTAGCTGCAGTAGACCTCCGACACTCTCTGAACAACAAGCGCCATACAAGCATTGAGCAAATACCGAGAGAAAGTAATGTTGATCAGCCTGCCTATTCCTATCATGGTCCTTACACTCCAGGACGTGATTATCAGCCCAAGAGAAATCGCCCCAGCTCACCACCTAGAGTTAAGAATTATCGCCCAGATGATTCTCCAATGGATGTCTCGGAAGAGGGGACATCAGACAATCATTATGCAGAGTTCAAACGAGAAATGGATGAAAAAATCCATAAACTGGAAAGGCTGATTAAGCATTCAGGAGAGGATGAAGATGGTTGTCCACAATGGGAATCGCCCTTTGCTGAAGATATTCTAAGGGAAAGATACCCATACAGATTCTGGATGCCACAACTCGAGCTTTACCAAGGGACAACGGACCCCCGCGAACATTTAGACTCTTTTGTTTCTCATATGGAGATACAAGGGGTCTCAAGGGGAATTATGTGCAGAACCTTTTCTCTTACCCTTGGAGGATCAGCTAAGCAATGGTATAGAAGGCTACCAGCTGCATCCATCTCTAGCTTTGATGAGCTTACCCGTAGTTTCCTCACACATTTTAACAATATGAAAACAAGGAGTCGACCAGCGCAAAGCCTTCTTTCAATCAAGCAGGGTCGTAATGAATCCCTCCGTGCGTTCTTAAATAGATACCAACGGGAGGTTGCACGGGTGGATCTATTTCATGATGGTTACGCCATGCAAGGCCTGGTTCAAGGAATCAGGGGGGAGCTCCCTCTAGCATGGGAGTTCTCCGTTAACCTCCCACGTACGTATCAAGAAGCATTAACGAGGGTCTCTAGTCATGCTGATGCAGAGGAAATTTTTCAAGCGAATTACCCTGGGCAGATTCCAGTGGTACCAAATTCCTCGCGTGCAGATAGACGACCGTATGATAATCATAGATGAGAACCTCATGATAAAAATCGTAGATCAGTTCCGGATCGACGCTCTGTGCGAGACACAGTCAGAAATGATCGTTTTCTGTTACAAGGGTCATCCACCCGACCCTGCCAAGAGCATCATGACCAACCTCAGGAGGAGCACCGTACATTCACGTTGCTTACTATGCCACAGCAGGATATTCTGAAGGAAATCAAGGATAAAGGTCTACTGAAAGAACCTGCCCCCTTACGGTCAGATCCAAAGACAAGAGACAAAAGAAAGTATTGTCATTTCCACCGGGCTCATGGTCATAACACTGCAGACTGTTTTGAACTGAGGAGACAAATCGAGAGTCTTATCAAGGATGGTCAGCTGCAGGAATACATTTATCGGCCTCCTGAACCATCCAACGAGAGTGACAAAGGGAAGGAACCGTTAGAAGAAGTAGCCACAATTTTTGGGGGAGTAGTGGCTGGTTCGAGTTCCCAAGCCCGAAGGCACCTGGCAAGGCAAGCGAGATACGACCCCCCTCACCACGAAGTCAACCTGACAGCCTCCTCCACCAATGGTGGGGATCGTGATGTTATCTCTTTCTCATCGCAAGATGCGCAGGGTATCCACCATCCTCATTGTGATGCCCTGGTCCTCACAGTGATAGTGGCCAATAAGAGGCTACGAAGAGTGTTGATCGACAACGGAAGCTCAGCTGATATAATGACATTTGATGCATTTGATCGGTTGGGTCTTAATCGTAAAGATATGAGAGGCATCCAAACTTCCCTAATAGGATCACTAGAGGAAAAGTTATTCCCGAAGGGGTAATTTCGTTACCGGTGACCTTGGGAGAAGGTTCCCTGCAAACAACCAAGATGGTGAACTTCCTTGTAGTAGATCACCCGGGTGTCTACAACGCCATTCTCGGACGGCCATCACTTTACGACTTCAAGGCTGTGACGGGTGTTTATCATCATGTCTTGAAATTTCCAACACCCGCTGGTATAGGAGAAGTTAGAGGAGAACAGCGAGCCTCTCGAGAGTGCTATAACATGGCCTTTAAAGAGAAGGCACATAAGCTGATGATAATTCGAGGAGAACCTTCCGTGGGCATAAGCTAAGTGGGCACGTACTACGAAGTACCCGAGATCCCACTGATGGAGCACTAGGGCTCAACTAGGAAGGTCTATACCAAGTCAAAGCAGTCATCCGACCAGACACCTACAGACTGGTCACCATGGATGGAAGGTCGCTCCGTCATCCATGGAATATTGAACACTTGAAGAAGTACTACCTGTAATCTCTCTATACGTGCAGTAACTCCGCCCAGGAGCTTATGCATGTGTAACAACTCCCATGGGGAGACCAATAAAGAGATTGTCAATAAAAGTGTTCGTTCTATTCAGAATTCTTGTGACTACACCTCCTTAAAACACATATATGACTAAATTGCAATGAGATGGAACAAGTAATAGAACACAACACCAGAAAGAAAAAAAAATTTACTTAGTGTTCTTATTATTCCAAAATTGGTTGAGGGATGCCACACATCCTCACCTAGTATATCGAACTGAAAGTAAAGACAGTAAAAGGTAAAGTCAAGGCCGGGAGAGCAGCCTTGATATGATTGTTCCCTATGAATGAGCATCTACCTAGTGGGAAGAATTCCAACTGTCTCTAAGAAGTGGCCTCATCACCTCCTTCTTCGTCTGAAGACGATGAGGTAGAGTCGCCTTGCTTGGCCTCCCAGGCTGCTGTGTCCAATGTCGACTCATAATCCTCATCTTTAAGGATGAGGCGGTGGAATTGCTCAGGATCGGAGTCCGCTGTAGGGATAGACTCTTCCACTAAGTTTAACTCCTCGGCTATGGGAGACTGATCAATCTCTGGATGGCGGTCATGGAACCATCTACGCACCCCATTGACTCCCTCAATGTAGGAGCGCTCCATAGCTTGCTGGTAGATACGACCTCTACGGAAGCGAGCGACTGCTTTGTCAATCCTACTTTGCTCAGCAGCAGCTCTCTCTCGAAGCTCTTGGCTAAAATCATTGGCCCTTTTACGCTGGATAGCTGCCTCC
Source organism: Boswellia sacra (assembly GCA_013180625.2). Lineage (NCBI taxonomy): Eukaryota > Viridiplantae > Streptophyta > Magnoliopsida > Sapindales > Burseraceae > Boswellia > Boswellia sacra. The sequence goes on from SNVD02008589.1 coordinate 169,117, forward strand.
TTCTTGACTTCGGACAAGTCTGCCTTCATTCTACCTATCTGTTCCTTCATCTCTGCCATTCTTCTCTCTGTTTCGTTTAAGTTGTCAAGGCAGACTAGGTGTTTCGCCTTCCAGTCGTCAACCTCAGAAGTGAGATGGTTAACCTCCTTGAGGAGATTGGTGTTGGTAGACTCTCCCTGAGCCAAGGGTCCTGTCGCCTACAGAAAGAAAGGCAAGGAGACGGAAGGAGTTAAAACATGACTTTCAAAGCATAAAGAGAAAAAAGGAAGAAAGGGTCTCAGTGAAGCCTAACCTGAAGGATGATCCCCATCCCGACGGCGATCGCATCAAAGTATGTGAGTTTTACGTCTTCAGGAAAGACATTGGTAGGCATGAGGCGTGCAGCATTTTGAGACAATTCCCGAAGGTATTCTCCACATGTTGAGCCACTCTGAAAGCCCGTACTGTCAAAGGTAAAACGCTTGGGTAGCTGAGAGGCTGCGGGTAACCTGCTCCCAGTAGGCTGAAAGGCTGCCACTTCACCCGCAGGCTGAACGGAGGCAGACCTATCAAGAACCGGCTTCCGTACGGGAACCTCCTTGTGGCCACTAGCTCTCCTCTTCGGGGGTCTAAGAGTTGGAGGACTTCCGCTCCGTTTCTTCTGGGAAGAACTAGGTCTGTCATGGGTGAAGGGCTTAAGCGGCATCTTGGCTACGAGTTGAGCAAACTGCTTCTTGGTAGGATGTAAAGGAAATAGTCCTGCACGAAAATAAAGCAGGTAAGACAACAAACACATGCTTGATGAAGTAAGATCAGAAAGTAATGATCAAGTTTACCTTCCAGAGGAATTGGGTGTGATAAGCCAAGACGGGCCAATTGCTCCCGATCAGTGAGGTTATTCACATTCTTCGAGTCCACGGGTAACTTGAGCACCACTTGCAAGTCGTCTCTCTCTTTCTGAGATAACAGTGGACGTTTGGTCCAAGGAGCTACAATAAAAACAGAAAAGAATGTCAGTTGATCAAGAGTGGTCATGACAAAGTCAGATAAGGAGCCATTATAATATGGTACCACAAACACCAAAACGCCTCCTGATCTTCAACTTCTCCCCCTTTGGACGAGCACCTTCTTGGTACTTCCAGCCGCCGCCACACCAGAATTGCTTATACTTCCACTCTTTCACATGGGAGGGAATGCCAAAAAGGCGGTTGGGGTCATCCGTCTTCCCTCGCTGGGATATATAGTACTAACCCGTCTTCTTTCCATTCGGCGGGTGAATGGCAAATATGTGCTTGACATGGTTGATGGTAGGGTCGCCAAGGCCGGCGCTTCTGAATAAACTTTGGAAAGCTATCAGAAGCCTCCACCCATTGGCCGACAGTTGGGTAGGAGCGATGCCCATAGCATCGAGTATACGGCGAACATAGTTATCAAAAGGCACCGGAGACCAGCTCTCAATAGCTCTAGGCTCAAACCAATGACACCTCGTGGTGGCCTACTCCACCGATCACCCTTCCTTGGAAGAAAAAGCATGACTGAAGCCGGGATGAGGAAGTGGGCTCTATATATCTTTAATCGATCGTCCGGAAGTTGGTTATCAATATGGTCGGCCTCCCACCACTTTTCGACCTCCGGTTCGCTATCCGAAGTAGCGGAGGACGACCAATCACTATCCCCTTCAGTGTCTACCACCTTATGGTTGACAGAATTCTGTCCCAGCTCCCGATCCGGACCGAAGAAGTTTTGATAAAACTCGTTAACTTCTCTACGGTTGGTCGCCGGATCCTTGTCCTTGGAAGACTGGGTTTGATGACTCGGTTCCCCCCGTAGCACTTTCACAGTGGTCTTTACTCTAGCCATCTGCACAGTCAAAGAGGGGTCGTTAGTCATCAAACCGAGTCTACTGAGGGAAGGAAGAGGTGAAAAAAAAAAAACTGGGGGATTGTATCGAAAATCCGCGGAAGCACGCCCGCGGATGGACGAATTATTCAAGTCTAAAAATCCGCGGAAGCACGCCCGCGGATGGAAAAATTATTCAAGTCTGAAAACCCGCGGAAGCACGCCCGCGGAGGAAAAATTATTCAAGTTTGAAAATCCGCTGAAGCACGCCCGCGGATGGACGAATTATTCAAGTCTAAAAATCCACGGAAGCACGCCCGCGGATGGACGAATTATTCAAGTCTAAAAATCCGCGGAAGCACGCCCGCGGATGGAAAAATTATTCAAGTCTGAAAACCCGCAGAAGCACGCCCGCGGAGGAAAAATTATTCAAGTTTGAAAATCCGCGGAAATCCGCGGAAGCACGCCCGCGAATGGACGAATTATTCAAGTCGAAAAATTCGCGGAAGCACGCCCGCGGATGAAAAAATTATTCAAGTCTGAAAACCCGCGGAAGCACGCCCGCGGAGGAAAAATTATTCAAGTTTGAAAATTCGTGGAAGCACGCCCGCGGAGGAAAAATTATTCAAGTTTGAAAATTCACGGAAACACCCCCGCGGAGGAAAAATTATTTAAGTTTGAAAATTCGCGGAAACACCCCCACGGAGAAAAAATAAAAGTTTGAAAATTCGCGGAAACACCCCGCGGAGAAAAAAATAAAGGTTTGAAAATTCACGGAAACACCCCTGCGGAGGAAAAATAAAGGTTTGAAATTTCGCGGAAACACCCCCACGGAGGAAAATAAAGGTTTGAAATTTCGCAGAAACACCCCCGCGAAAAAAAATTAAGGTTTGAAATTTTTCAGAAACCCCCCACGATTTTAAGTCAAAGTTTTGAAATTTTTCAGCAACACCCCCGAGTTATATAATGGAAATTTCGGAATTTGCTAATATGCCCCCGTACTTATTCAAATTTCCTGCAGGAAATCCTTACAAACTCACGTAAACCTGCATGACACAGGCGGCAAGCTCAGCGCCCAGCGCACACGCGATCGCCCATCGCCCAGCACCCAACGCGCACGCGATCGCCCAGCGCCCTAGCGCCCAGCGCGCATGCGACTCACCCAGTACGCACGCGATCGCCCAGCGCCCAAGCGCCCAGCGCGCATGCGCCTCGCCCCTGCGCGCGCCAAGCGCCTCGCCCCTCGCCCAGCGCCTCACCCCTCGCCCCTGCGCGCGCCCAGCGCCTCTCCCCCTCGCCGCTCGCCTGCGGCTCGCGCCCAGGCAGCGCCCATGCAGCGCTCCCAGGCTGCACGCCCATGCAGCGCCCATGCAGCGCCCAGGCAGCACCCAGGCAGCGCCCATGCAGCGCCCAAACAGCGCCCAGGCAGCGCGCCCATGCAGCGCCCAGGCAGCGCGCCCAGCGTGCCCTCGCAGCATGCCCTCGCAAGCCTACCGCGGGCCCAGCGCAGCTACGACGTGCGTAGCAACTGCTCGTCCCATGCGAGCCGACCCTCCATCATGCCCGAACATGTATTCATGTCTCTTTCACACACAATTGCATAAACACACGAAGGGCATAATCCGTACAGAATTTTTCGCATTGAAAAATTAAACTTAATCCATGCATTCTAAAGTACATACACAAGAAAAAAAGTACTTACTTGTGGCGGTTGGAAAATCCGAGCTCAAGTTAGAGAGTTCTGTTTGCTGGGGTCACTTGCACTACTGGCCTCCTGGGTGCTCTCTCCTATTTTTGAGTAAACCCTACTCCCCAACACTTGTGTCTTATATAGAGCACCATTTTAGGGTTTAATGAATCACATCTTTGGGCTGGCCCCCTAACGCATTTAATTTATAACCCAGAACAACTAAATAGTCCCTACGCCGACCCATTGGTCAACTTGGGACTGGGGGGACTACTGTTATGGCCATAACAATATCTGGGCCTAATTGTTTCTAATTCAGTAAGCCCATTACTGAAGCCCAGTATCTGGGCCTAGTTATTTCTAATTCAGTAAGCCTATTACTGAAGCCCATTATCTGGACCTTAATTATTTCTAATTCAGTAAGCCCATTACTGAAGCCCATTATCTGGGCCTAGTTATTTCTAATTCATTAAGCCCATTACTGAAGCCCATCATCTGGGCCTATTATCTGGGTCCCACAATGGCCCATCTCGACTCCTATATAAACCCTCCGAATCATTACTCAAGGTATGCACACTTTTCTGAACTTATTCTCTCTCTAGATTTCCTTTACTTTTGAGAGCTTCTCTCTCTAGGAAATTCTCCCAGAAAATTTCGGAGTGCCGGAAACTGACTTGAGCGTCGGAGGGTCTTCGCCGGCACCACCGCCGGCACCCCCGACTGTTTTCCTTTGCTCGCAGGACTGGACCCGACGTACCACCCGAGCTCCGACCCGCTTCCCGACCCGCTTCCCGACCGTCTGGAAACCGTGCATCAACAGCCGTTATAGTTAAATATGATGCAAAAAGGTAAAAAAAATAAAGCTTTAACAAGCAACCTGCCAAAATGCTCGATAAAACTCGACGAGCTCGATAGCGCTTAATACGACTCAACATGTAAGTTGTGAATCCGACACGACTCGATATGTAAGTGTCGAGTGTTGGATGATGCATCATCACTCGACATGTAAGTATTGAGTGTCGGATTCATCATCCGATACTCGATGTCTTTGAAAATAGACTGATATTGAGTGTCGGTTGTGAATCCGACATGACTCGACATGTAAGTGTCGAGTGTCGGATGATCGTGTCAAGCTCTATCGAGCGCGTCAATTTTTATCGAGCGTTTTGGCAGGTTGCTTATTTTAGCTTTGTTTTTTTGACTTTTTGTATCATATTTAACTATAACAGCCTTGTTTAGTTAAAAATGATGCATGATATCGAATTTCATGATGTCAAGTGTTGTATTCCGTCGAGTGTCGGATTTTATATTGTAGTAAATTAAATTTGGTATGTCTTTTATTGTCGTGAGTTGTTTACCTTGATGTATTTATTATTGTTGTCGCCATGTACTTGTTGATTTTGTTTGTTGGTAACTTGGTAGTGTTTACTTGAAACACTCGACATGTCGGATGAACCATGTATCCGACACTCGATATGTCGGATGAAAGCTAGTGTCGAGTGTCGGATCACTCGATGTCCTCGAAAATAGACTGATATCAAGTGTCAGATACACAATCCGGGTTTTAACCTCAGGTTATTGGAAAACCGGACCCGCCTGGGGTACCTCGGCCCTAGCCCTGGAAAAAAAATTTCGGGGAATTTTTCGGGATCGAGTTTTGCAATTGATGGCCGAGGCCGGGGACCACCGGCCCCGGATTTTGCCATCCCTACTCATAGCCCTCCAAGGTGCTAGAATAAAATCGACATCGGTAATTAGATATTAGTGCTTAAATAATCCCAACATCACATGGTTGAATTTTTGATGTTGTATTAGGAGGCAAGAAAAATAGTTAAACATCTTTCAGGCCTTTAATTTCCTTTGGTAATATCCATTGCATTTATTTTTTTTATGAATAACACATTCATAAATTTTAGTTAAAAAAATATATTTACAAGTAATTAAAACATAAAAATCTTCATAAATTAATAATTATTCATTTATTGATAATTAAGTAACCTCTATAAAATAATAATTTTTTCAGTCCTAACAATATTTATTTATTAAAGTTTTACTGTATATGATATAATATTATTAAGTAAAAACAAATCATATAATATCTCCGTCACATTAAAAATTTTATCTTATCTTTTACCATCCTAATTCTGTTTTTAAATAGTGGATATTAAGATGAAAAGATTTAGGGAAAATTGAAAAAATAGGCAAATTTAGTGGTCTTGTTTGAAAAATGGACATGTTCTGAAATATTTTCATCCCATAGACACTTTTGTGTCTAAAAGACAAAAACACCCCTGTCCTAAAATAAATTCCCAAAAGCTTTGTTATTGCATATCCTTCGTACGAATTTAAAGAAAGACAGTAAAGTAAAACAAAGAACAACGAAAACTAGTAACAGCTCGAATCACTTACCTTCACTGTCCCGAAACAACCTCAACATCTGAAGCAGTAAGCAAAACTCGTAAGAACAACTTTCCTTAATCTCTCTGTAAATGGCATGAAAATTTAATGTATGTGTAGTGTTTTCGTTATTGATCGCTTTGGTAACTGACAACCGCATTATATAGCTTAAAAATGGGTTATGTATGTGAACTAAGGGTAGAGATAGTGCCGTCTGTGTGAAAAAATGCTGAAAATTGGCTGTCGGTGTGCAAAAATGGGTTTTCGCAGTCGAAGGTCGAAGAAGATGACTGTGTTCGAGTGTCTTCGAGTGTCGTCGAGTGTAGTCGAGTGTCGAGAAGTTCTGTCGGGACCGAATCTTGACAAGTCCGATGGTTGTTTTGAGTGTCTCGACATTACTTCAATTCTAGGTTCGAGTGTCGCAAGTTCGAGTGCCGTCGAGGGTCTTGTGGATTGTCGAAAGTTCGTGTGTCGCGTGTCGAGAGTCGAGTGTCGGACGCGGGGAAACCTCTTTTTTTCCACTTTTAATGCTATTTCGTAATTATTTTTTGTCCACGGATCTTATATGATATGATATGTCTCAATCATGCAGGAAATGAAAACTTTACGCATACTCATTGCATACAATGGTTCTTGGACTGTGCAAGAGAACGGTAGTTATTTGTATGTCGGTGGGATGGGGAAGCCATTGATAATTCGTAGGTGTGCTACTTATAACGAGTTGGTTGACTCTATTAGTATTAAAATGGGTTGGGATCTTCGTAAGAAAAGAATGAGTTTAGAGGTTCAATTTGCTTGTAAGGGTCTTCTTCCAATGCCGATTCGTATTGAGACTGACGACGATGTTTCTTTTTTCATACAACATTGTTTGGAGGACCAACAATCATATACACTGTTAGTTGTTAAAGTTGAAGATAGGGAGAAGCAAAAACAGAGGTCAGGGTCAGGATCCGATGCAATACGTAGGGGAGAAGGATCTTCTCATCCCTCTTTGTTTCGTTCAGCAAGTGGGAGCAACCAATTAAGTGAGTCTACTCCTGTTTGTGGACAACCAGAATTGAATGACGATGTTGGCGCTGAGTTTGAGCAGTGTTCAGGGCATGCAGGGCATGAGTCATTTGGGGTAGGGGTGTTATTTCAAAATGAATGAGTGCCTCCATCAATGCCATCGAGATTGGTACGTCATCTTGACAGCATTAGAGAGTTTGAGAGTCTAGGTAATATTGATGATGTTAATGATGACGATGGTGGCAATGAATATTGCAAAGATACTGATGATGGTGGTGATGATGGTGGTGATGATGTTAGTGTGCATGTTAACGATGACAATAATAATTACACGGTTCATATTGAGAATGATGTTGAGGGATTAGATGATTTTGTTGTTGATGGGCACAATGCCGGTTCATTTTTCGATAATGAGGGAGAACGGGAGATCTTGAATGAGGTGAACCAGGATGAGCCGTTTACCGTGCCTTCTCCAATTCACTCCACACCTACCGTGCCTCCTCTAATTCACTCCACACCTACCGTGCCTCCTGCAATTCACTCCACACCTACTCGTCCAGTATATGGACATCAGAAAGATCCGATGTCAAATAATGACAACTCTCAGGCTAACACATTCAGGTGGATGCCGCCTATCGTCCATCCACCCTCCACAATTGGCGATGATGCCTCATCATTTGTAGTTGACGAGATTGAGGTTGGGGTTGGACAGATGTTTAACAGCAAAACGGAGCTTCGAGAGAAGTTAACGATGTTGGCATTAAGACGAAACTTTCAATTCAAGGTGAGGAACTTCAACGCCACAAGGTTTGAGGTTGTATGTCGTGCTAAATCTTGTAAATGGCATTTACGTGCCATAAAGGTGGCCGATTCACATTTCTTCCAAGTGAAAACGTATAAGAACCACCACACGTGCTCCGGAGCCGGACTTCACCCAGTTCACAAACAGGCAACTGCACATGTCATTGGCAAACATATTAAGAGCAAATTCGTTGAGGCATCGAGAATATATCGTGCAAAGGATATTATGTCCGATGTTCAGGAGTCATTAGGTGTTAATATCACGTACAATAAGGCATGGAGGGCAAAGGAGGTAGCTTTGCAAGAACTTCACGGATCTCATGATGAATCATTCACACTACTCCCTCAGTACATGTACATGATTGAGAAAGCAAACCCGGGGACCAAAACGTCGTTAGAAACTGATGAGGATAACCATTTCAGATACTTTTTCATGAGTATGGGGGCCTCGATTGCTGGATTTGCATTGTCAATTAGGCCAGTTATTGCAGTTGATGGATCCTTTTTAAAAGGGAAATATAGGGGTACAATGTTTTTGGCTTCTTGTATGGATGGTAATAAACAAATATACCCCTGGCATTTGGAATTGGGCATTCTGAAAATGATGACTCCTGGAACTGGTTCACGAGACAGTTGCGTGATCATGTTGTACAAAATGTTCGAGATCTTGTCTTCATTTCTGACCGTCATTGTAGTATTGAACGGCTGTGGTTGCAGTTTTTCCTAATGCACTGCATGGATTGTGCACTCATCATCTCAAGGGTAACTTGAAGGCAACGTTCAAGGACAAGACTTTGTTGGAATTGTACTACCGCGCTGCAAGGACATATCATTGTGCTGATTTCAACTATCATATGCGATAACATAATGACAACAAATATACCTGAGTCGATGAAATGGGCACGTTATCTTCGAGAGATCGAAGTCGAGAAATGGGCACGTTCACAGTTTCATGGTCGACGGTATAACATAATGACAACAAATATACCTGAGTCGATGAACAGCTATTTGCGACGCCATCGATTCCTCCCGGTGATGTTGTTAGCTGATTATTTTCGGGCCAACTTGCAGAAATGGTTCTATGAGCGTCGACAGCTATTTGCTAACTCAGAATCACATCTCTCACCCTGGGCAAACAAGTTGATGGAGGATCGTTTAAAAGAAGGAGATCGTATGAGGGTTAGTGGTATATCTCTTACTATGTATGAGGTTAGAGGCAACGACCATGTTTGCATAGTTGACATGCACGCACGTATATGCACGTGCCGGGTGTTTGATCTTGACCAGCTTCCGTGTGCACATGTATTAGCGGTATGCAAACGTATGAATCTCCTTACGTGCCATGATTACTGTGCCCATTGGTATACCACTGAAACATTGTTACATGCATATACTCTCCCAGTAGTTCCTGTTGGAGTTAGTGAGGATTGGGTTGTTCCTGAGGAGGTTCGCAGAAGAGTGGTTCTCCCGCCAGTCATGAGGAGACCAGCCGGTCGTCCTCGGAGGAATCGAATCCCTTCTGTCGGTGAGTCTAGCTCCTCTCGATCTTGCGGTCGTTGTGGAAGTTCTGGGCACAATCATCAAACATGTCGAAACCCAGCTCCGCTGCATGACAAGGGATGATGTATACCAAATGTGTATACCAAATGTTGATGTTTGCAACATTGTCTCTTTTTTTTTATAACAAATCCTAAGCTTTTGAAATTAATATATTTTCGGTGTTGGATTTTGTCACTGTAAAGCAATATTATTGTATTAAACACATCATTATGGGCGTTGTTGTTAAACTAAATAATCTTACCTGACGTCCAACCGAAAAATCATTTGGAATCTGATTCGAAATCTCGAAGAAATAAGTGTTCTGTCCAATCGCTCGACGCCACTCAACGGACGAAACCCGACGCTCGACATATAGTAGCGGAACAAAAACGAAAACGAATGTTAGGTCGAAACGCTCGATGACACTCGACGGTAAAACTCGACGCTCGATCTACACGACACACAATGCCTCGAAGCTCGATCATATTGAACACGAACACGCGAAGCTCGATCAACACGTCACACGAACACTCGAAGCGCGACCAACAGGTCACACGAACACTCGAAGCACGATCAACAGGTCAGACGAACACTCGAAGCGCGACCAACAGGTCACACGAACACTCGAAGAGCGGTCATGACGTCACACGAACACTCGAAGCTCCAGCACACGTCAGACGAACACTCGAAGATCGAGCGCACACGTCACACGAACACTCAAAGCGCGATGAGCATGTAACACGAACCTCGACTCTCAACCTGGAATGTGTATAACCTCTTCGACCCAGAACATGTAACACGAACCTCGACCCTCGACCCTCGACTCTCGAAGACTGACACGCGAGAGCTCGAACTTTAGGGTTTAAAGTTCTTTCGACCGTGACTTCCCACTTTACTGCCATTTAGTCCTACACACCGTTTCAACTCTCCAAACTCACAGAAATGCACAGACAATGGTTGCACTGCAAACAGACACGACACGACAATCATCTCAACTTCCGGCGACCGCAGCACCGATCGGCATTAAGGTACGGCGTTTAAGGTTGCTTTAGACATTATTTTTCGGCCATGCATGTTGTTTTCTGGTCTGTTGCATACAGTTTCATAGTTTTTTTATATGGGGAACGGTCGGGGTAAACCGGCTGGCGCCGCAAGGCGCCATCGCAGGGGCCGTTATAGGATTGAAATTTGGGGTTTTGTGGTTATTTTTTTCACTAGTTCAGTGGATTTAGGGCTTTTTAATGATGTTTACGCCGTTTATGCTTATATATGTGGGCGAGAAATGTATTGTATGTGGTTGGTTTCGGCATTGTCGTTGCCGAAAATTTATCGAGACACGATTATTGTATGTGGTAGTGACACTCGACACTCGACAAACTAGTGTTGTCGAGTGTTGTCGAGTGTGTCGAGACACGTCGAGATTATCTAGACATATCGAGTGTCGTCGTGTTATGTCAAGTCTTGTCGAGTTTGTCGAGATTCGTCGAGCTTTATCGAGCGTTTAGGCAGAATGCATGCTTTGTGGCTGTTTTTGGCTTTTTTTTGCCTTTTTGTTTCATATTGAACTATAATGGACTTCTTTTTGCCAATTTGAAGCAAATGGCTGGTGAATATGGACTGTCCTTCACGCTTAAGACACCGGATACGGAGCACTACAATGCCGTGGTCACAAACATGGCAAGTTCGGACTGTATACAATGGATCCGGGCGAGCTTCAGTGCAAGGCAGAAGGAGATGTTTCGTGCAACATGTTTCGGATTTCTCCTAGATATCCGTCAGCTCTCCTTTCCGTCTAAGTTGGCGCACCACGTGCTTCAGTGGGAGGTTAACACCGTGGGGTACGACAGGGAGATGTGGTTCCTTGTTGAAGGTAAAAAAATGGTTTGCATGTACAATGTTGTTACAAAGTCATAGTTTTACACGTATGATATTTTTAGTTATTTAACTGTACCATCGTTGTCATCTTATGTAACTTTTTTTTCCTTATTTCCAGGACGACTCATTCATTTTTCTGCGCACGAGTTCGGTTTGATAACCGGCTTATGATTTGCTTCCACGGTGCCACCAATACCGACGATGTTGCATCCGTGCCGATTGTTGGATACATACTTCGATGGCATCGACTTGGATCTCAACACTTTGTATCCCAGACCTAAGAAATTGAATGTGTCTCGTATGCCAGACGAGGATGTCGTGAAGCTAGGTGTGTACTACGTGCTTGAGCATTTTTTCATGGCCCAGGATAGACACCGACACGTGTCCAGGACATGGTTGAATTTTGTGGACAGACTGGATGAATTTAATACGTATCCATGGGGTTCGTTGTCCTACGAAAAGACATTGGGCTCGATGAAGAGGGCTTTGGTTGGGAGGTTAGAAAATTACAAGAGGCGAGCCCGAGTGAAGACGAGCCAGGTGGAGCGATATAACTTGAAGGGGTGCCCGTACGCCTTTCAGGTACATTCTACTATCCACGAGTGCGACTGTGTTGATTTCTGTTTGATGTAATTTTAGTCCATATAATTAACTAACTTGTTCGATGTAATTAAGGTTTGGTTGTACGAGGCCGTGCCTTACTTTGGCACAAATTTTGGTACAGTGCCGTAGGAATGCGCGACGAGGCTACCACGGTTGTTGAAGTGAGAGACAGTTAAGACCCCGACCCAGAGCGCTGCCTACACTGATATACTGAGGGTTAGGAGGCGGGTTAGTACGAATCCTCTGTTACATCGAATTATCTTATTGTTTGTTCACTGTACACTGAGAACTGTTTCGCGTGATGGATAATATGTTGACGCAGGCTAGGCCGCTCGTCGTTTCAGAGCCGTCCAATCTGACGCAGCAGACGGAGTGGTATGCACGGCTCAATGAAGTAGTTGGCATCCGTAGAGGTGCACATGTGGCTTGGGCAACAGCTGTGGATGCGCCTTTACCGGCGGTGGAGAGCATTGAGCCACTTCCTCCTGAGGCTCCTGCAGCTCCACCTCCGGAGGGGCCACTTCCTCCTGAGGCTCCTGCAGCTCCACCTCCGGAGGGACCACTTCCTCCTGAGGCTCCTGCAGCTCCACCTCCGGAGGGACCAACAGGTCCACCTCCTGAGGGCCCATCAGGTCCACATCCAGAGGGTCCAGCAGCTCCACCTCCAGAAGGTCCATCAGCACCACCTCTGGAGGGTCCACCAGCACCACCTCCGGAGGGACCGCCAGCTCCACCTCCCGAGCTCTCATCCGCTTCACCTCCTGCTGGCACCAGTTCCCCTTTTGAGCCGGATGTGGTTGCAGCAACAGACACGGACAGTCTTGACATGGACGTAGGGCCTGTCAGTCCACCGCTGGAGCCTTTAAGTCCACTGCCGGAGCCGTTCCATAGTTCCAAACATCCAGGAGCATCAACGACGGCGTTGGGTCGGCAGGTAAGTAATGCCAGTCGGCATTAATATTCTTGTACATATACATTTGCTGCTCTATTGGTTAATGAAGACTCTTATTACAATTCTCATGCAGGTGCCCCCGGTCCATGACGACTTCCAGAGCACAGTTTTGCGTGAACTTGCTCTGTTACGGGCAGAGAACAGGGAAATGCGTGAGGAAATAGCTCTTCTCCGCGAGGCCGTTCTGGACCTCGGTGCCAGCTTCGAAAACGAAGACACGGTACGTTCCAATATTTACATACCGGAATTTGACCAGTTCCACACACGCTTAAGCTGATGGTTATGTTTGGCTGATTTCAGGATTAAGATGCTGATTCCGACGGAGTTCCGGGTGATGACGGTGAAGGTCCACTGCCCGCGGAACCTGATTCCATTGACCGGACTATTCCTGCGGCCGATGCTCCTCCGCCAGCCTTAGTTTCACACCGGGGTCACTGCCTCCTTCTAGCAAAGCATAAGCGGAGCCCCTTTGTCAGTCCACCAGGTAGGAAGAGGCCGAGGGTTCAGTAGCCGGAGGAAGCCGCAGACCAGCAGCAGCCACAGCCCGAGGAGGAAGCCGCAGACCAGCAGCAGCCACAGCCCGAGGAGGAAGCTGTAGACCAGCAGCAGCCACAGTCCGAGGCCCCATTACAGTCCGAGGCGCCTATTGCTCAGGCGGAAGACAATCGATCTCAGTGGCCATCAGCAGATGTAGGAACTGGTCTCATTTTGTGCCCTCCGGTTCCACTTTTCGACCCACGTGCGCCGATAGCAAAAGTTGGCTGGCGGACGACACCAGAACTGATCGCGCTGAGTTAGTAGTCTTCAGCGCAGATCGTAAGTTCTTCACGACGCTGATCAGCCCATCAGAATGGCTTGAAGCTGAGGTACTTTCATATCATCTCTGGCTGTCGAATATTGCTATATACAATTGGATTCCTTATTGATAGCAATTGTTGTTTTCAGCACATAGACAGCTACTTGTGGGTTCTACGGTGCAGAGCTCACGCCATGACCGGACCTGGTGTACAGAGGTCTGCTTTCCTCGACACCACTTTTTGGGTACGTAAATCGTAGACATCTTACATTAACAATTTGTCACTTGTAATTTATGATTCCTTCAATGCGCTAACTGAACTCATGAACTTGCAGTTGAAATTGAAGTCGTTGTGGGCGCTATACTCGGAAAGACTGGACGACATTGCCTGGGCAAATGAGGAGGACATGGTCCAGTATGTCCTAGGACAGGTGCCCCTCGCTGGAACACCATGGGTCGACGTTAACAGGGTGAGAACATTTATATTCACTGAGTTAGTATGTGCCATCTTATTTAAAATGTTGTGATTCATTTCCATTTCCATGTTGTCAATTCGTTTTCAGCTCTATCTCCCAGTTCACCTCACCGATGATCGTTGGGTGGCAGCTGAGGTGCATTTGAATCGCCGTCAGATTTCCATATACGACTCATCTATTGGGCATACTTATACGGACATAGTCATGCAGACAGTCCGGTGCCTCGCTGAGCTACTACCCCGTATGGTGTCAATGGAGGTTTACGGTATTTCTGACTATCCCACAACCCCATTTGACATTATGCGAATCGAGGACGTGGAGCAGGTGCCACAGCAGGAGCCTGGGGGAGGGGCATGCGGCGTGTACTGTTTGAAGTACATCGAGTTCCTAGCGGGGGGCGTTCCACTGACCGAGATTAAGGCATTCCAAGACGACGAATGCCGGGAGAGAATGGCATTACATCTTTGGCTCAGCCGCGAAAACCCACAAAAGGCAGCCCCGCCCATCCTGGTGCCTTACGACATCGAGGCGCTGTTGCCTAGATATCCTGTGCCTCAGGCGCTGTTGCCTCAACCGGTAGTTCCTGCTGATGTTGCAGCTGCTGATGTTGCAGGCACTACCGCGACTGCTGATGATGTGTCAGGAGATGTTATGACCACTATTGCCCATGACGGCGTTGATTCAGCGGAGGTCAAGTGGCAGCCGAGCACGTTGGGACCATGAGATCACCTATTTTTTTGTATATATTACGTTTAGTTACACAAAATTGTTTTTTTTTTAGTTTTTGGACACTAACACATTATTGTATAGTACATGTTTTTTATAGTAGCACATGGTTACGATGTATAGTTGTACGAAAACTTGTAAATACACAATATTCTATAGTGACATTATTTAATGGGCTAATCACACATACCTCCCCTGGGCTTTAGCTTAATTTCATTCATAAACACTGTTTACCATTTTCCATTATACGATACCCCTTACTTTTTTGAAATTAATCATCGAAACCCCTTCCGTCAGTTTTGCCGTTAATTGTATGAAAATAAATGTAATGAATATGGAAAAAAAAAAGTAAACCCATCTAATTAGTTCTGCTGACCAGTCTCACGGGAGCTGCTCACAGAACCCAAGTGCTCTTCGCTGCCTCCCCTGCACTGCGCACGCTGATAGCAAGAGTTCAGTTGAGTTGAGTTGATGCAAAATGAAGTTTAACATAGCAAACCCAACCACTGGTTGCCACAACAAGCTTGAGATCGATGACGATCAGAATCCCGAGTCTTTTTAGATAGGAGGAGCTCCCAAGAATTTAGTACAGATGCTCTGGGGTCTACAATTCAAGGATATGTTTTTAAGATCATGGGAGGCTGCGACAAGTAAGGATTCCCAATGGAACTGGGAGTTCTGACTCCTGGTCGTGTTCATCTTTTACTTCAAAGAGGAACCTGTTGACCCAGGTATGGCAACCCAAGAGGGGGGGTGATTTGGGTTTTTATTTATCAAAATGGATTTGTAAAACTTTTCTTGAATAACCAAAATTAGTTTACTCTTTCTTTAGGAATAAAGGTGAAGAATATGAAATTAGAAGTTATGAAAGATGCACAGAGAATAACAATAACGAACAATCACAAGTGCAAGTAAATATAAAGAGATAGCGATAGAGAGAGTGCAAACTCAATTTACGTGGTTCGGCAAACCTTGCCTACGTCCACGGGCTCCTAGCTCCAAGCTAGGCTTTCCACTGAGTTGTAAAAATCTTTACAACTTGCTTGATGAACAACAACACCAAGACTTTTTCTTCAACTCTTGACAACACTACACCAAGAGTTCTTCTTGATGAACAACCTCACCGAGGCAACTTTCTTCAACTCTTCATAACACCACACCAAGAGTTCTCTCAAGGATAACTTTTATCCTTTACAAGGAGATCTCACTCTCACCACAATACAAGAACGAAGAAAATTTTTACAACAAAAGTACAACTCTATTCAAAGAGTAGATAAAGAATATAAAAGTTCTGTAGACTTTATATTTCTCTTGTTTTTTGCTTGATAGATGCCTCTCTTGCTCTGTTTGAATGCATGGGAGAAGGGCTCCTTTTATAGGCAATTTGATTGAACTTAATCAAGTGAAGACACCAACTCCAAATTTTCTGCCCACCATAAAAACCGTAATCTTGTCTGCCACTTTTTTCAATGTTCTGTTTGAAATTTGAAAATCCGCAAGAACCAAGTCATTTGGATATTTGTAGCTCAAGATATGGCCAAAACACCATTCGGCGCTCATGTGAATTGATTTTTCTTCCATATGTCAGTCCACCGATTTGCATGTGTATTATGTCGGCCTTCCGTTTCAAATTTGAATTTCTTCAAAGAATATGAAATGTGATCCATTGAATCATCTTTCCAATGCCACAAGAATCAAGTCATTTGGATATCTCTAGCTCAAGATATGGACAACAACATCATTCGGTACTCATATGAGTTGATTTTTCTTCTCTGTGTCAGTCCACCAAATTGCATGTCAATTATGTCGGCCTTCCATTTGAAATTTGAATTTCTTCTAAACATATAAAATGTGCCCCATTAAGTCCTTTTTTCAATGCCATAATAATCAAGTCATTTTTATATTTCTATCTCAAGATATGTCCGAAAGAGTATTCGATGCTCATGTCAGTTGCTTCCGTTTGTCTTTCAAATTGCATAATAATTTGGACAATCTTACACTTGAAATTTGAATTTCTTTAAAACGTATGAAATGTTATAAATTGAGTAAACTTTCCAAAGGGTCAAGAATCACTTCATTTGGACATCTGTAGAAAAATATATGACCAATTGATTGAACATTGCTCATGTGACGTATTCCTTGAATCAAACCTTGTTCTTAAACTTTTGTGCCTTTAACATGTAGTATTCTCCTTTGGCTTCAACACTTCATTTTAATAAGCCCCATCTTGATTTTGCAATTATTTCAATAATCTTATTCTTGCGCATAAATATAATCTCAATGAATCAATATGTATTGTTATCATCAAAATTATCATGTAGCCTTATGGCTAACAATCTCCCCTTGCTTCAGAGGTTATGGAAGGCGCAATGGAGAGCGAACAAGGAAATCTGTTCGTGGATGCATTGTTAGTCAAGATCTGTCTGTGTTGAACTTGGTTATAGTTAAGAAGGATGAGAACGATCTACCTGGGTTGACAGACAGTGGAAACCCAAGGATGAGCGGTCCAAAGAGGGCATCCCAGATTAGGAAGCTTTTTAGCCTCTCAAAGGAGGATGATGTTCGGAAGTATGTGAACACCTACCACACAACATTCACAACAATATCTGACAAGAAAGTTAGGGGTACCGTATGATGTCACTTAATGGCAAAACTGACGGAAGGAGTGCCCATGATGAATTTCAAAAAAGTCAGGGCTACTGTATGATGAAAAGTAACAAACAGTGTTTCCGAATGAAATTAAGTCAAAACCTTGGGGGGGTCTTTGTGATAGTACATACATGTTTCTCTTGTTTTCTGGTCCAACAACCATTGTATACAATGAGTATGTGTAAACTTTCCATTTCCTGCATGATTGAGACATATCATATCATATAAGTTCTGTGGATAAAAAATAATTACGAAATTGCTTGCAAAAGTCCAAAAATTAAGTGTTCTGCCAAAACGCTCGACGACATTCGACACGTACACTCGACACTCGACACATTCACTCGACACTCGACGCACGTCCTCGAAAGCTCGACAAAATAGTGTCACGACTCTCGAAACACTCGATATGCATGGTTCGAGACATCTACAGGTCTGTTCCCCGCGTCCGACACTCGACTCTCGACACGCGATACACGAACTTTCGACAATCCACACGACCCTTGACGGCACTCGAACTCGCGACACTCGAACCTAGAATTGACGCAATGTCGAGACACTCGAAACAACCATCGGACTTGTCAAGATTCGGTCCCGACAGAACTTCTCGACACTCGACTACACTCGACAACACTCGAAGACACTCGAACACAGTCGTCTTCTTCGACCTTCGACTGCGAAAACCCATTTTTGCACACGACAGCCAATTTCCAGCATTTTTTCACACAGACGACACTATCTCTACCCTTAGTTCATATACATAACCCATTTTTAAGGTATAAAATTCGATCTGTTACTGGTTTTCGTTATTCTTTGTTTTGCTTTACTGTCTTTCTTCAAATTCGGCCTAAGGATATGGAATAACAAAGCTTTTGGAAATTTATTTTAGGATATGGTTGTTTTTGTCTTTTAGACACAAAAATGTCTATGGGATAAAAATATTTCAGAACATGTCTCATTTTCAAACAAAACCCCTAAATTTGTCTATTTTCTCAATTTTCTCAAAGATTTAATTACAAGTCTACAACAGGCGTGAAACGTAATGTTATCCGAATATATATGAAAGCATATCTTTCGAGCTTTCCATGATTAAGAAGCGCTCAAAAAAGTTGAAGCATTTGCTCTTTCCACCACTTCATTGCTTCCACTATCCAATGATATATGGAAAAAGAATAGAAAGGAATATATAAAGCTAATAAACTAGAAAGTAACAAACCCAACACAGCCGTCCATGCACATTTTTTATCCAGAAAATCAACAACCCCTGTGATTCCCAATAAAATTTAGTTTATTGCAAAAGCAAATTAAAGAAGAAAAAAAGCGATCCAAGAACTTTTGACTTGGTCGCTAACCAGTACTAGTGATGCACCATTTTATATATAATTCCTTCGAACTGAACCCTCAAAAATTTATTGTCTCCATCGAGAGGAACAAGACGGCAGATTCAGAGACGCCTGCTTGTGCAATCCACGCTCACGTGCCCCTTGAAACTCCATTAAAGCTCTTGCATGCGCTTTTCGAAATATCGATTACCTTCACCTTTGGGCCATTTTCCTAGCAATACAATGCCCGATCACACCCCGGCTGAGTCACAACGTTACAGTGGTTGCTTCACGAAAGTTCACAATTAGAAAAGAAATTGACGCTAGCTAACAATACCATAAATACACTTCCCGCGCAAATGAAAAGAACATAAAATTCAGCCAAAACAAATTGTTTACCACTCAATCAACAAATTATTTTTTCTCCCCTGCGAACTGATTTACATATTTGTTATCTTAAGCAATGCAACAACCTCACGGCAAAAGGGTTTTAACGAAGGCAAAAATTCGACACTTCTGGTGAACTACTATCCATGCAGGTTAATTGTCAAAAGCTTTCAACATAAAGACTTTTCATTCAAACTTAAAGCACATTCTAAGGCCGCTTTAACCTTTGACTTCTGGCCTCGATGTATTGTTTCTTATCATATAAATTATAAATTTACAGAAGAATTTTACACCAATCATTTATGGCATAGGCACCTTCTAAGGGATCATATACATTGCATTTTGAATAATACCTTCTTACCTCCTCAGAGAGCAATCATTTGACCACTCTTGTTTCAGTTTGGCTTCTGGAAGTCGATGTAAGAAACCTAAGTGAAACTTCGTTAGCTATTCAATTCAATGATGCCTGGAAAGCTAATTGTTTGGAAGAAATTCAGCCAACAAAATCATGCAAAAGCTGTCCTCCAATAACATCCCTTCCAAAATGCCGATTCTGTGCTTCATAACCACTTAAAACATATCCCTCGTTATTTGCCTCAAGGCCGAGGCCATAGCGCTGCGCTGCATTTATAGGATAGGGTTCAGATAAACTGATCCCGTTATTCTGATGAAGACCAAGTGTTAAGGAAACACCGCTACTCCCAACTCCCATGCTCACACCAACACCAACATGTGGATGGCTTGACAAGCTGTTGTAAGACAAGTTCGGTGCTTCCTCATTTCCAACAGGTATATCAGGAAATTCATTTCTAGTACGTTTGGAAGAGGCATCTTGCAGCCTTTGGGTGGAGGAGGACGGATTTTCAGATGGAATTGAGTTTGAGGAAGGTAAACGATCATTTGACCTGTTGGCATTTCGTTCCTCTTTCAGGGAAGCTTTTTGAGCTTGACGAGTTTCTAGCATGTGTATTTCTTCTACCATTGGCTTCCAAAGCCTTACTCTAGCATTGATAAACCAATTAGAAACCTGGTTCAGAAGTTCATATCATCAGAAATTGATTAAATGAAGCCAAAAACTTCATAAGGATAATGAGAGAACCCTTTTTTCTTTCAGTGATGAAGGTTTTGATGTAAATCTGAAAGACTTTTTCGTTGTATCAATACTCCCATATGTATATCAAAACTGCCATACCTGGCTCCGTGATAAACCAGTTTGTTTCGCCAACATTAGCTTGTCTGTATCAGTAGGATAACTGCATCACAAAACAACAGCCTAAGATGGTTAAGCACTCATGCCGTTATTATGTAGGTTCACTGTAGAGACGAAAGAAAAAAAAAATAGATCACCCAAATTGGGCAAAAACTTTGAGAAACAATTCAATTTAGGATGTGCATAACAAGCTAACAAGAAAATTTTCTAGTTGCAAATATTCAGGGTAATTGTACTCACGGATGTAGGAAGTGTTCAAATAACCAAGCCCTCAGAACAGTTACAGCACGCTCAGGCAGCCCCCTTTGGGGTCGCCAAACAGGTTGGCGCTCAAGGAGTCCAGAGTTATTAATTGGTCTCTGGCTATAGAGGCCTCTGTCAGTGTTTCCAAATGTGGTAGCTTCATCTTTCCCATTGTTCACTTGAACTTGGGCCTTATTTGTGAACTGAAGCTGGCCTGTAATCGCACTCTTCAAGCATCTGAAATGTTTAGACATAGCTTTCAAAGCCAAGTTTGCATAGGGAGCTGCATTTCCAAGCCCAGCCACATACTCGAAAGATGCCACTACCGCTTGCATTTGCTGATAATATTGCTTATACCTCCTGCAAACCTAAACCAGATTGGGGCAGAAAAGGTAAGAAATTTATGAAAAACGAGGACTAGAAATCATATCCAATTGAAAATAGGTGACACAAGCACAATTATCATGCAATTTATCCCTCCATCTTGAACTGCAGTGCAAAATAGAAAAAAAAAATTGATTTAGCATTATTGATCCATAATCAGATGAAGAAACAGAGGCAACGAAATGTCAGTTTCACAAGCAAGAACAGGAAATCAATAAATCAAATCACGAGAATCCTATGAATTGGTAAGAATCTAAAATTATGATCACTAAACTAATGGTATACAGATTACTTTATTTTCAATGTGCACAGAAGCCCAAAGAATTTCAAATTAAAGAAAGCAGAAAGTGAAGATGATGTATAAATCATTTTCATTGGCCACTTTTGTGTAGTCATTTTTGTTGTTATCGTTGTGATAGCGGGCATGGAGATGGTTTTAATTAGTATATTATTTACCTCTTGATGGTGATCATACAGATCCTTTATTGAGAAGAAGTTAAAAGAAGAGAAGCTATTTGCTTCATTATCATTGCATGTTTAGAAAAATCTGGCTGATTATCAAGCCGTGTTGGAATGAAACAGATGATCAAATGGAATTATTAATTTAGAGAACAGTTCCCCTAACTTATAGATGCTATTGTTACCTTACATGGATGTTACATGATTTAATTCATAAAAGACCACCAAAGTCATGTTAACGCCTCTAAACCAAGTAACACTTTACTCTTAATGATAGAACACAAAAATTAATGGCAATCTGTGGTACATATATTCATTGTCTTGTTCATTTCCATAAAGCCACCAAGTTTGATGATTGAGTGAAAATTACATGTTCATGAACCATTTAAAGAAGCGAAAATTTTCAAAATTGCATTTTATACTTTCATATTTAATATTGTTTTAGTCTCAGTTAACTTGGTACTCAAAAGGCATCAGCTCTTCTCACATAGCCAGTAAACAAGGTTCGTGGTGAAGCTCAATTCACTATCATCAGAAAAAAAAATAAATAAATATCATGGAGATTGAGTATTAAATTCCATAAATATAGGAAGTCAGAAGAGATTCAACTCCAAGAATGCAGCATCAAATTCTTAACTTACAGATTGATATTTAGCATGATCACAACCACAACTCATAACAAGTTAGTCATTTACTTCACAAACTTCTGGAATATATAAGCATCTAAAATCATACGAGACTTATGAAATGGATGAACCAGAAACAAGCACATAAAAAGGGCAGATGTCAAAGCATTAACTAAGGCAAAAAGTTCATTAAAAGTTAAAAACCAAGACTGAAACGAAATCATTGATCATTTCTTTTCTAATCGATTTCACAGAGGCCAAGGTGATCTGAAGCACCAAATGTCAGTAAACCCTTAGTATAATGCGTATAATAAAGTGAACAGGCCAAGCAAACACCAATCAAGGTTTTCAAACATCGTTTACTTTATTATTATTATTTTCCTTTTTTTCCATTTTAACTTCCAGTCCTTCAGGCCTGGTCTGTGTTGTCTGCACACTATAATAAAGAATTCAGTTTGTAGTCAGAATCTAACGGCTTCTCCCCGGCCGAACTCCCTGATTATCCCCAAAAAAAAAAAAAAAAAAAAACCAGTAAGGGGTCCTGTGGATTCACACAGGACTTTCAGGAGGGTTGCTATAATATCATCAAATTGAATATTAATATCTACTCCAGGTTCAAGGTCATCCACACTTCACTACAGCAATAATGTACAGCATACCAGAAGATCCCAATAAGAACAATTAATATGCAATCCTATTTTATTCTTCAAACTTCTCTCTATCATTATGTCGAATATATGCAAAAACAACATCAACCTATAAAGCAGCAAGGGCAATATGACTTCAACTTTAAAGAACCAATTAGGCCAAAAACTGTGTCTCATCATGGCCGGTCACTAAATGCACAACCTATCATGTAGAAGTATAGGGGTCCAGGCGAGAGATTAAGTTCCTATGATGAAGAAGAAAATGGAATTGCATGCACATGGAAGAATTATCACATCTACAACCTTTTTGCAAATACTTTCTAAGAGGCCAGAATCATATATAAACTAATAATTCGGCAAGTTAGCACAATTGAATTAAACTGAGGCCAATCCTACCAAAAGGCCAGACACCTTATCACCTACTCATCTCTTGTTCTTACGGTCTGGAATACCATTATGCTTTCAACATGCTTTTTTTTAAGTATAAATTTTTTAAAATGGATTCCTTCAACCACTTTATGCACATTACGCTCCAAACTTGGCGATGTTGTCACCTCTTAGAAATGTTTCTATGGTTGTCAGACACTTTATAACAAACATAATTTTTGTGCATATATTCTCTCCTATCACCTTTTGCAAAAAGATGATGTTGTAATCACGAGGCCATCTATTCCTCAACCACAAAAGAATCCAATTCATAGAGAACACAATTGAGTAAATTATAAATTATGCATTTTCTCAAGCAAATCACCAAAGATAACATGCTTTGTTGCAGCTTATTGATGCAACACCCTTAGTTGCATGCTGGTTCAAGCAAGAACCAATAATATTATCTATTTATTCTGCCACAGTACAAGCAATGGCTTCAATAATGACAAAAATGTTCCAAGTTTTATTAAGAGATATCTCGACCGAAGATTGAAAAGGATAATATTATCGCAACGATCCATGAGAAGAATTTAAAAACTACATGACTAACCAGCAGAGAAAGACCATAAAAACCAATCTAAATAGTAACCAACAATGAATACCAAACATGAACTAAATACCGAAACAGAACTTTAAAAAGCAAACACGTTTGGCTAAAACCGTGAAAGTGAAGAAACTGATAAGAACGGTATTAAAGTAGAGGAAGCAAACCTCATCGAGCATAGATATCAATCTCGATTTTTTTCTCCGGTTCTCACTTCCATCTTCAGAGCCAACTGCAGCATCAACAATTCCACTAGTGCTCAAATTCACAAACGTAGGATCCATCAAAGACGAATCAGGTGTCATTTTTTCAGCGTAATTTCCCTGGCCAACATCGCAAAACTCCTCCAGCAACTGCTGTGCAGGCTTCAAGAATTTTGAGCCCTTCAGAATCGAAGCATAGCCTGTAAAAGGCCCCAGAGGGATTGTACTCCTACAAACCTCGTTTGAGGTCGAACCACTGCCGCCAACAGTGCCCGGAACCATATATCCACCACTGCTAGAAACTTTATCTCCATAAATTCCAGACCCATATCGTTGGAGATTTAGCTCCAAAGGAAGATTGTTTTGGTGGGCACTGTGAGAGGATAAAGATAGGGATAAGGGTTCCGGCTTGAAGACAACTACTTCACTGCTACCACCATTATAGGACTGATCAAAATCTCTAAGGTTGTGAAGATTATGTGGAGTATAAAGAAAGGGATTATTGTTAATATCTAGAATCGAACTAGGGTTCATATGCAAAGACGACTGTGGATCCAAATAAGGATGGTGTGATGTTGAACTAGAAGAAGAGCCATTCACGATCCCACCAACAAAACCCATCAAATTCGAACCTTCTTCTTTGACAACACAAACTGGAAGCGGTTTAATGGGCTCACCCGAAGCTGAGATTGGGTTGTTTTGGTGGTGGAAGTCGTGGCCACTAGAGGTCGCACAGTTGAGCAAATCTGAGGAGAGAAGTGAAGGATCGTACAAAGGGAGTAAACCTGTGCACCCTTGAAGACCAGCTGTGGATTCTACACAACCTGGATGGTTTTGACCCACAATTCGTAGTTTATCTCTTCTGCTTTGTTGTGGGACATGGTAGGGCTCAAAACCTTCCGCCATGACCACAAAAACAAACCTCTAAAACTTCTAGGCTGAAAGGAAAAACACTTACCGAGAGGGAGAGAGAGATTGCTGTTTGGGTATTAAAGATGATAATACTAGTGATGGTGAAAGAGAGGGAACAGTGAAAGAGATGTGGTGATGATGAAATGAAGAGTTATCATGATCTTCAGAGCTGCAAATATGGCAGAGAGGCGCAGGTTAGCAGAGCTACGTGAAGAGATCGAGAATTGGAGTATGAGGTGCTCACTTCACGCATCCTCATAACACACTCTACTAAGACACTACTATCACTCACTCACATACGCACACATAACGCAAATACATTTAAAAAAAAAAACAACCAAAGCAATATCTTTGTTTCAGTTTGGCCTTTTCTCCATCTATCTCCATTCAAAGACTCTGCTAGTAAACATAGGGTTTCGAGCAACCGGGCAACCACCGGCTATTTCCGGTAATAATTGGAACTCAACTGTGTTGCAGATATTTCTGACAGGTTTTCCTTACTGGGCTTTTGTCGTGTTATATGCTTTTCGAGTTTATCGGATTTATTTAATAATTGAAGTTAAATTGGTCTTTTAAGTGAGTTGCTGTTTAGCAAGAGAAAAAAGAAGGGTGATGACGCACGTGAGAACGCAGGAACAGACCCACTCAGTGATGAATGAAATGAATTGAACTGAATGCCCGAGTGTGCGAGTTTGCCCTCCTCAACACTCATGCTTTCATTCCCGGTTTACGAGGTTCTTTATTGTTATTTCAACCGGGGTTGTAGTAAGTCATTGTTTTTTTTTTTTTTTACTTACTTTAATATCCTCTCAAAATCTATTTCATTTCATGTACACCCCTCGAAAAACACAATAATATTACTTTATCGATTAATTTCTCTATTATATGTAACGTTTCTCATTGTTTTAAGCCACGGGTTTCACACCACTACTAGTCTACGACTTCTAGTTGACTGCTTCAGACTGGTCTCCACTTTAAATTATAGTGCTTGTGAAGTACTTTCGCTCTCGAGTCTTGATAAAGCATCTGATTTCATCAATCACTTAAAGCCAATTCAAGGAATTATATATGATCTCTATTATAAATTGTATCAGATGACTACTTGTAATTTGCTTCGTAATTTGTTACAGCAGAAATTAAGGCAACATCTTAACATTAAAATAATCTAATAAAGAAATCAATTGGGAAATTGATTTCTTAAACCAAGATATTGAATAATTTATAGAATAATCCATAAAGGTAGAATTTGACTCGTTTCAGAACTGACGATTTGATAAAAAGAACAGCTTGTATCCTCAAATTTTTTATATCTGAATGATTTCATGTACCTTCAGGTCCATTTTGTGTTCGTATAGTTGGTCCTGATTGACTGTTCGGCTTTGACACTCGATTCTTCAAATTGAATAGTTGTAGCATTATATAGTGGAGATTTAGTAAATGGATCCTTTGGAATACCGACCAGCTCATAAACGAGCTAGATATTTCAGCTTTTTAATTAGTAACTTGGGCACAAATGTTGAATTCGGAGAAGTAATATCCTTTCATTTATAATCATACCTAATTATTACAGCTGTGGATTAGCTTTCAGCTTTCTCGTACACAATTTTCCCTTTTTATTTATTCTTGGTCTTGCATGCATGGACATGGATGTTCTTAATTGGATTATGAGTTGGACGCAATTTTTTTTTTCTTTTTTAATTGTAGAAAGACAACCCTTTTCTTAACACTTCTTTTAATGACAAATTAAAGTAAGCATCATCAAAAGTTATTACTACATTCCACTTTATAAGTGTAAATTAAGCGCTGTGGAATTAAGCAGAAAAGCTAGCAATACGCTGCACGATGCTGAGAGAAAGCAATTCAAGTTGCAATAGTGTCGTAATTATTGATTGCATGAATGAAAAGATATTGAATAGAAGCAGTAAATTCCAGCTTAAGCACAATAGACAACAAAGAAGTGGCAAGCTAGAGCGCCTGCCTCCATCATTGCCGAAAGATTCAACTTTAATTACTTTCTTTCAGTTTTGAAATGCAAGGTCTTAGGCTCCAATAAGAACAACGGCCTTCTCCAATTTAATATGTATGGCAAATCTTTTCAACGACAAACAATAATTAAATATCGGTCAACATTCAAGAAAATCAGAAGATATCAGTTAGCTTTATGTGTTTATATATATGTGTGTGTTTTCTTCATCAAACACATTTATAAATTCCTGATATAAATAACAGAGACGTCCTTCGTTTCTTGTATGGAAAACTTAAAATAAACGTTGCTAAACATTAAAAAAAGATATCTTCACTTCCAAGGGTTTTACTGAATTTTAGAATCAATTATGAAATATCAAATTGAGTTCTTTTTTGTTCAATTTTTATTAAGAAGAGCGATAATATGTTTTGAATTTTTTTTCTGTATTTCAAACCTGCAAACAAGAATTTAATTTACATTATTTTTGGTTCACAGCTTCCGTATATGCTTTAACGCATTTTTTGGTTGGCTACGCATCAAATCCAAGTATATCTAGCATTAATTGCAATTAGTATCGGCTGCACAGTGGCCTTGCTTTATTATTGGTAGCTAACATTGAAATTCATCCAATTCATTAGAAGAATCGCATCGGCTCCAAGTGATAAATCATTTGTAATTAACTACTAATGAGAACATAATTAACAATATAACAAGTCCATGGCATCATTTCTACCCTCCATTAATGATGAAATTAAATGAGATCTGGTGAGCAAATAACAAACTTTATCTGGGAAAACATACTACTGAAAATGTTAGGTTGAATGTCAAATACCTCTTGGCCCCTCTGGTGGCTTGTCAAAAGGCAGGGCGTAGGTTAATTTAATCCTTTGGCACTTTTTTTTTTTCACCAATCTTGATCAGCATTAATGAATATGAACTGTAGTCTGTATCAATCTCATCCATAATGGCGTGCAAAGTAAGCTGGTTACAACTTACGAACCAATGAATTCCTTTGTTATTACATCACACCATCACCACTACCAGCCCCACCTGTCCTATCCTATGGTAGTTTGTAAGATTATTACATGCACGTTTTCTAAAAATTTTCACTTTACTCCGAACGCTCTTGTCAATAAATTTTCTACACAAAAATGAAATTTTAATTTTCTTATTCTTCTTTTATTTAAAAATTACATTCCAAATATAAGATATATAAAAAGAAAAGCAAATTATTTTTGACAAGAAACTCATAACATTAATACAACTCTTTTAAGACATTATTGATGAAAGAATCTCTAATTAACACATATTTTAATGTAATGAGAGTCACTTTTGTGCTTTATCTTCTAGTCGTAACTAACAAAGGTCTTTTAGTTGAAAACTGCTTATGTAATTGTCTCCAAAGTTGGAACTAGCTAGCAATGCCTACTTGGTGGTATATGCCCTTCCTAAAAACAAAACGCAAATGTTTATAATCGATATATATACGGTTTGGTTAATTATTCTTTCTCGTGGCTAGGTAGGCCGTAGCTGTAGCTAGCCATTTACTTTTAAAATCGAGTACTTAATCCACCTACTGCTAATGATTCCTAACCACTTATTTCAAAGTGAAGAATCAATGGCTTATGGGCATGTAGAATTGACAACAACTAAAGTTCTAAAAATATTTTTGGACAGCATCATATCACATATCCCTTCCTGGTAGCTTGAGAACATTTGCGTGAATTTTTTTTTTTCTGAGGTTAAATTCCGTTTGGCACGTTCATAATTTCAAGTTTGGTGCCAGCCATCGCAAGTCCGTTAATACTTTTATTGGCCTGCGCACGTGGCCCGACCTGTGAAGAATAATTGGTGTACAGGAAGATTAGATCCGTTAATTGCAGCACCAACTTTCTAATATAAACAGAAAATTTTAGAAAATTAAAGTAATTAAGAGGGGAGAGCACTTTTGTTAAATGTTATTATTATAAAAATATATATACGTCTTCGTGAACTAATAAAGGGTTATGGTAGGGCACATAAGTTGGGTGAGAGCAACTTTCGTTACTTTACAATCAAAATGCATACAGCCTAGAGGTTGATGCAAAGAAATTAAAGTAGTTCCACGTGGCAAGCAATGAATAGGTCTGACAAGAGATCCATCAATGGCTGAAAGTGTGGTGAGGGATGGAGATGACATCGTCATGCCAACGTCCCCTTTTAGCCTGTTTATCTATGCTGCCATTATTCGATCCAAATCTTTTGCTTGAGATGAGAAAGCCCCCGAGATTGCCGTCGCTTGATGAAATAAGACGGACTTTCAGAGGCATCGTACGTACAAATCAAAGCCCAGCCACTCGCTTCAATTTGGTCACAGAAGGAGCATCAGAATTAATTATGAGACGTGTGAAGGGACTGTTCAGTCTCTGTGGTGTACACGATTTGTAAAAAAGTCACACAATGAGACTGAGATCGTGATTGCCCTAGATCTGTACTTTACCATACGTGTGCATAGTACATACAAAGTTGAAAGTACACATAATTAAGCAAGAGAATCTGAGAATTTCTGACGTGATTAGTAGATTGCTATAGCTAGAGCGAAAGCTAGGCCATTGATCCCATGTGATGAAGAAGAAAACAGATGGGATAGCTAAAATCTAAACCCGTTACGTGGGCTGTAAGTTGCGGCATGAATCAGGATAAGCTAAGAACGTAACAGGGTTCAGGGATCTATACTGACGCGAAAGGGACGGGGACGTAAAAAAAGCGGGAAGAATAAAATACTGTAGTTGCGTCAGCTGTATAGCTGTTGCGTGAAGGGGATCTCGCTCTGTTTGTAAGTTACTACATTGTCACTGTACTGTAAGGCCTTTACTCAATTAATTATAATAATAACCGTTGCTCAATTAATTATAATAATACGGGTGAATCTCCCAAGCCTCTTCTAAAGTTTGTTAAGTTTGTCCAAATCTCACGTAATCACGATTTGTATGAAAATTCTCCACGTCTCTTTTTTGCGTTAAAAATGTTTAAAATTTTTGTTATAAAATATAATTTTTTTCAAATTATCCTTACTTCAATATTAAAAAAATACTCAAAATTTAAAAAAATAAAAAAAATAAAAATTACATTAAAAGATTTAAATTTTGTGTAATAATTTTTTACATATGTAAATACAAATTTTCTTTGTTATTACAATATTTTAATATAATTTTTTAATCATATTTTTTAAGTTTATATATCATTTATTGTGATTATAATTTTGTTAGTACTTTATAAAGTAAGATTGATGGAAGACTATTATTACTAGGTTTTGGATTTTATTTTTATTTTAAAATTTAGAATATTTTTTAATAGCTAATTAATTAAGAGTATTTTGAAAATTTTTATATTTTTAATGGAATTTTAATATAAATTTCAATAAAAAGGAGACATGTGAGATTTTTAGAATTATAAGTGTTTATACGAGATTTTGAAAAATCTTAGGGTTTTCGTAAAATCGATCATCATAATGCATCAGGCATTCAGATATCATGTGCAGCTGAGAAAGGCTAGAAAGCAGTACTTTCTCGTCATCTTTACACCGTCCGATGCTCCTCGAATGTCGTATTCAAAACTGATACTCTGTGGCTATCAACTTTGGCGGCCCCGCAGCGCCCGCCGGTCCTTGCCACTCTATTACATTTCAGCTATTCCACCTACTGCCTGGCCACGCCACAAAGGCGAACGAAACGGTACTCCCATGCTAACTATTGTTTAAACACCTCAAAACGACGTAGTTTTCCTTCAGAGAGAAATAGAATGTTCTGCTGACACGACGTTCAAAATTTAATCACAAATATGAGATTTGGTTATCATACAATTGGAACCATCAAAGATCTGGATCAGTTTCTCTCCTCTGACTTTAACCTAATTTTTGTGAGATCTTGTAATACATCACAAATATTAGATTGAATGGTTCATTAGGATTTTGTTTTATATTTTTAACAAACACAATTTTATTAAGTTAAAAAAACTTAAAAGCAGAAACTTAATAACTCACATTGTTTACACAAAAAAAAAAAACTGTACGTTTGATTTAAAAATAAATAAAACAAATCCTAAATGTTAAATTAAATAATTGATATCTATCATAAAATCTTACAAAGATTAGGTAAAAATCCATCTAAATCAAATAAGTGAATTTATTATTATATCTTTTGAGTCTTAATATATATATCATTTATCAAGGCCAAATAGATATTACGTCATAAATACACAAGGTCGATCCATCAACACAACTAAATTTCAGGCCTTCTTTTTTCTTTTGCATGCGGAAACAAACAACTTTACTTTGAGCCAGATTATTGGATCGCACTAACACAAAACCGCAGCTGCTTAACGTTTGTGTCGTTATTATTATTTTTTTTTTCTGGGGGAAAGGTCCTACAGGCTCGAGTCCCTTTGTACTGACAAAACAAAAGTAATCTTATCACAAGAAGACACAATATTCTTGGCCATAACTGGCATAAAAAGAAAATTGTTTTTGTCCAAATTAGATTCTCCTTCAGCTTTATTTTCATTCAAATAATAATTTGGAAAAAGGGTTACACGTGTACCTGCAATACTCACTGTTCCACGAGCACGTTTCCAATCACTTCAAAGTTATATGATTAACTTCTGATGAGACTTTGCTAGCTTCGCTCTCGATGAGTGAGCTCCATCTCTATGCATAGTTGTCCCGCCAGGATATATATAGAATATACATTTACTACTTCATATTATAGTCCGACCCGGAAAGATTTGGGTATAACCAAGGCTGCCTTTCCAACATAAAAGACGTATATCTATAATTGAAGTGTAGAATATGACAAGCTATATAATTAATAAACTAAAGTTCTGGTGACTGACAGAAGATATAAAGCTTGTCATGTTTTTTGCGAACAGAAGTTGTCGTGTTGATCTGTGGTTTTCATTAACCCTATGATCTCTGTGTGGGTCATTTAGATAAGATAACATCCGAGATACTGTAAGGTTATTGTTATATGATGTACATGGAAGCCCGTTTAATGTATAAAGAATAGAGTGACAGTTTTCTTTTCCGGGAGATCGACTTTTTGTGTGAAACTCAAGGGCTAGGTTCACATCATATGAAAGATTTCGAGTTTTACTTAGGTTAAGAATGACAAAGAATAAAAGTTTAGGCTTGCTAGCTCCAATTAATTTCAAGATCAACACAGTGAGAAGATTAATGATAGAGATGGGGTGTCTAGTTGGGTCCATATCGCGTAGAAAAGGAGTCGCCATTCTATTGAAGATTTCTTCCAACGTTGCCATCAAATCAAGAAGATACAGACACAAATAGAAGTGCAATAATTAAAAACTTTTTTGATAATTAAGCCATGAGATAAAGTGATTGATCCCCAACAACCAATGCGGGGAAGATACATTCGCTCCAAATAGCCCAGACAATATTACAAAATGTTGTGTGTCATTTACTGCATAACCTATTACTATTAGTGAAGCATTGAAAATGTCATATGACCTAAAAAGGAGACAATCTTCAACCAATTAACCCTAAATTATTGCTTTACAAATGTGACATACAATCACTAATTAGACAAATCAGGTAGATCAAGTTGATTTGAATATATAGTCTATGATCCGACATATTTACTTTATTCAATTGACTTACATTTAGTTACATTTAATATTCATTTTTGCCTATAACATCTAAACATGCCAATAATTTTTTTTTCAAGTACTGTGGGTACAATAACTCTTCTTTGTACGATATGACTAAGAAGCCTTTGAAAGTTATTCATTTTGGTAGATCATTAGTTGGGTATAACATTAAGCTCTCCGTCACAGTGATGGTCTTAGCTAGGTATGGAACTATGAACCACTTCCACAACTCGATCGTTAACATATGTATGTGGATTCCTGAAAACCTTATAGCTCTGAGGCGAGTGAACCTATCCATATATCGGAATCACCAAGCTATCGCTACATGAGACCCATGAACCAAAGTTTACCGTACGTCCTGATTCTAGGATCTGGGAAACATAGCCTGGTCCAACTAGCAGCCCATGAGAGGACCAAATTCCACAAAGATGACATGGTTATGCGGACGGTTGGGATCTCTGTTGACATGGTTTGACTTATTTTGATTAGAGATGACCTAGTTTGACTTTTTTCTCCACTAACCAAATATTTCAGAGTCTTCCACAACAATGTTTAATCACTTAATTAAACTGAGGTTTCACCAATTTAAGTTTATTTGATCATCTAACTTGACCATTGGAGGATGATTGCCTTGCAGTTTGAGAGAGAGACAGAGACAGGGAGAAGCACCAATGATGCTTGGTTGAAGCTCGAAGCAACTAGAGGTTGAAGATACAAGCCTGAAGATCTACTTGGCCATTGCTGATGGATTGATTTACTTATTGTTTTATACATTTTCCTGTTTTATAGTGAGTTGTCTTTTGAGGGGCATTTTCATCTTTCTAAACTTGACACAAGGTTGAACATTACTCCACTTCCCCAGTATGTTGTGTGTATTTTCTTCCATCAGCAATAATTTAATTACAAAATGTTCATATTGTATTGAAATGTGATGTGAATATATTTATACATCACAGTGGTTCTTAGTCTTAATCAGATAATCCAAATTGGGTCGAATTAAGACCTTGAATAACACCAGTTTTAAATCTAAATTTTATCCATCACATAATCACAATATAAGCTGATTTTTTGAGTGGTGTTATATGCCGTCTATTTGCTTAATGTTACCCTTTTATGGTTAACACCTTTGTTACTGGAAGATGTGAAATGGCCCAATCAATTCGGTCCAAATAAACGAGAAAGCAGACTACCGGAGTGATATTATTTAAAATCACCTTGTTTACAATAGCTCTAACGAGGCCCTTCTTCAATCAAATGTTTTATTTTTTTCGTTTTTTCTAATGATAAGTGGATCCTTCATTCAAAATACACTTCACATATATTACATTAGTTTTATATCAAAAGCTCTCTCTCTCTCTTTGATTCCTTCGTACACTAATTGCAATTAACAGATATTAACTGTAACCATTAAAGAAAACGTTGTTTTGATTCAAGATATAAATTTTTGATTTAATTATAGATGAGTTATTTTATTTATTGTCATTCATATTTAAAAGGAAGTTTTGAGTTAATTAGAATTAAGATGGCTCTAACAACACAGCTGGAGATGGAATCTTCTTAAGAGCCCATTTGACTCTTAACTAAAATCAATAGAAGTTCTTCGATTTCCTTGGACTAGTTGGGCTGATGGCCCAGAATCTGATTTGCTTAACTTCGTAGCGCTGACGTCATGATTATATAAAAGAGTTTAGCTATTTTTGCCCCTTCGAACTCTTTTTAAGTTTTTCTTTAAAATAACTTTTTATCTAAATTTATTAAAAAAATATTATTTTATACAACATATGCCAAAAATGCCTTTTATCTCCTTCATTTTGATTGAAAGATCGCAAGTTTTCAACTTGTCTTCTATAGTTCTATTTGTAGTCGTATTTTTAATTTTAAGTCTTCTGTAAATATATATATATATTTTAGTGTAAAATTGTGTATAGCGCTATAAAAATAATTAGAAAGTTATTTTATGGCAAATCATATTTACGTTTATATCCTTCTTCAAGTTACAGACTTTACACTAAAGCTCATCTTAAAAATCTATTAAACTGCCACTCACTCTCATCCACAAAAGATTCGTCTTTTATTGACCTCCTCTGACTTGACATCCATTGAAACCTTGATTCTCACACCACGAACCAAAGCAAATAAAAGACCGAATAGCCAAAACAATCTTGTACGTTGAACAAAAGCCAACTAAAAACCCAAGGTAAAAGAAGTACATTATCAAAGAAATTCTAACCTCAAAGGGCTAATCGAGACCGTCTTCTCGCATATGATAACAAATCCAAGTTAGTAGTTTAAATTTTAAATATATTTTTAAAATGATAAAAATTAAAATAACAGGGCTTAGAAAAGATTGAATCCAACATATGAATGAAGAATAACTGAAATCAGAACATCCAAGTGAACAGCCATGGAGACTATATACATAGGACATCCATCCGTTCTCCGAGCCACCCATGTCTGGAGCCTCAATTCTTCTAATATATGTGTTGGTGTCAACGTGTGACATTTGCATGTGTCATATACATATTGATTTTTGTCTAACTTGTGATAAAACTAGAACAGTATTTTGATTCATATTTTGCTGTTTCTAGATGATTATTATACGAAGTATTTGGTTTACAATAAATATCTCTTTAGATTAGGATATTGTATCTTGTATCCTAATTAAAATATGAGAATATTTATTTGTGTCCAAATTCCTTTAGGAGTTTAATCGTAACACTTCCTATTATATTTCTCCGTATCCTAATATGATTTTGATTAGAATTCTTACAGGATTCTAAAGGAGATTTCGTCCAGGCCTCTTACTATATATATACAGCGTTATTTCTATATAACGTGTTAGACAGATTGACGGGTTAGCTGATTTGGTTATGTTTTGAGAGAGTCTTGATTTTGGCATTTCATGAATTGATAGAAGAGCTTCAACGCAAAATTGGGATGCTTCTTTAATTTGATTCTTTGAGTCTTTTGATTCATGTATGAGTGGTAGAAATCGTACATGAGTTGTTGATTGAGTTTGTGTGAGTTAGTAGACACTTGGGATAACTTGCGGGTTAAGTGTTTATGTAATTCAGTGTCAGACTTTGTGTTATGTATAACTTAACAGTGTGTTGTTAAGTTATTTGCGACAGAGAGTGGCAGTGTCACTAGAGTTTAAGATCTTTGCGAAGATTTTGTTTTACAAAGATTAAGTTAGTGTGTGAAGGTGAGTCAGCACTGTAAAAGGTCTTAAAGATTGTACAAACAAGAACTTAGTGAATTGCAGCTCTATAGCTGTCCATGGATGTAGGTTTTATAACCGAACCACGTAAAAATTCTCCTGTGCCAATTTACTTTATAGTGTACTGTTATATTTCTTATAACTGCATACTTTTAGAACTCTCAATTGGTATCAGAGTAGGTTCACTGATAGACAAGTGAAGAAAACGATCATGTTGATCTGGAAGGATGGAGTTTATTCGCAATGGAGGATCCCGAACACAACCATTTATCCTTGATGACAGGGCATGGACTAGTGTGTTTTAAAGAATGGACACCGCCAACAAAGTTGAATGCTTTTTGTGATTCTGAACCCAAACCTGAGGATGAATGGACTGATAAAAAATATCGACGCTCCAGCTGGAATTCAAAGGCTCTTAACGCAATCTTTGCTACAGTGGACTTAAACAACTTCGGACAGATTTCAAGGTGCAAAGTGGCCAAAGAAGCATGGTGCATACTTGAGGTAAAACATGAAGGTACTGCATCTGTTAAAAGATCTAAATTGATGAGATTAAATTCTCAATTTGAAAATCTGATGATGCATGAGGATGAGTCAATTTCTGAGTTTTGCTCTAAGATATGTCACATTACAAATTCAGCATACATGTTTAGCAAAACTTTCATTGATGCAGAAATTGTTAGCAAGATAATTAGGTGTGTTCCAGATAAATTTCAACCTAAAATTTTAGCTATTGAGGAAGTTAAAAACACTAATGAGATGAGGGTTGATGAACTGATAGGCATTCTCCAAACCTTTGAAATTAATCAGAGTATTAAGAAGCAAAAAGGTAAAAACATTGCATTCAATATGAAAACTGAAAAATTTGATGATGAAAGTAATGATGAGCTTGATGAAACTGATTCTAAACAGATTGCTTTTCTAATAAGAAATTATGTCAAGTTCATGAAAAGAAATTTCAGGAAAAAGAATCAAGGAAAGCCATCAAACTAAAGCGAAGAAAAATTCAGAAAATTCAGCAAGGAGAATGACAAAAAGAAGTCAAAACAACCTGAAAAGAAAGGGCAGATTCAGTGTTATGAATGTTCTGGTTATGAGCATATTCAATCTGAATGTTCTAATCTCAAGATGAAGAACAAATGACTGACAACAATCTGGAGTGATGAATCAAAATCGGAGTCAGAAGATCAAGATTGCATGAGCAACTTTGTTGTATTTACTGTATTTACAGCTGATAAAGGGAAAGCTGTTATGTCTGACATAACAGAAAATTACAAAACCAGTGTTGATCATTCTGATGAACAAGATGGACTAGAATACTATGAAGAGTTGCAAGAGACATACAATGCACTCTATAGTGAATGGCTGAATCAGAAGGAAGAAATGAAAATCTTGAAGAAAAAGATTGAGGTGCTGGAATGTAAAAAATCCTATGCTGAAAACCAGATTTCAAAACTGGAGATTGTTTTGACAGACAAAACAGCACATATTGAGAAAATCACAACAGAACTGGTTGAAAGTAAGAGGTGTGTTGATCAACTCAAAATTGGAGCAGCTAAACTTAATCAGGTTTTGAGTCTTGGAAGAGACAACTCCAATAAATATGGATTGGGGTACACAGAAGGTAATGTTGCATTTTCATCAAAAACAGTTTTTGTGAAAGCCTCAACATCAGGTAAGAATTCGGAACTTAACTCTTTAAAGTCAAGCCTTGATTCCAAGAGCAGTGAGACATTCGTCTCTCCACTGAGTTCTTTCAAATCCAGTCTTAAAAAGGTAAAGAAATTCATTCCAACCTGTTATTTTTGTGGTAAAAAGGGACATATTAGGCCTAGATGCTTTAAACTGTTGAATCTTTTACATAAAAGATCAAAACAGTTCAAATTGTTACCAAAATCACGATAGCAGTGGGTTAAGAAAGACAAGACAATATGTCATCTTGCTCTTACTGCTCTTAATCAATCATCTAACGATTTGTGGTATATTGACAGTGGTTGTTCCAGACACGTGACTGGAAATAAATAGTTTTTAACAGATTTTAAAGCATGCAGGGATGGTAATGTCACCTATAGAGATGGAGCAAAGAGTAAGATCATTAGTAGAGGCACTTTGAATGTCAAAGGCCTACCTAACTTTCAAAATGTCTTGTTGATTGAAGGTTTGAAAGCTAATCTCATTAGTATTAGTCAGATATATGATGATAAGTATATTGTTAATTTCATATAAAACAAATGCATGGTCTTAGATAATTTTGGTAAATGCATTCTAGAAGGTAACAGATCTTCGGATAATTGTTATTTGGTAAAGATTGCATTTCAAGCTAGGATTTTAGATTTGGAATTGTGGCATCAAAAATTAGGGCACTTAAATTATAAAGACTTGGTTAAATTAACTAAGTTAGGTGCTGTAAAAGGAGTTCCTAAACTTGATGACAAAGTTAATAGAATTTGTGGACCATGTCAAATGGGAAAACAAATTAGAAGTTCACACAAATCAAATCTACATCTTAGCACATCCAAAATACTTGATTTACTTCACATGGATCTTATGGGTCCTATACAAATTGAAAGTATTACAGGTAAGAGATACATATTTGTTTGTGTGGATGATTTTTCATTAAAGAAAAATCTGAAACTTTTAAAGCTTTCAAGATTAAGCTTGAAAATGAGCAAAATAGGAACATTGGGAGGATTGTGAGAATAAGAAGTGATCATGACAAAGAGTTTGAAAATGTTAGCTATGCTGACTTTTACAAATATCATAGAATTGATCATGAATTTTCAGGCCCCAAAACCCCTGAACAGAATGGCATTGTGGAAAGGAAGAATAGAACTCTTCAAGAGATGGCTAGAGTGATGCTCAATAGCAAAAAGTTACCAAAAGGCTATCGGTTGAAGCAATAAGCACTGTATGTTATATTTCAAATAGAGTTTTTCTTCGACCTGGCACTAACCAGACACCTTATGAAATTTTGAAAGGTGAAAAACCAAATTTGAAATATTTTCATATTTTTAGATGCAGGTGTTACATCTTAAATGATAGAGAGCTGTTAGAAAAATTAGACCCGAGAAGTGATGAAGGAGTCTTCATGGGATATGCTCAAAATAGCAAAGCATTTCGAGTTTACAATCTGAGAACTGAGACAATCATGGAATCTGCAAACGTAGTATTTAATGATCTGGACGATTATGCAAAGTACTCACAAGAGGAAAGCATAACCAACTTCACAGATGATACAGAAAAGACAGATTCAGACGGTAAAAATAAAGAAGATTCTGTTAGGAATCAGTTGCTGTTACACCCGACGTAATAGTAACATCTGACAACTCATATTTGAACAGGAAGTCAATCAGGAATGAAGATGAAAAGAAAGATCCATCCATATGGATTCAGAAGGCACATCCAATAAACTCTATCATTGGAACACCAGATGACATGATGAAGACTCGGAGCAAGGTAAGAAATCATGTAAGGTTTGCATGTTATGTTTTTTTAGTTGAATCAAAAAATGTGAAAGAAGTCTTAAAAGAATATGTTTGGATTCAAGCTATGCAAGATGAACTTAATCAGTTTAAAATGAATGAAAATAGGAATTAGTTCCTAGGCCAGAAGATGCAAATATTATTGGAACTAAATAGATATTCAAAAATAAAACTGATGAAAGTGGACAAGTAGTGAGAAATAAGGTTAGGCTAGTTGCACAAGGATACACACAAGTAGAAGGCATAGACTTTGATGAAACCTTTGCACCAGTAGCTAGACTTGAGTCAATCAGATTACTACTTACAATTGCTTGTTTGCTTGATTTTAAGTTGTACCAAATGGATGTTAAAACAATATTTTTAAATGGCTATCTGAATGAAGAAGTCTTTGTTGAACAACCTAAAAGATTTGAAGATCCTAAACATCCTGATTTTGTGTAGCACAAAGCTTTGTATGATTTGAAACAAGCTCCTAGAGCTTGGTATGAAATGTTGACAAACTTTTTGATAAACAGAGGTTATAAAAGAGGCAACAATGATAGGACTTTGTTTATCAAACATGCATCTACCTATCTTATTGTTGCGCAAATATATATTGATGACATTATTTTCAGATCAACTAACAAAAGCAAAACTAATGAGTTTGTTAAGTTGATGCAGGAAGAGTTTAAGATCAGTATGGTAGGAGAATTAAATTTCTTTTTTGGATTACAGTTAAGCAAATGAATGATGGGATATTCATATCTTATTCAAAATATGTTAAAAATCTTGTAAAGAAATTTGGGCTTGAAAATGCAAAACCAATGAAAACTCCTATCAGTACTAATCTAAAACTTTCAAAAGACAATGCAGGAAAAGATGTTGATGCAGAAGCATTATTGGCAGCCTGCTATACCTCACAGCAAGCAGACCAGACTTGTGTTTTTGTGTAGGATTGTGTGCAAGATTTCAAACAAATCCAAAGGAATCACATCTTGCAGCAGCTAAAAGAATCATCAGGTATGTTCATGGAACACATGTTTATGGAATATGGTTTTCTAAAGATACAAATGATTATCTTGCAGGGTTTAGTGATGCTAACTGGGCAGAAAATGTAGATGACAGAAAAAGTATCTCAGGAGGATGTTTTTATCTTAGTACTAACTTCGTTTCATGGCACAACAAAAAGCAAAATTCTATTTCTTTGTCTACTGCTGAAGTCGAATACATAGCAGCAGGGAGTTATTGCACACAACTACTGTGGATGAAACAAATGTTGAGTGATTATGGTATTGAACAAAAGCCTATAACTGTGTTTTGTGATAATACTAGTGCTATAAAAATTTCCAAAAATCCTGTTAAGCATTCTATGACAAAACACATTGACATAAGATACCATTTTATAATAGAACTAGTAGAGTCTAAGGTGATACATATTGAACACATCTCCACTAATAGACAATTGGCTAACTTGTTCATTAAGGCATTGGATACAACAAGATTTGAAAATATAAGAAAAGTCTTAGGCATCTGTCAGTTATTTGAATGAACACTGTATGCTGTTATGTTATTTGTAACTGTAATATCATAGGTTTTCTTCTAATTAAGCATGTGTGAGCTGTGATATAAAAATTGAGTGAATAATAAGATACTGGTTTAACAATGAAAAATACAGAGAGCGCTACCAGTATATGATGTGTGAAAGCCATCCATTGAGAGTAACTTCATTATATCTAGGAAATATGGTGAGGCCATCCACTCAAATGGAAAATGGCTACTTCTATACATGTGTGAAAGCTACTATATTTATTTATAAAATTCACATTGAGACTAACTTTTGTGTGTGTGAAAAGCTTGCTCAAGTTGATCACTCAATTAGATTAAGTGATAAAATTGATAAAGGTAAATAATCAGCTCTAGAATATGCTTTCTTAGAATGATTCATATGATGTTTAGATATTATTATTATGTTATTGTTAACTGTTTGCTGTTACATTTTTCTTAACACATGATGCTCTTTGTGCTT
Organism: Boswellia sacra; assembly: GCA_013180625.2. NCBI lineage: Eukaryota > Viridiplantae > Streptophyta > Magnoliopsida > Sapindales > Burseraceae > Boswellia > Boswellia sacra. The sequence continues at coordinate 210,123 of SNVD02008589.1, forward strand.
ATCCAAAATTTGATTTTCTTGTGTGTCTATGTGTCAAAAATGTCATGTCAGCATTATTGAATTGAAGGGGAGAAGTTTGAGTGGCAGGAATCCTAATTCTATTGGAATTACTTATTCAAATGGGAATCAGATTTGAATTGTTGTTCATTAATGTTAGTTATGAAACGGTTTTGGAAATAGAATTAACATTAAATTTTGTTAAAAACAAAATTATTTCAATTTTGGCCTAGTATATTACGAATAGTTTTTAGGCTTCTCCTGTTCATACCATACTCCAACTACAGTTTCTTCCTTGTCCCGCGTCTTGCTTCTAGCTTCCTGTTTTGAAAATTTTCTGCAGACCAGTAACCCTAACCATGGTGACCTCATCTGACTCGACAAAGACAGCCAGTTCTTCATCTTCTCACAACGACTCCAGTTATAACAGAAGCAATAGTGTACCGTCATCTTCGACACAACAAGCACATGCAGAGATCGCAACTGATCCAGCTATGAGCGAAGATTAGCTTGTTCCAGTAAAGGAGATAAAGACAAAATCAAGCCAAAGTACAACAAATTCCTTACGGCAACTATCAAACAGAAGTTTGTGAAATACACTTCAAAGAGGAAATTGTAGATGGAAAGGCCGGTGAAACTGTCGGATTTCAACACCTATGGTCTGAGTGAGATGATTGAGTCTATTTACTAGACTCGTATGGTAACAAACTTCCTACCCCTTGTGAAGGCTTTAATTCAGGAATTTTATACAAACATCACTACTGCCATTGATGATCCTAAAAGCTTTCATTATCACAAAATTTATTGTAGAGGAAAGTTTGTTAAATTCTCTCCAAATGTTATAAATACTTTCGTGGACATTTTCATAGGCAGTTTGCATGCATTAGATGAAGAATTTAACATGGTTGAAGTGATAAAGGAATTGACTGGTAGAACAGACATTGTTTGAAAACCGAAGGATGGTATAGACCAGCAATACCTTAGGAAGAAATATCGAGTGATGCATAAGATAACTCAGTTCAATTGGCTTCCTTCTTCCTATCAAAATCAAGTTCGGGAAGACAGAGTGAAATTTCTATATTTTTTAGGTATCAATCACCAATTAACTTTGATTTACTAGCCTATAGATCAATTGTACAGATTAGTTTATATCACTCTGATTATTACTTACTTGTATATCCATGCTTAATCCAAGGAATTCTTGCACAGAATAGCATCCCTATAAGTTCTAATGAACAGACAAAAGTTCTGTCTAAATCCATTATAAAGAGATTTCTTCAATGTTTGCATGATAAGTCTGACTTACCTGCACCTGAACCACAGCCAAAGAGAGTCAGGAAAATTCAGATGAAAAATGTTGAAGAACAGCTTATGTTGATCAACTCTGCTTTGACAGAAATTTTGTAGGATTTGAAAGAAATTAGATACAAGCAATCTGCTTTGGAAGCAAAGTTTGCAGGACATCCTAATACTACAGCAGAGCCACAACCTATGGAGACTAAAACTGTGGTTCCTGAGAAACCAACTAAGGAGATTCCTGAGGCTGATGAACCTCTGCCTTAAGAAGCTGAGCAAATGCCTGCAGCAGGTCAAGCTGCACAATCTGCTGTTAAGATAGACATAACAGCAGAACAGAAGCAGAATAAAAAATTAATCAAGTCTCCTGCAAGGGGAACTAGAAAGAAGGGAAAGAAGACAGTTGATGTGGTAAAGAAACCATCTGACCAGAAGAAGAAGAAGAAGAAAATTAAATTATCAGCTCCAGCTTTAAGAGATGAATCTGTGTCAGATGAACTAACACAAGCAGAATCTGGAATGAAACAGTCTTCACCACTTTCTGAGGAAGAAACTCATGATTTCCCACTCCCTGAAGCAGCTGAAGTAGAGCCTCATACCTCTCCACCACCAACTCAATCACCACCACATGCAGTTCAAATCACCTCTCCTATAGAGGAATCAATTGAACTAGCCCCACATCCACCATTACCAACTAAAGATAAGTCACTGGTTTCTTCTTCACAACAGCCTGCTGTTACATTACAGACAATAGAAACTAGTGTAGAACTCCGTGAGAAGAACATCAGATGAATGATGGCTGAAGTTACTGCTACTTCCTCTGACACTACTAATGCACAGCCAGCACCTGTACCCTCTGACCAGCCTACCCCCACTACTAGGCACAGGTTTAAAATAGTAGCTCGCAGGACCAGAAAGCGTCGTGGCAGCTCCACTTCTCTACTAGTTCGCAAGTCTCCCAGACTTAGTTTTGGCCACTTGTGCTGAAATCAAGGAGGAGATAAGGAGTTGCTGCTGATCTTTTTATACTGATCTTACTGATTTTTTTGTTGTTCTTTCTGTTATCTCTGTTTTAACTGTGTTTATTTTTTGTTGCTTATTCCTCAAAGGTGTAAGTAAGAAGTTAGGGGGAGTAAGAACTAAACTTCTTATGCTGTGTGTGTGCATTCGAACTTTTTTGATGATTTGTGTTTTTACTGTGTTATATGTTATTATCTGCACATCTCATTTGATGGATGTTTTTATTTGATCTAATGATGCTTCTGATTACATAGGTGTTTGGCAAGTTTGTCAAACTTCAATTTTGTGATTGCATTGACATGTTACATATATCGTGACAGTGTTCTGTTATGAGATTAGTAACAGCACACTGATTATTTCTTTACACATGATATTTGTCTGATTGCTATTTCATGATAACTTATGGTTATGTCTAACTTATCGTGTGTGATTTTCTTTAATCAGAAACAGTCTAGTGTTTCCATCACAAGTTGCCAAAAAAAGAGGAGATTGTTGGTGTCAACGTGTGACATTTGCATGTGCCATGCACATGTTGATTTTTGTCTAACTTGTGATAAAACTAGAATAGTATTTTGATTCCTATTTTACTGTTTCTAGATAATTATTATTTGAAGTATTTGGTTTACAATAAATATCTCCTTAGATTAGGATATTGTATCTTGTATCCTAATTAAAATAAGAGAATATTTATTTGAATCCAAATTCCTTTAGAAGTTTAATTATAACACTTCCTATTATATTTATCCTTATTCTAATATGATTTTGATTAAAAAATTTTATAGGATTCTAAAGGAGATTTCATCCAGGCCTCTCATTATATATATACAGCGTTATTTCTATAAAATGTGTTAGACAGATTGGCGGGTTAGCTGATTTGGTTATGTTTTGAGAGAGTCTTGATTTTGGCATTCCATGAATTAATAGAAGAGCTTCAACGCAAATTAAGATGCTTCTTTAATTTGATTCTTTGAGTCTTTTGATTCACGTATGAGTGGTAGAAATCGTACATGAGTTGTTGATTGAGTCTGTGTGAGTTAATAGACACTTGGGATAACTTGCGGGTTAAGTGTTTATGTAATTCAGTGTCAGACTTTGTTGTTATGTATAACTTAACAGTGTGTTGTTAAGTTATTTGCGACAGAGAGTAGGCAGTGTTATTAGAGTTTAAGATCTTTACAAAGATTTTATTTTATAAAAATTAGGTCAGTGTGTGAGGATGAGTCAGCCCTGTAAAAGGTCCTAAAGATTATACAAACAAGAACTTAGTGAATTGCAATTCTATAACTGTCCGTGGATGTAGATTTTATAATCGAACCACGTAAAAATCATCCTGTACTGATTTACTTTACAGTGTGCTGTTATATTTCTTATAACTGCATATTTTCAGAACTCTCAATATAAAGCCATGTTGAGTAACCTCAAGAAAATGAACTGACTTTTTGAACTCACTTTTGTATCAAAACAAATTAAAGTCATGAAACTACAGATGTCAAATTATTACTAATAAGGATGTGGAATTATGTTTTAAAAATTATCCTTTTGCTATAGTAATTATTTTATATTATATTTATATTATATATTTTTTATTTATATTATATTTAATTTATTAAAAATTATACTATTTTAATTATATTACGCGTTTGATATCGTTAAAAGATAATACAAAGTTGAAATAACTAACCAAAACCTGCTAATGAAAATGAAAGGACTTAGAAAAAATAATACTAGTGAATAAAAAAAACTTGAAAAAATAATACCAAGTGGTCAAAAAATCTAGCTCCATTTGACTTTACTATAATATCGTCAATCAGGAAACTTGGACATTGGGACCTATCATCCATTATGAAATTTGGATTTCATTGGTCCCGTGGCACGAGTGATTCAGTGGAGCCCCTTTGAATTATCACTTGAAGCTGTCAAGCTATTAATGTGCCAGGCGCCTTATGTACACCTACGTGGCAGCAAATTCTTATTTGTTGTGGATTCTCCGTTGAATTTCAGAAAAATTGATTGTAATATAATACTAGAGAAGCTTTAGTCTGAGAGAATCTGTTACTAAAATGTGGCCTGTTTTGTGCTCCCAAGTGCTTTGCCTTGGCACTTGATGCGATGCGTAAGCTTAAAAAATAATAATAATAAATTGAACAGAAGTTTAAAATTAGATAAATTGATAATAATAAGAATTTAATATAAAATTAAGATAAATTACCTTTTATATTGGCTAAATAATCATAATACTTGTAAAACAAAGTAAAATTAAAATAAAAAATAAAATTCTACAAAAAATAAAAAATCTTAAATATTAAAATCCTAATTAGACACAAATATATTTAAAATAAGAAATTCTAATATAACTAAGAAAACAATTGATTTAATCCTAAAATAAATAAAAGTCAAAATAGACAACTAATAATTTTTCTAAAAATTAAATAAGCCGAAGTTATCATACATCAGTTTCCCTTCCTTGAAAAGAACTCATCTTCGAGTTCACATATCTGGAGGATGAAATTTGATATAGATTAACAAATAATCACTTTTGCCTTTGCTCAAGCCTCGTTATGATCATACTTGAATCCATACAGCTTCATCTTCACTTTGATCCTTGTTCAGCTAGACTTCACATGATAAACTTTTGGAGCATACCACCACTCTTTTACTTTTGAATCCCAAACCTTCTTGACTTGATCTTGCTTCATACCCATCTCATCATGCTCTTCTTGAGTAAAAGGATTAAATACAACAACATAATTGCTTATTCATATATTTCCTATTCTCCTCTTCTTGGAAAAAACTCGCCCTTAACTTTTCTTGGAATAATTCCCCCACAACGGGTTCATAAGAAAAAATTTGAAGACAAATGGACTACGTTTAAATTCTATAGGGGCTTTTCGATCACAAAGAAAACCTGATAAGGGTCAATGACAATTCTAAGAAATTTGGATCAGTTTGGTATTTTTCAACCTAAGGATCAGATTGATATTCTGCTTCAAAGGGCCCAGACCGATAGTTGTCATAAAAGGGGTATGTTTGATAGTTTTTGTCGTAGGGACTTGATCATAATTTTGTCGAGTTTAGATGGCTTTAGCAATAAATGTCAATTGTTCCTTTTGTGGCGACGATTGCAGTGGTTTCTGAGGATCTTGGTCGGCATCAACCTTGGATTCATCATCTACCATGACCAACGAATCTTCCTAGAGGTGTGGTCTCGTTGCACTTGTCGATAGTCACGGTTGTTGATTGTATAGTCATATTGTTAACACATTTTTTTGGGAGGTCCTATTGCAATTAGATGTCGACGAAGAACAAAAGTTTGATCTTCATGTCTGATCTATCAATTTGTGATGGAGGTGAGGTTTCAATCTCTTTGTTTCACCTATGCCTTCGTTCATTCTTTCTGTTACCGCCAATCCCCATCTCTTCCAATCAACGTAGGAAATTATTGAATTGATCGTCAAATTGGGTTTAAAAGGATTGGATAGCCACCGTGATAGTTTCATTTATTCAGGCCTTAGCTCTCTGATCACTGTCGTGAGAACTGTTGTCTATCGGATCATCACGTGTCATGGAAGACAGGTGATTTTTGGTAAATCACTTTTGATACCAAATTTGATGCGGAAGCTAAGTAAAAAGATAAATTGAACAAAAGTTCAAAATTAGATAAATTGATAATAGTGAGAATTCAATACAGAGCTAAGGTAAATTCACCCTTATATAGACTAGATAATCATAGTACTTGTAAAATAAGTAAAATAAGAATAAAAAATTCCTACAAAAAATAAAATATTCTAAAATATTAAAATCCTAATTAAATTCAAATATATTTACAACAAAAAATTTTAATATGACTAGAAAAACAATTAATTTAATTTTAAAATAAAGGGTTATTAACATTTATCCCCTGAGGTTAAGTAAAAATACAAATTACCCCCTAGTTTTTTAATTCTACCGTTAAGTTAAACGGAAAAAGATGAGAGAGAAAAAATAATTCATAATTTTACTAAAATAACCTTATGTTCGCTATTTGATATTAACAATTTACCCCTTGAGATTAAGCAAAAACACAAATTCCCCCTGCACATTTTGAAATTGCAAATTATCCTCTTATTTTTTAATTTCGACATTAAATTAAATGAAAAAAGATGAGAAAGAGGATAATATATGCTATTCGACCAAAATGCCCTTATATAAATACAAACACTTTCACTCACTTTTTTAAAATTACCTAAATACCCTTACATTTCTTTTTTCCTCCGCCTCCTTCTCTAACTACTTACAAAACATACATATGTATATACATATACATACATATGTATATACATATACATACATATATATATACATATACATACATATATATGTATATATATACGTATATATATACATATACATATATATGTATATATATACGTATATATATATACATATACATATATATGTATATATATACGTATATATATATATACATATACATATATATGTATATATATACGTATATATATATACATATACATATATATGTATATATATACGTATATATATATACATATACATATATATGTATTGTAAACCTTATGTTCGCTATTTGATATTAACAATTTACCCCTTGAGATTAAGCAAAAACACAAATTCCCCCTGCACATTTTGAAATTGCAAATTATCCTCTTATTTTTTAATTTCGACATTAAATTAAATGAAAAAAGATGAGAAAGAGGATAATATATGCTATTCGACCAAAATGCCCTTATATAAATACAAACACTTTCACTCACTTTTTCAAAATTACCTAAATACCCTTACATTTCTTTTTTCCTCTGCCTCCTTCTCTAACTACTTACAAAACATACATATGTATATACATATACATATATACATATATACATATATACATATATACATATATACATATACATATATACATATATACATATACATATATACATATATACATATATACATATATACATATATATATATGTATATATAGACATATATATATTATAAAACTGAAATTTTTTTATTATATAGTAAATTGTAATGATTTTAATAATTTTTAATACTAACAATTATTTATATTCTAATAATAATTTTAATTGATATAAATATATAGAATATGATATACTATGCATAATTAGGTTAAACAATTAAGTAAATTATGTTAATTAAATATGACACGATTACAACATGTGGATGACACATTTAATAATCGTGTTGAATCAGCGTTTCATGTCACCACAAGAACAATTAAATAGGTTGGCACACATGAAATGAATTGACACCTCTACAATCATCGTTTCCTTCTCTTCATTAGCAAAATTACTCCCGTCACAAATTTCTCATCTCTTTCCTCTACCAGAACTCGCCGCCACCCAATTTTGGTTTGTTAATTAATGCTCAGATTAAGGGATGAGTTCAATTTGGTTCAAATTTACTTTTTATTATTTATACAATAAAGTTTTAAATATTTTTAATTATTATTGTTTTCATCATTATTTTTTAATTATTTTTATCCTCGGGAGGGGGGAATTTCTGTTTTCGCTTAATCTCAGGGGGTAAATTGTTAATATTCCTTATTTGTATCGCACGATTTTGATTTTCAATAATACCCCTACTCCGTTTAACTTAACGGCAGAATTCAAAAATCAGGAGGCAATTTGTAATTTTAAATCTTACAAAGGGTAATTTATATTTTCACTTAACCTCAGTGGGTAAATTGTTAATAACCCTAAAATAAATAAAACTCAAAATCGATAATTAATAAAGTTTTTAAAAATTAAATAAGTGAAAGTTATCCTACGTCACAACTGAAACAACTCCATAGGGAATATTTATTAAGGCCGTTGCGTTTATGGCTAACAAAGAAATAAATAACTAAGGCGGTTTGTGAACCGGCTTTTGGCATCTCTAGTGCTAGTGAGGTTTCTCTGGCTACGAAACCTGTTCTTTAGTCTTCAGGTTATTAAATATTCCCGGTAGGTGCCCGCTGAAGTCTTCAGGATAGACAAACAACCAGGACTGGACACTGAACAGGAGCCCAAACAATATGAATAAGTGTAATTTTTCATGTTAAAAACAAGGCTTTGGGTACGGTACATTTGATATATCGTACATCATTTTGTATAAAAATTATAAATAGGTATATAAAAATTATAAATTATAAATATATAAAGTTGTAAATAAATAATAAAAGTTATAATTTATAACTTTTATATTGTTATTTATAATTTTTATTCATTAATTTATGATTTTTATACAAAAAAAATTGTTGGATTGGTACATCCGATGTACTTCAATCGGACTCTAAAAACAAGCTTCTGTGCTAGTAATATTTAGAATTAGCTTGTGTAGGGGTGGGATTCGTGTCGTGTCGTGTCGACCCATTTAATTATTCGTGTCAAAACATGAAACCCAAACCCACCCGATTATTAAACGTGTTACCCACGTGTCGTAATCGTGTCATATTTAATTCGTATAATTTACTTAATTGTTTAACTTAGTTATACATAATATATTATATTCTCTATATTTAAATCAATTAAAATTATTTTTAAAATATAAACCATTGTTAGTATAAAATATTATTAAAATTATCATAATTTATTATTTTACAAATTAATTTATTTTATAGTATAAAAATTTCAGTTTTATAATATATATATTGTAAGTAGGTAATAATTTATATCATTGAATGAATTTATATATTAAAGATATACAAAATATATTTAACTATTCGTGTCATTAAACGAATTAAACAGATTAACGTGTTGAATACCTTCAACACTAACTCGATCTATTTATTAATCGTGTAGTGTATTTATATCGTATTGACGGATCGTGTCAAAAATTCCCACCCCTAATTCTGCTGCAGCGCTAAATCCGCACCTCAGCTGCGGAACCCCTGGACCTGTTTGCTCTAGTTTTGGGTCATAGTCTGGTAGACTAATTAATGCCATAACTGTTCAGCACACAGGCCCATTATTGCTAAAAAATCTAGCCTCCTCAGATATTTAATTCACCTTTATTAGATTGGTCCAGTCCGCCTTACCTATCATGCCTGATAGGCCGTCAACTTTTGGCCAATGAATGGGAGTCAATAATGTTCTATATATGTCTACAGAGAAATAAAACTTTTCTCGTCTTCAGGCCATAATTCTAATGATATCGCTTTACTTCTGACCCAAAACCGTGCACCCTAATCCGCCACCGAAATGGAGTATATGATTCCACCTAAGGCACTTATGAATGATTGAGCATCTTCTGCAACTCTCTTTCTTCATTCTTAATCTCTCAATTTCGCTTTGGCCCTACGATTGCAAGAAAGCTCAATAATATTATGTTGTCGTTTACTTTATTTCCCCAAAAGTGTACTTAAAGGTTTACCAAAATGTATATTTATATACATATAAATTAAAGAATTCACTTAAGTGCTCGAATTTAATTACTTTCTCTCCGTCTGCTTATGCATCAATGCCATTCATTTACTTTACATGTGCGATCGACTTGGGCAGAAGAATCACTAGAAATCATCTTTCTCGAGTTGTCAAATAGGCAAATCGCCTGCCCCACGGCACCTCGACAGACCCCATCTGTTCCCGAATTTGGTTAAGCAGATAAGGTGACCTTGGCTCTCGTTGGCAAGAAAGCAAGTGCATGTGGGCACCTCTTACAAAAAGGGACTTTAGAATAGAATTAATAATTTTTTTTTATTAAATTTCAAAACAAAGTGCCGTGCAATGTATAGTTCGTATATTGAAATCAAGATGTCATTGTCTATGCAAATATGATAAAATGCTTAATGCAATCGCAAACAGTGACATTTATATATTATATTTGGTACCTAAAATGTAATTAATAATTGTGACCAAAATCGCTGGGCAGCTACAATAACTCTGAAAGTTCTTGTCTTCATGATGATTGGTCCAACGAATTAGAGCTGGCTGGTATGCAAAATGATATATAATGAGCTTAAAAACAGGGAGATAACGACCCAGCTGCAGGCTCGTCCAGCGAAAACCCAACAAAGATGTTTTTCTTCAGAAAATAATGGTGGAGCCCTGCATGAGTGGAACATTAATTACTTATGCGTGCAGGTGGAAAAGGCCCCAAATATGCTTAGAATATCTGCCACTAAATGTCAATATTGCAATTTTTTTTTTGTTTTTGTTTTTGTAGGTGAGGAATTTCAGATAGTTTAGATAATGATATATTTAGAAGATCGAAGTTCTACACCAATTGCTTCAATCTTTATTGATAAGTTAAACAATAGAAATTTCTAATTAATTGAAGGTGGATTTCATCTTTGAAACTATTGGTAGATTATGGTAACAGTCATCAGCACCTATAGGTGGAGTACTGTTCTATAGATAGTGGAGCTTTTGTATTATGAAAAGGCTGAACTTAAATGTGTGTTTATCTCTCTCATTACGTTACAAACATGGCCACTATTAATTGTTTATTCACCCAAATGAATTACTCATTTTTTTCTCAAAATGTAACGCTTAAAAAGCAGCACAAAACTAAGTAAAATAATGTACGAATTTTATTAGCCAGCAAATGATAATTGTCTTCTAGGTTGATCCACATAATTGAAATTGAAACCAGGTCATGATCACGACTCTCGCTCGCTGCAAAGGCAACAAAAAAGAAGCACGTGGTGGCTCAACTTTCGCCTATTTATGTTTGTTTTCTTTCTTCGATTCACACTTTCTGCTTGCGTTACCCATCTTCCCCATAAACAGAACAGAAAACCGAAATGGCCTTCTCACAACGTGTCTATTTCACTCTCCAGACGCCGACTAAATTCTGCTGGACCCACTAAATTCTACCGTTTCCGCAACCCTTCAAATGCACCATTGAATTCCACTGTTTGATCAAACATCAACGGTTAAGAATAAACTCCCGTACTCAATCTCATCTACTAATGAACTAAAGTCTTTTTAAGTGGTGTTCAAACTTAAAGAAAGAAAGACAGACACTCTTCATAGCTTGACCACCCAAGAACTCACTCTTTTCTCATGGATTTGCTAATTTCTTCTTCACAGTGCCTGCACCACTTGGCCTTCGCATTCACCGTCATGCAGTACACTCTGACTCTGTTCACACGTGCTGCTGACCTTCCCGGCACGTGGGAGCTTTTGATACCAAACGCAGGTGTAGCCTCCATGCACACAGCCGTAACCCGCTTCAACACGGTGGTTCTTTTAGACCGAACCAACATCGGCCCATCACGCAAAATGCTGCCCAAAGGCCGCTGTCGTTTTAACAAAAACGACCCCGTTCTTAAGAGCGATTGCTACGCTCACTCCCTCCTCCTCGACCTGCAAACCAACCAACTTCGCCCCTTGATGATACAAACCGACACGTGGTGCTCATCCGGTCAGTTCTTATCCGACGGAACATTGTTGCAAACGGGTGGCTACATGGACGGGTTCAAAAGATTCCGCAAGTTCACACCATGTGAGGCAAACGAGTTGTGTGACTGGGTGGAGTCTCAGGATGTTGAGTTAGTTAATGGGAGATGGTATGCGACGAATCAGATATTACCAGACGGTGCGGTGATCATTGTTGGAGGTAAAGGAGCTAACACTGTGGAGTACTATCCGCCGAGAAACGGCGCCGTTTCGTTTCCGTTTCTGGCTGAGGCGGGGGATACACAGATGGACAATTTATACCCTTACGTTCATCTCCTTCCCAATGGCCACCTTTTCGTTTTCGCTAACAACAAGGCCGTGCTGTATGACCACGAGGCTAATAAAGTAATTAGAAATTATCCAACTTTAGATGGTGGCCCACGTAATTATCCATCAGCTGGATCCTCGGCGATGTTAGCTCTTGAAGGGGACTTCTCCACGGCTGTAATTGTCATCTGTGGCGGCGCTCGCTATGGCGCTTTCATAGAGAGAAGCACCGACTCCCCCGCGCACGGTAGTTGCGGTAGGATAACTGCCACGTCAGCTGACCCGGGTTGGGAAATGGAGGATATGCCATTCGGCCGGATCATGGGTGATATGGTTATGCTTCCAACCGGCGACGTTTTAATAATAAATGGAGCTCAAGCCGGGACTCAAGGATTTGAAATGGCATCGAATCCGTGCTTGTTCCCAGTTTTGTACAGGCGTGATCAACCTCATGGTTTACGGTTTATGACACTGAATCCGGGAACCGTACCCAGATTGTACCATTCTACGGCTAACCTGTTACCGGACGGGCGGGTGCTAGTTGCAGGAAGTAACCCACATTATTTTTATAAATTTGACGCTGAATTCCCTACTGAATTGCGGATAGAAGCGTTTTCGCCGGAGTATTTATCACCTGATCGGGCAAACATCCGACCGGTTATTGAGGAAATTCCTGAAACGGTACGTTATGGTGAACCCTTCGAAGTGGCTGTATCGGTTTCCTTGCCTGTTGTCGGGATTTTGGAGGTCAATTTGGGAAATGCAGCATTCGCTACACATTCGTTTTCCCAAGGTCAAAGATTGGTCAAACTGAATGTTAAGCCTTCGGTACCCGATGTTAGTGGAAGGTATCGGGTCGGGTATACAGCGCCTCCTAACGGGGCCGCTGCTCCGCCTGGTTATTACATGGCTTTTGTAGTCAATCAGGGCGTGCCAAGTGTGGCACGGTGGGTACATTTGGTAGCTTGATAGTCTAGAGGGAGTTCTGTGAAGATTTTTTTTTTTATTTAATTTAGGAAACTCTGGATGGTCAGAAAAAAAAAAAGCTTATAGGTTTGGTAACTGTTGATAAGGAAAATAAATGTTCTGATTTCGGATACGTTTAATGAGAATGTTAATTTATTTCATTCACTTATATTTTTGATAAGGGTGGACTTTTTTTGTAATTTTGTTTTCAATAAGATTTAATAATAAATGATTGATTTTAAATTATTTTGAATTTTGAAAAGGATATATAGTTGATTTTGAATGTAAAATATATTAAAAAATATATAATATAAGAAATAAAATTTAAGTTTAAAAAAGAATACACTTGAAATTTCTATGTAGAATTGCCATGCGTTCGGAAAGAAGGAAAAGATAATATGTTCAAATATCTAGTGTCTTTCTAGAGCAGAGAAGGAGATTCATTCGACCCAAATCATTGAAATTTGATCCAAGTCACGATATAAGAGATAGAATATCCAATCTAAAGAACATTAAGACGGAATATGAACAATAAAAGAAACAAAATAATGGAATTTAAGGCAGTGCTTGAAAATGAGGGCATCAACTTGTCAGTTGTCACGTTACACCATAGATTCATCTGGGGACCTCTGGTCATTTAGTAATTTTAAAGGGGCCCTGAAAGCAACATAGGCCTATTCTTGATAACGATAAAACAATGGGCTGAGCCCATTGTAGTACTTTACCAAAGCCTACGGTGGCACTTTACCACCGATTTGTGTCAAATTTGTCCTCCGAGCAAGTTTCTCAAACTCCGAAATTTTATTACGGATGGTAAAAAAATTCTTGAGTTTCAGATTTGGATGAGTAAAAGATTGGGATCAAGATTCAGCCTAGACTCATCATGTGTCTACTATTTCTTGTTTCAGAATTGTCCCATTGAACTGAAATCAAGTGTTTGAGTTTATAATTCTAATTTAATTCAAGCTTTGATAATTTTTCGTGGAAGGTAGTCAAACCTAAAACATTTTTTTTAAATACTTTTAGCACGGGATTTTATTACGAAAGTACATCCTTCCCTGTTGGAATTTACACATCTGAAACATAATGGCAAGCGGTTGAATTAAGCAGCAATGATATATTGTTACAACTTTACTTCGAACTTAACTGACTACTCGATTACTTAAAAAGTACAGCATTGCTTATAGGTATAAATTAAGGCAATTAGATTATTAGGCAAACATTTCAAACCATTGACGGCTTCTGATCATCATCCTGATAGCAATCAGCCACAGCCATGCTCCTTTGAACGTTCTTGTAAGAATACCTTCGGGCCACGAACACATAGACGAACAAGTTGGCTATGGTCATGCCTGCTAATAGCCAGTAAAACTTGTCCAATCGGCTGCTGTTTATATCTTTACCAAACCAACTTCGCCCATTTCTCTCTGTGATCTGATCAAGAAATGTTATTAACAGACTACTGAGGAAATTTCCAGCTCCAATGACACTAAGGTAGAAAGCAATTCCTAAGCTTCTCATGGAATCTGGAACTTGGTCATAAAAGTACTCTTGTAAGCCAACCAGAGTAAAACCATCACCAAAGCCAATGATGACAAACTGTGGAGCCAACCAGAAGACACTCATGGACATTGAACCCATTTTCGGATCCTTTTCAACAGCGGAAAGCCTCTTTCTCTCAACCAAGGCTGCTACTACCATTGTGGCAAAAGAGAAAAGCATTCCAATTCCAATTCTCTGGAGGATTTTGATGCCTCGTTCGTTTCCTGTTGCCCTTCTTAGGATGGGTACAAGGATCTTCTCATAAATTGTCACGGAGATGATCATTCCAATGGCAGCTAGAGAGAAAACTGTGGCTGGAGGAATTACGAATCCATCGCCGATCTTTCGGTTCATAGTGCTACCTTGTTTGATGAAGAATGTGGAGGCTTGTGCTACACAAAGTCCAAAAGGCAAGGTAGCTAGCCATATGGGGATCATGTTGAGTATAAGCTTCATCTCCTCGACTTTGGTTACGGTTGCAAGTCTCCAGGGACTTTGCTTCTCAACTGAAGTTTCAATATTGTCTTCAACAATAGCAGCTTTGTCAAGAAATCTGAAAACCAGAAGAATAGGATAAGATAATTGAAGTCCATGTTATTAATTATTTCATACTAAAACCCTTTAATTAGAATAAACAAATTAATCTCAAACATGCACAAAACTGAGTTGAGAAGTTAACACTTGCTTACTTGAGCTTATCAGTGTGGCACAAAAGCCTTCCCTGGGCCTTTTGTGACTTTTGTGCCTTGGGAGCCTCATAGAGTTGAGCAGGATCGGAAGGATGAGGCAGATTTCTTTTGGAAATGGCTGCGACCAGTACTTGCAACATTGGTGTCAAGGGGCTCCCTGTTGGGACCCTGTAACGGTAAAATGGCCTTCCAATAATGAAAATTAGTAGCGAGGTAGCCATAACTGCTGTCATGATAATATCTGCAGCACCCCAGTTCACATGGTCTTGCACATAAACAAGTACAGTGACACCTAGTAAAAGTCCAGAACAGAGGCCGAAATTCCACCAATTGAAAAAGGACATTTTCTTCGTCCTTTCTTCAGTGTGATCATCGTCAAACTGATCGGCGCCAAAGCTTTCCAAAGAGGGCTTGTGCCCGCCAGTTCCGGTGGAGATCAAGTATATTGCAAGAAAGAAGACCACTTCATGAACCTTTCTAGGTTCAAGGCACGCATCGGTACCACAAGCCTTTAAGAACGGAACGAACCAGGACAGAGTTAATAGAATCAAACCCTGTTTTTGCACATAAAAAACTGTTGTTAGATTATCCCAATCAATTAGAACAAAACTTGTATATGGAAATGGAACCCAAAGAAAGACTTGATGTAATTGCAAATGGGCTCCAAAAGGCCTCTGGTTGAGTCATTTGATAGTCTTGTACACCAAGCCCAAACACAAGTTGATCTGTATTGCTTTGTCATCTTAGGTTCCGTTTGCCACATGTTTTTCAATTAACATTTATAGATTATAGTAGAATTTATGAAAGTAGATATATTTTATTCGGATTATCCAAGTCTAATTTTGAGATTTAACGTGAAGGAAAATTACCAAGAGGTAAATAATGGATGAAAAGAAGACAGTGTAGCATCGGCCCAAGTAAGCATCGGCTATAAATCCTCCAAACAATGGCATAAGTGTGGTCACACCGGACCAGTAGTTCACACTCCTCGCTGCTGTCTTAAGGTCTTGATGAATCACCTTAGTTAGGTAAATTATTAGGCTTGTCGCTATACCAAAGTAACTCAGCCTCTCACTGAACTCGATTGCTGCCCAAGAATAACACAAGGTCAGAAAAAAAAAATTAAATTAACAAAGACACCCAAGTGTTGTCTCAATTAGTTGGATTATGTTTACTAGCTATATTTAAAGATTTGGATTGATATATGATCTAATGCTTTTTTTTTTTTTTCAGAAAACGAAGGCTTTAATTTGATTGATATTTAAGCCAATAGCTACTCTGTATATATTTTGACAATGATGGTAGCTCTTAAGAGATAAGAGTTGTACCATTCATAAAGAAAGCGTACTCCACTAAACATGCTGTAGGGAGAATTATTATAAAGTCAACATCAATGCGCTTCACTAATTTTTGTGCTTGGGAACCTTGCATGGTCTTCAAATCAAGTTTGTTAATTTCTTGAGACTGCGCTAGGTAGGTTTCTTAGGGGATCAAGAAGCACCGATAAAGTAAATGCTGCAATGGCCCCCGCCACATGGCCACTTGGTGCTTATTTCAACCAAACTACTACATGCACTAACGTATGGCTAATCTTTTGACCTGATAGGATTCTCAGGACCCACATCGCAAAACGTGTATATTTAGCTTTATTTCTACTATTTAATGGCAGGAGAAACCGACGATTATCGGCAATAATAGAGTTTCAACTGAGTCCGGATGGCTTAAATTCTCTGACAAAAGTAGGGACGATCAATTTAAGTAGTCAAGTACAAGGGACATGCATGGCATTTCTAATAGATTTCTCCGGGCCCTTCTTACGATTTTGGTGCTCACTCACCTTTGTTGAAGGTTTGAGAGTGGAGAAAGGAAGTGAAAGGTAAATGAACCAACAGCACACAATATGATCAGCAATGACATACATGTGTTGGTCTATGAATTGTGATCACTAAGTCAAAATTCCGCAAAAATTAATCATGTAAATATTCGATGACTTTTTCTGAAAACGAGTTATGGAAATGAAGATCATGAATCAGAGAAAGAGAGAAAAAACAAAGGAATTAGCATATCCCCTAGCTAGTTGCAGCTTCAAAACTTGGTAAATTGATCTTTAACACTGCTAATGACTAGGTCTGCTTGCCGAGAAGATCAAGAAAGGGAAAGAAAAATTAGATGAAATAATTATTCTTTCGTTTTAATTTCTAGACAAAAATAAATGGACAGCATATATATATATAAAAGAATCAGATACTCATGCACGGTAATTAATTATATTTCTTCTACATGAAAGCTTAGTGATCAGATATTGATCTTTATTATTATAATTAATATATATATTCCTCACCGATGATGAAGAGAGAGGCTTTCCAAACACCAGTTGAAGCTCGAAGTGGAACCCTTCCTTTGTAATCCACAGAGGAATCATAAACCCATTTCTCTTTATCAACATCTCGAGTTTCTGCAGCTACCTTGTTTGGCACCATTTCTGCTAGCTAGCTAGTTTTGATGAAAATACTATTAGTAAATAACTTTATGCAAGCAAGTAAGAAGTAATATATGTAGCACAAGGAGACACTGAAAGCCCAAGACTCAAGAAGGTAGAAGTGAAGGAATTAATTGGTGGGGAGATTAGCTTGCTTTGGACCAAATATATAGGGGAGAGGATAGTGGAGCTGCTTTTCTGACTCACTGAGTTTGAAATCTATAATTAAGGAGTGTGCAAGAGATTGATAGGTTGGAAGTAGGGAAACTTTTTGGTAATGGATGAGCGTATATACGATTTAATCATGTATTTATTTATTTATTGTAATTTTATTCAATAACTAATTTACAAATTATAATATATGATACTTATGACTCTTTCTAAATTAGGATACGAAAATTTCTGTGAACAGAGAAAATTTTCAGTCGCCCACGAGATGTCGCCGTTGGTCTTTCGATGGGAATGGCATCATGGCAATGCGGGGTATGCATGCGATCAATCAAAACCAGAAAAGTAGCTTAACAATATGCTGTATTAGACGGTAGTGGAATATTTCCCGGGCGTAAATATTCCGTTCAAAAGACAATTCCAATTACAGAAGATACACAATGGAATAAAGGATACTCGTTCTACAATTAGGCTGTGTATACTCTGATCTTGAATTTTCAATCTACTAAACCTGAAATATTCTGCTTCTGCATATCTAGACTTTGCTTTACTGGTCGGTGCAGAGTAGTTTTGCTCTGTTCTCACCTCACCACACAACTTAACCCCTGTATAACTAAGACAATATCATTTTTCTTTTTCTTTTTATTATTATTTTTTTAATCTAACGCAGTCTCTTACTTAAAATTTGAGCGGTAATACGTATCTTAAAAATTATTTAAAGATCATATATCGCAAATGATACGGTATGATTTTAAAAATAATATATTATTTATTACATTATTAATTTATCAACCTAACAATCATTAATTAAATATAGATACAAAATTTAAGATATAATTTATAATAAGTATCCCTAGTTTTGAAATTAAGGCCTGAGACACTGACAGTTGTTTTTTGTCTGTTTCAAAGAAAATTTGTAGATATTTTCTCGTGAATTAAAGAATCTTGCTTAAGTTTTATTTATCACGAGGATTATACTATTTCCCACCAGTTTTTCTACTGTATAATTGTAGACTCGTAGTCTCATGTAAAATCATGATAACTGATGCAATCAATAGTGAATATATAACTGTCGTAAGATTAATGATGATGATTTTTTTTTTTTCATAATATATATTCAACGGTCTAGACTATAGAGATATGGATGGCTAATTATAATCATCTAAACTTTACTTGTGCTTGCTTTCCATGATTATTATTATGATGTTGAATTCTAATAAGCCAATAACATTAGTATATCATTTACTCTTGAGAATTATTAACCACTCTCTCAATTCTACATAATGATCAGAACATGCATTAGCATAAGTCTCCAGGCCAGTTGATCGAAACAACAAGTCTTTCCAAGGCATTGAAAATAACTTTTCTACATCTTATCTTTTTTCTTCAAAGTGGGAATTGTCTCTCTTTATTTAGGCTCTTACTTTTCTTGACTTTTAGAGCATTACTAAACCATTCAAGAGTTAAACGATAGAATATGCATTCTAATAATAAACAAAGTTCACGATTCATGTTAAAGTCAAAAAGTCATAATTAAAAATACTAAAATTTTAACCAAGTTTATTACAAAACTTAGTAAAATTCATAAATGCGTTTACTAAAACCCTTATTATAACTTATAAATGCGACCAAATTAAAGTCTCTCTGTAAAAAACATTATAAAGTTTTTTAGTGATACATACACTAGCAAAAGCAAACATCATAGCAGCAATTAATGGGCCATTTTCCCCACCACCTGCAATTAAACTAGTTCCCCAACTATTGGACCAAATAGTCATCGCATGATTAAGGGAACATATGCTAGCTTAATTCCAAGTACCATAGTTTAGCATTGCTTGAAACATATAATTAAATATAATGAACTTCATTATGTCCAAATTCCTCCGATAATATTGGTGCCTGGGGTGTTCGCAAGCCACATAAATTAATTAAGGAAACATGATCATTTAGATATTGACTATATTTTGTGGAGGCGTGTGTTTCAAGTTTTGATTACGGTGAAACACATGAAAATATTTTTTATTTATGTGAAAACAATTTTATAATATTATTAAAAACACTTCTGAAATCCTTTATTCCCTAGAATTGCATACGCACACTTTGAAGAACCACTTCTACGGTTCTACCACCACAGTAATCAGAATATCTGCAATGAAGCAAAATCAATCTAAATAAAGGCAAGTCCTGAACTTCATCTTCTCTCTCTCTCTCTCTCTCTCTCTCTCTCTCTCTCTCTAGTAAGTTTATTATATAAAGTTTAAGAACCTTTTTCCAGGACTCACCAATTGGATTACATTCACCTACCCCAACACACTAGTCATAAGATCTGCAGATTTGACTTAATATTATTAAAGCAGAAAAAACTGGCACCAAATCGTATCAGTAGAGATATGGTAATCTAGGATGCACCTTTTCACCAATAATTCCGTCTTGGCCATGAATCCTCGAGTTGAGAATTTTATTGGCATTTAAACTGGTTGTTGAGCTTTGATTAAAAAGATATACAAAATTGATGGCAATAATATTACACACACTCATTTATGGTTCAAGTCAACTGCAAGCTCTTAACATTGAGTGCCTATGGGTGTAGTTGATGAGTGCTTGATTGAACTTCTCCGTGGCGGTCAGACCACTCTGTGCTTGTTCATGTTCATCTTTGCCAAATATTGACAAGGCAACAAAGTCGTAGCCGCAATATTTTATATAATTTGCACGATCATCTAGTGCAAATCTAAATTTTTCGCAAGTTTTTTTTAACATTAGTGGGCATGCACTAATCTTGATCTGCCTTAAACAATTGAAACAAGGGTTTGTGGGGATAGCCACTTTTATTTAAACCATGTGATTCTTATTTTGTTTAACTTCTTACTTTCCTCTCTCTTCTATAGGCATATCGGTTACTCTTTCATCTGTCAATCAAAATGTTGATGGCTACTGCACTCGACTTATCAGCACTACAAATGACAGAAAGAAATTGAATGCATGGAATCAGCAGGCCCACCTTCGAAGTTGATTTTGATCAAGGTCATCATCCATTGTTGTCGAAAAGATTCTCAGAACTAAAACCATGTCCTTTGCCAAGTTGCTCTATTTATTCCCGGGCCAGTCATATTCATTGTAGCTGTATACTATTACGTTATTGGCTAACATCAGCCTCCAAGCATATAAGGGCATGTTCTTTACGATAAAAAGGAACCCGAAAGCCGAAACAGTCGCATTTCAAGAATATGTTCGAAAATTTCTGGGAGCAATATAGCACACATGAACCTCATGCTGAGTAATATTCATAAAATTCTCTACTCTTGCAGTACAAACTAATATCTAGGGCAGGCGAAGTCGGCAATATATATATATATATATATATATATATATATATATATATATATATAAAATGCGCCGACCAAGCAAAGCTGCCGTTCACATGCGTAATAACTTAGAAGCACGAAACAGTTTACACAATGAGGGAGAACGATAGGAGAGATTAATTAACAAAGGATAATTTTATATTTATAATATAACCGATTCCGTATCATATGCTGATAAAATCTTATTAAATAGATAATTATAATGTTATGTAATTTAACTTCTCTAATTATTTAATTTTAATTTTTATCCATTAATTTATCAGAATATCTATAATTTGTAAAAAAACTTAAGAGTTAATTGCACAAATAAGTTGTATACGTCTTAACGAGTAGAGTTTTTATTAGTTTGATTAATCCACATATATGAAAATTATCTAAAAGGTGATTCAAAGTTTTGTTTCCTCGGTCTAGAAATTAAGTCTGGAAAGTACCAAAGTGGTGTCTCGATGAATTGTTTCTTTTATTTCTATCTTTTCAGTCAACCAGACGTCCAGTTACAACTTTTTTAATTCCCCTCATCGATATGTCGCAATATTCCACATTGTTTTCCCATAATCGTCACGTGCTATTTTACCAGATCCTGAAGAGTAAAAATTTCTACGTACAATATTAGCGACACGGTAACTTATCAGTACTAAATCAATTAGGTCCGATTTTCATCAAATGACCCTTTTTAAAATCTATTACCTATATATGACTCTTTTTACTATTTTAACTATTATTGACCCATTATAACATATAAAAAGACAAAAATATCCTTGACAAATTAAAAAAGGACAACAGAATCTAAATCCCATAAACCCTAATCAATCCACTCACTTATGCAAATAACACAACCCACGACCCAACTTTCGCCGTTGCTGACAGGCTCCACCGCTGCCCTCATCAGATCGCTCTTGCCGCTGTCGTAGCTCCGCTGTTTCCTGGTGTGATCGCGTCGTCCTCAGCTTGCTCCGTCGCTGCTCTCCCCTTGTGCCGCTCCGTTGGTTGCTTGCCGGTCGCACCTGCTGCGTCGTTCCGCTACCGTGCCCACCTCCTCCCACTGCTATGGTCGCTTGCTCATCGCGCCTGTGGTCTCAGTCATCCGCTGTTCGTGCCGTCGTGCTGCCGGGTGCTGCCGATTACGTAGCTTGCTGGTTGTGACGGGGGCCTTGCTTCGCTATAGCTGTGACGCCATGCCGTCGCTGTGGTCGTGCGTGTGGCCTCGCTCCGCCGCTCTGGTCGCAGACTGGGACTGTTCCCTCCCTCGACAAAATAGAACACCTACGAGCTGTTTTGGGTAAGTTGTTTGTGTTCGATGTGTATTTGGAGTGTGGATTTGTTGGAAATGCAGTTTACATTGTGAAGGTTGTGGCAGAATTTGGAAATTTGATTACATTGTGAAGGTTATGGCTTGTGTCGAGCATGTTTTGGGAAGAAATTAGAAAAAAATTTGGGTTTTTTGTTTGTGTATTGTTTGATGATCATGAAGTTGTTTGTTAACCTTTCTGGGGAGATCAACCAAAATAAGATTTCTATGAAATTTATCCTCTGCCGCCTGCTTCTCTTTTCTCAACCTTTCCTCTTCAGAATATTTCTCCTTCTCTAGTTTATCCTGCAGTTTGTTGCATCAGCTGATTGTGGTGGAGAATGCAATCTGGCAGTCAGCACGACCTGCGGTCCTGCTGACTGCACGACCCGATCGTGCTGAAAGGCAGATTGCATTATCTAACAAAGATGATTACCTAAAATTAATTGGATCAATTTAACTTAAAATTTTAGTACAAATTTAGTTATTAGAATGCATTAATTCCGATGTTATAAAATAAATTCTTAGTTGTCGATATTGAATGTCATCGGTCATTTTCTTGTTTTTCTTCTAAATTTAATATGAAAACCAATTATCTAATAATACTCCAGGTAATTAAATTTAAGTACTAGAGGCAATTTGTTCCTTTCAGTTGCTCTTAGTTTATTTATATCTTTTCTTTATTGAACAACTAATGGATTTATTTAATCAAATATGTTGTAAGCAAGATTTTCATAAGCATTATAATATGAGTGGCTGAAAGCATAATACTCCAGATTGTATAAGGCAATCTGCCTTTCTGCACGACCGGGTCGTGCAGAAAACCAGATTGCATAATGCAATCTACCTATCTAACAAAGTGGATATTTTTAAATAAAGATAGTTGAGCATTACTTAAAATGTGAACAATCTGGATAGAGTGTTCCCTAATAACTGTTATCTGCTGATTGTATAGGAAGCAATAAATGATACTTTATTTCATGGTAAATTATGATAGTCTAATTAATTATTAAATGAGCATTTATTTAAAAAAAAAGCACCATACTTTGCTGGTTGAGATTGTTGATTTACATTATTACATGTGAAGGGTTTTTTCAAAGATGGTTAAAACAAGGAAATACAAAGTAACTGCGAGGGAAACGAAAAAAGCCAAAGAAAGGATGTTATCAATTGAGAAGCGAAAGACAGAAAAAGAAAGGATAAAATTAGACGATGAAAGGCCACACGAAGAAATGAATGTTGATGAGGTAGGTTGGAACACCCTCTATTTTGAAAATACTTAAAATTTTTTCCTTCAATCTTATTACAGTACTACATATTAAAATGGTATCATGCTTGCAGGCCCAATTCAAGGACATTGATTTTTTTTCTGCAAAGATAACCTGTAGGTAAAAGATCAATGAGGTTTTAACTTTGATTCGGGAAACTCTTTCGAAGACTCAGATGAAGTTGTTTAAAGATTCATGCTTCGGCCATTTTGAGGAAATGCAACAAATACAATTTTTATCATGCATTTGCCACAACATGCTTTTGAGGGAAGTGGATAGTGACGATGAGGGTATGACCTTTCTTATCAATGGAAAGAAGGTTACATTTTCATGGAGAAATTTTGCATCGATTACGGGGTTACGGTTTGGAAATTTTCCCCGTTATGATCCACGAAAGAGAGTCCCCAAAGAGCAGAGCTTGTGTCATGGTCTACTGGGCAGAAGAGTTAGGTTCAACCATGGAGAATTACAAGCGGCATTCAAACAAAGCTCAGATAAAGATGACATGCTAAGAGTAAAATTGGCAATGTTGTATTTCTTGGAGTGTGCATTGTTGGGTAAAGAACCAACAACTAAAATTAAGATAGACCATATTCATTTGCTTGATGATATCGATGCGTTCAATGCATATCCCTGGGGCCAAAAATGCTTTGACATGACATTAAACAGCATGAGGAAGAACATTCAGGATCGACATTGCAAGTGGAATCTTAAGAAATTGCAGAAGAGCACACACGGAGAGCATTATAACTTGCATGATTTCCCGTATGCATTTCAAGTAAATGGGTGGTATCGTATTCCCTTTTGTTGTCCGTTGTTTAATATCTTAGAGCCTAATAATATCTTCTTTCTGTATAATAGGTGTGGGTCTATGAGACATTTGACCAATGTAATCCTAGACTGGCAATTAGGTTGAAAAAAGAGGGTGCTTTCATTCTTAGATGGATTACAAGAAGTTATCACACCAACAAGGAAGTGCAAAACATCATTTTCCGTCAAACTCAGGTATGGACTAACGGAATAAGTATGTTTGTATTTTTAGTAAGATGTATATTACATTTGATAAACTTTTCGTTTACGTACATTTCGTAGGCTGAATCTAAAGGACATTCTCCCACACAACCAGGTGAGTCCCCCACCCCATACACTTTAACATTTTTGCATTGTGGAAAACTAAAGATTACAAAAACGAGGTTTACACTTAAACACGATTCAGATGAGGGGCCAAAAGATGAGCATACGGCAGAAGATAGAGCCATGTCGCCCCATGAAGAAATTGACAAAACACCTACCGTTTCACCTCCTATAGCGGATACCGATCATCATGGGCCGGACATGTATTCAAGTATTGAAGAAAGATTGGATCACATGGTAATATTTTCCATTCCCTAATTTGCTTTTTAACGTTATTGTTTGACTATTGCACATAACATTCAAATTTTTCTCTCTTCTTGATTGTTTTATAGAATGAGAAGATCGTCCACATAGAGGGTGAGATAGGCTATCTTCGTGCTGCAAAACGTAAAAGGGAGGATGACATCACCGAAAGACTTCATTGGATGGAGACCTCGATTAATCAAATCCTTTCATTTATACAAGTTTGATACGGAGATTCCCGACAGCAATATAGTTCTCCTTCTCCGGTCAATAATACTTTTACTTTTTTATTTGTTGTGTTATCTACAAAAAAAAATTCAGCATCTCATGTTATGGTATTGATTGTTGATTACAGGTTTTTGATGACCCTTTCACTACTCCGTCGAGATAGTGCCATAATGAAGATACAGTGGGGGAGCCGGTTGCTGAATACACTGCCACTGACAATGTTGACGTTGTCAATATTGTTTCTGAACACAAACGTGAGAAGGAGATTGCTGCCAACACATGCATGTCCCCACCAGATGTCACTGTTATAAGTGACAAACAGAAGGTATACTTGCGTAAGCAGCCAACAACACGCACACAATCGTGTAGACCTCCTTACACAAACCCATTGAAGAAACACAAACCGGATGAGAAGGACACCTTGAAAGAATTGAATACTTGGCTGCGTCACAAAGAAGATGACGGAAAATTGTAAGTGTGGATCATCCTTCCATTTCTTTTGTGTCGTGCAGCATAAGTATGTTTTCATAAATTGCTTGTCTTGTAGTGTTGAACTCGGGCCAGTGCTTGGTGACAAGAAGTTCTTTAGAACTACGGCTAAACCTAGAGAGTGGTTGTCCGACGCGGTATGTATGGAAGTCAACATATTAGTGCATGTCAATTATAAGCTACTTTCAACTAAAATGTTTTTATGATTACAGCATATAGATGCCGCATTTTGGTTCATTCGGCACAGATTTGCAAATCAAAGTGGATAATATGCTATAATGGATTTTTTTTTCAGGTACATATGTAATCATAATGCCATAACTAGGAATAAATAATGATTCATTGTTTCGATTGATTCGCTGAGCTGTCCCGTGTGCTGTGCAACAACTCTTGGCTGCAAAATTCTCATTATTTGAAAAACAAGAACCACTTTGGACTAAGAATGATGACAGATGCATCAAGTATGCTAAAAGTGAAAGCAAATTTGAAGGCACGTCATGGTTGTCTGCGGAGAGGGTGAGTATAACAAAGATGAATGACCACTTAATATCTAGTTTTGTTGTAGCTTGTGTCTCACATGACTTGTCTTTTGGCAATTCTTCCATTTCTTAGGTTTTTATTCCAATAAACGTTGGGCAAATTCATTGGGTGTTGGGAGATGTTAACATGAAAGAATGCAAGATCGATGTATATGACTTGGACCACACTCTATACGCAGATGATGAATTTCAAAGTCACATGTCGCCATATGCCCATATGATTCCTTCATTGCTACAGGCCATTGATGGGAACAACAGTGGTGGTGCAGATCCATAACCCGTCATTCGAGTCGAAGGTGTTCCCTAACAACAAATAAGGTTACTTCCATTTAAAACTAAACTTGTTTCTTTTATCGTAATATCCACTCTTGAAGTTGCAACTAACCATTATGTTCTGTTCTCGTGCAGTGGAGATTGTGGAGTTTTTGTTATCATGTTTCTTAATTGCCTGGTTACTAGTGAGTCTGTAGAAGTTATACGTTATCCAAACCATGCTCGAAACTATAGGAAGGAGTTGGCGGCAGACATGTTTGATATGAGATTGTGGAAATGAGCTTCCAAACCATGTTGAAATCCCGCATTGTAGAAACCAGGACATTCTTCTCAAACTTTGTAATACTCTTTCGGATGTATGTATTTGATTTTGATGGAATGAGTAATTGCAGAGTAAAATCTTTGATGATGTTATTGTCGTTTGTATCCATGTAAAGCTCAGAGGAGCTGACAACTTGTAAAGCTCATTTTGTGTTTACATATTACTTTTCCTTTGGCATGTGTCTGTCTTATACGTGAGAAAAATCTTATTTGTCTTTCCACCTGGATCTATACTCAAAAGTAAGCATGGGCTTTGGATAAGCCAAGTAGATGTCTTCCAGATACATTTGATTGTTCCAATTGCTGTTGTGTTTGTGCCTGCAAAGAAACAGGATGACTAGTCATGCATGCCTCCTAGTTTGCTGGTTGAGGAGATTCATTAAAAGTTGTATTTTCTGTTGAAAGGCACTGGATTTCTGTTAAATGGGTGTTGGGGGATCATGATAATGTTTTGCCACAAAATGAGATGGGGTCGTGAAGCAATCTGGCTTTCTGCACGACCAGGTCGTGCAGTCAGCACGACCCGGTCGTGCTGAAAGGCAGATTGCATTATGTATTTGATTTTCTGCAAGACCCGGTTGTGCAATTTGCACAACCGGGTCGTGCAGAAAGGCAGATTGCATTAAGCAATCTGCGTA
The DNA here is from genome assembly GCA_013180625.2 of Boswellia sacra. Lineage (NCBI taxonomy): Eukaryota > Viridiplantae > Streptophyta > Magnoliopsida > Sapindales > Burseraceae > Boswellia > Boswellia sacra. The sequence goes on from SNVD02008589.1 coordinate 237,740, forward strand.
ATTGCACGACCGGGTCGTGCTGAAAGGCAGATTACTTAGAGCAATCTGGTTTTCTGCACGACTGGGTCGTGCAGAAAGGCAGATTGCTTAATACAATATGGTTTCTTTGATTATGCTTAATGCTTAAAGGCGTGACCGTATGTGGCCTGATGGTTGGACTGCTATTACTGTAGATGGTAAACGCAGTGCTCCGTTTGACCACACTCATCTGGTAAAGGCATTTATCAGCAAGATTACAAAAACTGTATATTCCTTGTTGATTTCTCGACAATGGTATTGTCATGTTTGTCTTGTGAAGTGTGTATATATGCTATGGTTGAATCGAACCGGTCAAGTATCCAGAATTTCTACTACATGATGGTCTCCTGTACAAAGCCATTATAAATATTTTACGCTGGAGAATTATGGCTCTCTCTTGCATTGATATTTATATTGGCTGCTTTATCATTTCAGGACGAGTTTCAGCTGAAATGCAGATTGCATTATGCAATCTGGTTTTCTGCACGACCGGGTCGTGCTCATATGCAGATTGCTTAATGTACACAAATGCGCTATTACACAATGCTTTGCCCTGTTTTAGATGTCACTCATGTCCATTTCTATTCATATTATATAAAATTACAATGTAAGAGAAATGAAATTGCATTACAATGCCATAGCTAACCGGTGTACAAGAACAACTTAATAATAATGTTATTTATTGAAGTCATTAGGCAACAACATCAACCACTAACATGTCCAACAAAACAATTACAACACACACATCTATAAACGATTGCAACACACACATCATCCAAAGCTTAAAGTAAAGCTTTTACAAAGCAGTAGGTACATGTGGTTACTCCCCACCGGCATCATTTAATGGAGCCTCCGGATTTCTTTGGGTTGACATCGGACTCGTCGACCTGCATGTCTTCCGATTATGACTTCTGCCATCACATCGCCCACATTTACGTGATGTCCTTTCTTCACCCAACGATGAAATTCGATTCTTCTTTTGCCTACCCCGACCGCGACATTTCCCGGGGGGTAATATTATACGTGCCTCGACTTCATCTGGGATATCTCACTCCTCAGACGAACCAACAGGGTAGATAGCTTCCGCATATGCAGTCAATAAGACTTCGGACCTATAAAAGTGATGAGTAAAATTATAGACTGATAAGTTACGCACTCTACACACTGCAATAACGTGTTTGCATGGTAACTGTTCAACCTGGAATTCTCGGCAGCTACATGTTCTTGCATGCAAGTCTACATGACCATCTAAATATCCATCTTTGACAATAAACTCGTGTAGGCTAATTGGAACAACTCTATAAGAAAGGCCTTCCTCGTGCCTATTTTTCAACCGTTTTTCAGCCCATGTTGTTAGTGGAGTTGTCATGTTAATTGCCTCCTCCCTACGTGTACAAAACCATTTTTGCAACACCTCTGATATAATATGATCCACTAGCTTCATAATGGGAAATTCGCGTGCTTCCTTGAGAACACCATTCAGGCACTCTGCAATATTGGTTGTCAAAATACTATACCTTCTGCCATCAAAATGCGAACGAGCCCACTTTGCATACCCAGCTTCGTGTAGATATTGTGCAATACGGTGGTCGATTCCATTAATTTGTCGCATTAGGTCCTCAAACTCACATTGACGATAAACTTTGCTGGCTGTAAAGAATATATCACTTATAACCACATCTTTGAATTTGGCCCTAAGATTTTGTGAAATATGATACACACAAGCACCATGTTGAGCATCAAGAAACACTTTACCCACCCCCTTGCCTATGCTTTCATGACGATCAGAGATTATCACAATATCTTCAACAGAACCAATAGCATCCTCCAATTTCGTTAAAAACCACTCTCATGATGCATCATTCTCAGAGTCAACAACGCCAAACGCCAAAGGATAAATTTGATTGTTACCGTCCATGCATGCGGCCACAAGCAGGGTGTCTCTATATTTGCCCTTCAAAAAGGTCCCATCTACAGCAACAACGGGCCTTATACAAGTTCTAAAGCCACGTATGGAAGCACCCAAGGCAAAAAAGAAATATAAGAAATGGTCATGTGGATCAGTATGTATATGAGTGATAGTGCCGTGATTATGTTTGTCTAAAGTATGACAGTATCTTGGCAATAACCTGAATGAATCTTCTGGTGAACCCTGAACCAACTCTAACGCATGCTCCCGCGCTCGCCATGCCTTTCCATAAGAAATATGAATTCCAAAATTCTTTGCTACATCATGTCTAATATCATTAGGCCTATAAGTCACTCCAACACATTGTACTTCTCATGAATATCCATAGCAATTAACTTTGATGTAGCTTGACGATGATCTCGCTCAAGATTGTTAAGAGCACATGTATGTACGTCACAAAACTTTGTCACCTTAAAAAGATCACAATTCTTGATTTTCATGGCACGAAGTCGCCACTTGCAAAATTCATCTATACATGCTATCTTGTAAAGGGTTTTGTTGGACTTTTTTACCCTAAACTGAAAGTTCCTTCTTACTGCTAAAATGCTAATCTTGTTTTGCAAATCCCTCTTATTCTTGAACACACTACTTACATATACATCGGTGTTACTATCAGAAAGTCTACATGATGACCCAACATTAGAAGTGCCAAATGAATTTGAATTACTCCCTATATCTTGATTAGATGAAAACTCATTACCTCTAGGAAAATAACCTTCACGATTAGATTGAGAAATGTCACATGAACGCGATTCTGGTGATTGGACATGATCAAAATTCTGTAAATCATCCAAGGGACTAGGATCGAGATCAGTATTAATTAATGGTTCTTCCAATACATCATCTTCATTAATAGTGGAAGGAATTGCATGACAACGTTCTTCTGGGTATGTTGAGGGAACACTGGTAAGAAGTTGGTTACTACCCTCCCTCGAACCTATACCATTTTCAATATCATTTTCATATGAACGGGGTTCAACAATTGCATATAAGGGGATCCTATTTGAAGGGTCCACATTGAGGTTTTCCTCCAAGAAATATTTCAAATCTTCATCACTTTCTACTATTGATGGAGGAAGTGGAATATGTGCCCTTAACACATATTGCAATGAAAATGTGTTTTCCTCTAATGATTTATTGGTGACTTCAGAAACTTTACGAACTAACTCTTTATAGGTTGTTGACTTCTACGACCATTGAAAAAAAATTCTCTGCCACTCGACACCCATTCACCATCATACACGATAGGAAAACGAACATTATCCATTCACTAAAGCCTGCAATACCAATACAAAACATTACAATTAATTCAAACAGGTTTCACTCTATTGCACGACCGTTAGACAAGTATTATGTATCATGACTATTTCGACAAAAGCATTATATACCATGACTAATTAGAGAAAAGGGTCGTTTTGCACGACCCTTTGGAGAAAAGGGTCGTGCAAAACGTCCTTACATAAAAAATGGACCACTTCAAGCCTTAATTTCCTTCAACATGGACCACTTCAATAGATATCAAACATAAAAAATGAAAAAAACAAATCTCAAGACAAATCTCAAGAGAAAATCAACTATGAATACCTTCACTCACTAGCTTCTTGGATTCAACAATGAACTTCTTGGATTTCAATCTTCACTCACTAGCTTCACATTGCTTTTGTCAGAAAATTTTCAGTTTGCCGTTTTGGAGTGTGCGTGTTGGAGAGTTGGGAGAGTCGTTTTAGGGTGTTCGTGTAGGAGAGTTCGTGTTGGAGCCGTTTTGGGAGAGTGAGTGTGTATATGTCTTCTATTATCTTTTCATATTAACTCTTAAGGATAAATTGGACTTTTCATGTTCAAAAGGGGTCAAAATTAATTAAATACCAAAAAAGGGTCAATTTAAAAAAAGAGACTCCAAAAGGGGTTATTTAAAAAAATAACCCATTAGCAAATAATCTATTTGCACCTTGGACATTTGGTTAGTGGAATTCCCAAGACTAACCCACACTAACTGGTACCTGATCACTGTTAAAAGTGATTTTGTCCCAAAATGGTCTTAATTGTGTTAATTATCATCATAATCAATTCCATTCATGGACATTACTATCTTTTGTTATTGCAGTACGTTAGCTCAAAGTGTAAGAACGATCCAATGCTTTTCAAGCTTTTGGTTGCTAAGTCAGGATTAACTTTAAATCGAATGCGCGATGGAAAGGGTCGATCGGCGGATCATTGTCTGGCTACAAGGAGATACCATCTAAATAAGGTTGTCCCATCAGCCACCAGAGATTGGCTAGTGATGCGCACTATTCGCACTGCAACATGAGCGTTAACGCTGTCATTTCATAGCTTTAGCCCAATTTCAGTGGTTCACGAAACACAAATTCTAGATCATCGGCCCTGCAGCTGTGTAAATCAGCGTCTTTATTTATTTAACACATGTCTCCGACTCATTTGCTGCTTTAATCGCACGATCGTGCTTTCCCTCTTTAGACTTTGAATCATCAAATCTAGGTCTTTGCATGGTATAAACATATTAAGAGCTAAATTTGAGAAAGTAATTCTAGATAATGGTATATATACTCTTGAAGTATATCTTACTAAAAATCTAGATCTTTAAATCACTCTATCCGAATATGTGCGCATATCATAATATTTACAAGCTGATCATGAGATTCACGACAACCCAATAGCGGCCATATAAATGATCACCCCTGGTAAAAAATGGATATGACATAGCTACTGCAGATACTCTTAATAATTAAAGTTTTGACTAGCCCTAATCCTCTAATAAGATATTAATATAATTGTTATTGGTCTTATCTTATTATGCAACATGCTTAGGTCATGACGGGTCTTGATCCGCTCTGGTATTAAAAGCCACCTATCCGTTTTTACAACCACAAGATCAAAGATAATGCTTAGCCATAAGTGAATATATTATAAATCCATAGACGATTTGTCCATAAAGATTTAAATCTTTCAAGTCTTTTTCAAGTATCAATTATCTCAAGTACGTCGCATTTACAAAATCATAGGTAGGATTTACACTTTTTTTTTTTAAATAATGATAATGAATTTCCAAGTGCATTTGTGAGACGAATTCGTCCCACTAAACAGTTTCTCTTTTAAGGTGAAGTAAAATAGGAGACATCATCATAATGGAACTCATGCCTACGTAAAAGGCTTCAATATTATTATTATTATTATTATTATTTTAATTTCTTTCCTTTAGATATGAAAAGTCTAAACGAGTTATCGAATCAAAATTAGAAAACTACACAATATCAACATTTGTTCAGGGCTAAAGAAAATCCTAAGCTTGCAAGTCAAAAACCAACGGAAAAGTCACATTCCTTTGTCTCATCCTCAATCTTCAGATTAATAATGATAGAATTTTTAGAGATTCGAGTAAAATCCAAATGGTCAAGACGAATTTGAGATTTGGGTGGCTTTATGAGAAGACGCTATATATTGATTGTTGCATAGAGTTGAGCGTGTTGACATATAGAAGTGAAGGGTTTATAGTGCTTCTATGCATGATTGCTTTTGACCATACTGATAGCAATTACTGAGTGCAACTGGGTTTAAGGAAATTTCCATTCATCTAATGTACAAAAGACGGAGTAAACCAATTTCCATTCATCTAATGTACAAAAGACGGAGTAAACCAATCTTTAAGTGGAGAAAAACCTAATATCTCAACAGGAGAAGATAAGGATTATGCGGCGATAGTAAAATGTGGGAATGCTTCTTATTGTACAGTAAGTCTATCATAGAAGCACTCGGAGATTAGAATCGTGATAAACTATCTTAAATTTTGACTCTGCAAATGTGCTTTTGGAAAATACAAGTTTGGTGTGGTCCTATAAAGACTGATCTCCTTATCTCCTTTTTCTGAAAGGGCGAGCTGTTGTTGTGCATGCTCTGTAGTTCACCTATTACATCGCACAAGCAATGTGTGCATGCTTGTGGAGGGGCGTGCATGCACATCTGCTCCCATGAGAAGAGATTCGTTGTATAGTTTGATGCTGGCATCGTTGACCTGCTCAAAACGTAAAAACGAACCCCTTGAGAAGGAGGATGGGTGATGCGCCAGCAAATTCATGAATCATGACGCCAACCTTCCACCACAAATAGCACCTAGCTAAGATGTCAGCAATTTACAAGTTATTCGTCCTTCCCAAGCCTTTTTTCTTTTCCTCTTTGCTTCTTATCATCACAATTGAAGCTCAAGGTTTTAAGTCATTTAGACCAATCTTATTCCAATACTGCATCAACTGCTGAATATAATCATTCTGTTTTCAGTAGACCCATCACATTCAAGTATATCACTAGCTGGAATTTAGAGCACACAGCAGCTCTTAAACCTTCGTCTGACCCAAAAAAAAAAAAAAATTTCCTTCTGATAAAATATGTCAATTATCTATGCAGTTTTCTTTGGCCGAGATATTTCATTAGGCATTGTTTCACAGAATAATTTGGGCTACAAGGACAAAATCCAAACTGTATATTTTGAACTGAAAGGCGACACGCCGACACAGAACCTACCATGTGCTCAGTCATGAAGCATAGAACACCACAGCCCAAGAAGAAAGACATAACACAGTGGGGAAGTATGCATATGCGTACAAGACTGACAACACGATGTACGGAGCTTCCGAATTAGTCCAGCCTTTGTCATTTAAATAAAATTGGGAAAAGTTAACAAAATTTATTGGAGTTGCAGGGAGTCATTGTTTCTTTAGCATATGAATAATAAACATCAAAGAACCATTGAAATTACCTTTTCTCGGTGTGAGAAATGTTGAGGTTAAAGATATAATAAAGCCTCCATCCAAACTTTGGAGAAACAGAAATAGGAACGAATATCTGATGTTCTGCTGTTCTACTCCATTTTACAATCACCAGAGTCTAACAGACACAAAAAAAATTGTCCCAAGGAAAGCAATCAAGGTGAGAATCCATGTAAACTTTTAAAGTACTGACCAACAACAATGCCAAAAACTCAAGAATTTGTTTGTTAACCGACTAGACAAATACTTGACTGCAAGTAGGGGGCAAAATTTCAAAGTTCACAACCTTAATGCCTCTTAGACAACCAGGGCAATCTTTTCCAATCCTTTCACCAGTCTATGGCTACAAGTAAGAAAATTACCTAAGCACCCCAAGACTTCAGGATATTCCTCAGAAATACCTACCTCGTGCATAAACAAAGAAAGAGGATATCAGTTCCCTGCATACACTGATTTTGTAATGCTTTTTCTCTAGGTACTCTCATACCACCAACCGTCCCAAACAGGCGAACAAAAAAGTGCTTTGATTAGCCAGGGATGAAGAGAAACCTAATCAAGTTGCTTTTATTAAACATTTTTGCATGATTGGAGAGTTGAGGACAGATATCAGAAGTCAGCCACCAAATCTCCAAAACTTCACATTCTTAAAGCAAGCACCCTCGTGTACCATGTAAGCTTTTCCTACTAATACCAGTATATAGATGTCATCAACATTTTTTCTTTTATCCAACAAATTAATTGGTACTACAGGCTGGTAGATGTTTCAATGAATTTTTCCCCGACTGCACCCTTGAAAAATAATAATTAAAAACTTGTACGGTAGAAGTTTGTTCTTTGTTGTGCGTAGTCACAATCGGCATGAATAGCAAGCAACACACCCTTCTGCACTTTCAACCCTCTGTCGAGTCCACATGTATTCATAATTTTTCAATTGAAAACATACTATGTCTATTACCCACCATAGGCTACTTCAGATTATTCCTCAATCTCTGAATTTGGAAATTTAACAAAAAAATTCTTGTAGAGGATGGTTTTGTTTCTACATTGACACTTTCAAACATCATAATATAAGCAAAAAAAAAAAAAAAAAAACCATAGTTTCAGAAGTACCAACCCAGCCAGAAAGTTTCTTTTCCCAACCCACAAGTAAACACAGGTGTAAATTGAGAGAGATCAAACTCGCCCCCAAAAAAAAAAAAAAAGAAAAAGAGTTCAAATTGATAATCAACTATTGATCAACCAAGTAATTTAAGCACACAACTGGGGGTCAGGGAACACAGTTTACTTTTATTCCCTTCGTTGCTTGGTGTTTTGAAGAATAATTGATGATTTGGCAAATCACAAGTTTGATATACCACAGCACATAGAATTTTGAAAAACCAACATAAACAATAACATTATAAGCACCGAAATTAAAAAGCAAGTGCAAGAGAACTAGTACAAACCTGTTAATTACTACTTGAAAGTCTCAATATACAAATACAGATTCATATACATCCATGACTATATTACCACAACATATAAATAACCAAACCCAACATCAAGTTGAGGTGAAAAGCATTACCGAAACTAGGGCTCAATTTCGTCTCGAAATTCCTTGATTTGTATCAGAATTCCTGACCATATTAAACCTCCCCCTACTCCGTTTCCTCCTGAAACTTCTAGCTTTCTGACCAAGACTTGAATCCCCATTTTCAGAAATATATTTGTTGTTTTTTTCATTTTCCTCAGGCGTATCTTCATCACTCTCTGATTGAGTGCGCTCTGAAGCGATGAGTCCGTACGGCTTGACACTATGCACAACTCCTTTAGGAAAAAACCGGGCGGAAGGCAAGCCGTCAGGGGTCTCAAACAGCTGCGGTCCATCCTTCTCGGTCCAGAGGTCAAAACCACCCGGTTTCTGAAACCGGTCAGCCAAGACTTTCACTTGTTCATCGGCACTGACGGAGAAAAGCGTGGGCGCTTTCTCGACGACCTCCCAGGGGCGCTCGAGCTCTGAAACTGCGGCCTTGAGTTCGGCTCGCTTACGCATTTCGTAAATTTGCCTCTCTCTGCAGAGTCGGGCTTTGAGTAGCTGTTTGGCTTTCTTGGCTTGCATTCGTTTCCACTGCCACTTGGAAACTCCACCGGGGTAGGTGCGGGGCCCACCTCCCATTCGGATTACGGTTGATTTTTGGTGGTGGAGAGAGAGTTGGGAGAATTTTGTGTGGAGGACGAGGGGGGTTGGAGAAGCTAGTGTTTGTGAGAAGGAGAGGTTTTGAGAAGGTGTGGTGATTGAGAGAACCATTTGCAAGCTTGAAAACATTGAACTTCCAATTCAGTGAAGGGACTAAAAATGAGCTTGTGGACTCGAAAGGAGAATTTTGCAGAGTGGCGCAAGGAGCTTGTGGCTCGACTCTTGTAACGAGGGATTACTCAAATGGTCATGAGAACCATGATAAGAATAATCTCTAGAAACTTCTGTCAACAAGCACCAGTGGTCTAGTGGTAGAATAGTACCCTGCCACGGTACAGACCCGGGTTCGATTCCCGGCTGGTGCACAAAAATGTTTTTGGTTTTTTTTTTCTTCTGGGTTTATTTTTGTTTTCACGCAGCTGGCCCAAAAGACTACACAACTCGGGGAATTGCAGCAACATATTGTCTTTATTCCCCAAAAGCCTCTGAGCGTGCAAAACCAGGGAATTTCGGAGTTACAATTGTATTTATGATCGTCTTTTGAAATGCAGGATGGAGTTGAGAAGCTATTGTTAATTTGATATAAGAAAATGCTGTACATAGCGTTTCAGAGTGACTAAGTTGATGTCAAAATGTTTTTGGTTTTTTTTTTTCTTCTGGGTTTATTTTTGTTTTCACGCAGCTGGCCCAAAAGACTACACAACTCGGGGAATTGCAGCAACATATTGTCTTTATTCCCCAAAAGCCTCTGAGCGTGCAAAACCAGGGAATTTCGGAGTTACAATTGTATTTATGATCGTCTTTTGAAATGCAGGATGGAGTTGAGAAGCTATTGTTAATTTGATATAAGAAAATGCTGTACATAGCGTTTCAGAGTGACTAAGTTGATGTCAAAACCATGGTTTTCTGGACTAATTAAATTGTTTTACCGGGGACAAGAGTACATGTTTTATTGTTTCTGTTGCATTTCCAGCTTTACATCATTTTTACTTTCCCATAATTCATTAAAACGTAGATAGTAGTTCTCTGAATTCATGAGAAATTAACCAAATCAGATCCAGTTTTGTCAAAGCAAAATTAAACCCATCTAGGTCTGGCCCCTTCTTTGGTCAAGCTGTGCTGGGCTTGATTCGCCAGAACCTTGGGCTTCTTCTGGTGAGCTGATGCACGTGCAAGTCCCCAACATGTTACCCCACTGGCCTTGACCATCAGCAAACTTGAGCTGGCAGAGGATCTCCAGAAAATAATCCTTGTTGAATAATATATCAACAAACCATTATGCAGAGACAGTAACTGACAGGATCTCTTTAATAAAGTGAGACTCTGCCATGGGACTCTTTACGCCAAGGTGTCCAAAACCTTCATTGTTCCCATACAGAGGGCAATTACATTAGTTTTTTTTTCAGATGTTGCCTACTTAGAAATATAATACCAGCTTTTTAGCTGAAAAATAGTAGAACACACGCGTTGTGTCTCAACTTAGCATGGCACTCTACCGCAAATGTAGATTACAGGAAACAAGATGGCTATATGGTGATTGACTCTAACAAATGATACCCATAATACACAGTTACATGCTCTATCAAGTGATGCTCACTTGAAACATACATATATTCCTGAACCGTATTTTGCAACTTCCCTATCATAGAACCAATCATTTTACAACATTCATAGTTTACTACGAAACTTTTGCTTAGACATGTACAATGAACTTTCAGAGCATCAGCCTCTGGCTACACAACAAGCAAGCAGTAGAAATCCAGTGTCTAATAATAGTTTCCAGGCGAAAGTTGCCTCTAAGATTCTTCAATTTGATACCATGTTTTAATAGTTTGTCTCGCTATTTTCTCTTTGAACTTCATTAACTATGGAGATTACTTTTTTAACATGGATTAATAAAAGACAAGAGAAGGGGAAAAAGATATTGTTGTAAATCAAACGGGAAGCACATGTTTCCTCTTAATTCATTCTTGTTCTTTCTATGTTCATGAATAAACGATGAATTTCTAGGAATTATTGTTATTCTAATAGCATGGATTTTATACAATGCTCTCCTGTACCTTCGACTTCAGCAGGACAACCCTCAAATTAACCTGCAGTGTGCTAGGCCTACATTTAGAGACAAGATTATAAAAAAATATGATTTAATTAAGAGTTTTATCCATCATTTTAAAGTGATAAGATCCAACCTCTTAGTTTTTCAATTTGTTGACCAGATTATTGTGCTAATTAGTATCAAAATGTGTCGATTTCTCTGTAGTATGACGAGTTATAATGAATGAATGATACATTACTGGCACAACAAAGTTCAAGGCTTCACCAATCATCCATCATCCATGATTTTCTAATCTTACAACTAAGCAGAAGACAGATAACTTTTCTTGGAACCTTGACAGTACTCTCCTAGTATATTTAGCAACTTCTTATCATCTTCATAAGAAATTATGGGAGCTAGAGCCTGTGTATAATTTATTTTTCTTCTCTCACCTACAAATAATTCAATCCAAATGCATTACAACTTACAAATAAACACGTTAGAGATCTTGTTCCTTGATTGAGGTCTTAGTTGTATTTGTAATATTCTAATGCTTCCTATTGTATCTCTCTCACTTTCCCCCATTCAACAGACAACCCCATAAAATGCAACCTAATAAATTAATTAGATTAATCCTTCCTGGAATCTAATAGATGGAAATTTCCATCAAACCACACGATTGGATGATTTCTTTTTCTTTTTTTCTTCTTTTTTTTTTAACGCAGAAAACTCCCTATATGTGGCCCCCAAAGTCTCTCTCTTACCTTCACTGCTAAAACTGAAGATTCTGCAGGACAAAGAGTCATTCAAAATGTCTCAAGTTTTTCTTCTTTGCTTGATTTTGGCAGATGCTTTTCTGGGTCTAGCCATGGCCAGTGAAAGTACCCAACACAGTCTCCACTCTGCAGCAGCAGCATCCTCAAGGGCGCCAGCACCAAGTCCATCAAGCGCCCAAGATTTACACAGGGTTGAAGCACCTTCGCCTTCTACAAGGAAACTTGGAAAGCATCAATCCACAGCAGGTTTCAGCCCATCTGAAGCGCCTCAAGCTACAACTAATACAAATGATCATCAAGCACCTTCAAACGAATCCAACAGTGAAGAGAACTTAAGTGTCCAAGGACAAGAGATCCATCTGAAGAGGAATCACCATTCAGTAGACAAGTCAGTAGCTGGGGGCGGTGTAATTCTTGGAGGACTAGCTACCACCTTTCTAGTGGCAGTTTTCTGTTACATAAGAGCCACAAGAAGACACAAGGCAGATAATCAGACTTCTCCCACGGTTTAACTTGCTCGTGTTGTATTTGTAACTAAATACTTTGGTAACAACATTAGTTGCCACTATAATTAATACTGTAGAAAACGATTTGCTAAGTAGATATAATTGTAGTTATATATAACTTTGAAGTTGTGTTAGTGCAAATGAAAATCAAGAATTAATTTTATCCTCCTTTTATGGCCAAATTCAAATTTCTTCACCATCCCCCTAATTGGCATAATCCAAATGCAATGTTAAACATTGTTATTAAATTTCAAAATAATTTTCTAACAAATTCTAAAACAACCTAAATAATTTTGAAAAGGAATTTTTTGACACAACTTGGTTTAGGCCTAGAGGGCCGGGCCCCATCAGGCCTAAGAAAATTTTCTAGGTACCCTTTTATATAATATATTAAATAAGTAATATATATTATATATTATATTTTACTAATTCGTGCTCTCCAAAGATTTTATACAACTAAATTCAAATAGGATATTATTAATATGAGTAATGCTACTCTTACAAACTACTTATACAAACTCACCCATACAAACTGACGTGGTATAATGTGATTTGATAAATAAATGCAGTGATTTAATAAATATATATTAATAATAAATGACATTAATTAACATGGGTGATGTGGCAATCATAGAGGGATGCCACATCAGTTTGTATGGGTGAGTTTGTATAAGTAATTTGTATGAGTAGCATTACTCTATTAATATTTCAAATTGAAGGGTCCACAACTTCTTTTGTTTTATTATATTTAATTAATTATATATTCTTTAAATTGAAAAAAAATAATACTTCCTAATTAAATAAAATTTATTTTATAGATAAATTTTCTTGTAGAGTAATAATTACTATCCTATATTAAATAAGGATTTCTTATACCAAAAGGTTTCCTCCTTAAAATAATAATTACTACCCTATATAAATAAAGGAAATATTTTTTTTCAATACATCATATACTCTTTCTATTCCTCTATACAGGAAAGATAAAAGGAGTGATAGTTTCTCATCTTGTGAGTGCTTTTATTTTTTTATTTTTCTTTCTTACTCAACATTACTAGTGCTCTATTTTTGTAGAGTTAAAAATTTGTCAAGCTCCAAAAACAAACCTTCAATTGGCAGTCCAACATAAGTGTAAGTTCTAAAGCCACATATCTAGTTACGTTGGACAAAACTAAAGCAATTAAGTAAAATAAAACAGATGTAATTAAAAGTTAGACAGAGGAGTTTTATGTGATCTAGCTAAACCAAGCATACATATATGGGTAGCCAATCTGCAATTCACGGTGATGTTCACGTTTACAAGGACTAGGATTTTATAGTTTATGAACTATACATTCACTATCACTCGCTTATCCTATGTAAACAACATTCTAATAACTAAAAACTCCATCACAGCGATAGTCACCAACTTCCTTACTTGTTGCGCGTCTCATGATTTGAGTCCCTCTCAGATCGTATTACAAATACCCAAAGAGATTGAATCAATCCTTATTGATTATCACACTCATGATAAACGTAGATATTAAGCATAAATTAATCAATAATACACTCAATGAGCCCTGCTAAGCTTGCATAAAGTTACTGGACTTATCCTAAAACTTTTCCTAAATTATCTCTTTGTCCATTCAGCAAATTGATAAGTAGGTTTATACTCACAATTTAAGTATCTTTAAGCTTAATATTTTGTCGGTTTTTGGGTATTTTTGTTACTTTTACGTGTGTTTGTTAGGTTAAATAACGTTGGACTATGAATGTGGAGAATTTGCAAGCAAAAATACGGCAATTTGAGCAATTACAGTCATTATCCTTAAATGGTCTGCCAACTTCTCGGATTTTTCTATATCGATATGTAACGAACTAGAGTTCATGTGATATACCGTTGGAAAGCCCCAAAAGTCTACTTTCTGGAAGAGCTTATAGTTCGTCAATCGGAGTTTTGTATGAGAAGTTATGTGTATTTTTGTAGAAAACGACAAAAATTGTAATTTGTAGTATTGCAGGGTACTGCAGCAAGTTTAGAAATTTACACTTTACCCCTTAAGTTGAAGCTTTCAATTTTACAATTTAGCCCTTACTTATAAATATGAGAATTTTTCTCATTTTTGGAGATCTCCCATTCGAGAGAAGAACTCTTCACCCCCTAGAAAGAGAAACTCCCTCCCTTCTAATGGCGGTTGGCACGGCGATTTTCAGTGCCGGAAATCCATAGTCATCAAATTTGTCTCTAACAGTCTAGTTTTTTTTTCCCTCATTTTTAATTGTGTTTGTTATGTGTATTTTTTTAGTATGAATTAAGTTCTATCTTCTAGGGTTAAGATGTAGTCAAATTATGATACTCTAGTTAATTAAATTCAATATATTAGTTATTTATTCCATGATTGTTGAGCAATTTAATTATATGCTTAATGCTTGTGAAAGCCTGATCAATTTTTGCATGATTTGAGATATGAATTGAGACTGAGCAGTGATATTCATATTAGTCCTTAATTATTTTGCCATAAATCAACATGAGATAAAGATATGAATGTGATTCGTGCAATCTTATTGATTTCGTGTGCTTAATGGGTATTAATAGTGAGTTAGATGAGACCGAGATGTGATTCTAATCTGTTAAAATACATTGTTATTGCTTGAGAAAGAATAATAATTACATTAGTGAAATCGATTGGCAACAATTAGGAATAAGGCTAGTATTATAGTAATTAATAACTAGAGTGGATTAATTTCGGTGAAATCGGTACCCTAGAGCTTTGTGTCATTGTATTCTCTTTTTAGTTTTGTGATTGCTTTTTGTTAGTGTTAATTTTCTATTTAATCTCCCTATAAATCAAATCTCAATTTTAATTCTTTTTATTTTAAATAAGAGTTAATAAAATTTTAGAAATTAGTAACGACAGTCCTCGTGGGAAAGATATCTGTACTTTCACTTTATTACTTGTAACGATTCCGTTTACTTGCGGATTTTTCGCAACAAGTTTTTGGCACCGTTGCCGGGGACTATCTTGTTTATTAATATCGAAATAATTTGACTCTATTTTGGTGTGTATCTATATATTGTTTGCATTTGACTTTTGTTTGTGTTGTTTTTCTTTTCTTGTTGTTTAATACTATTAAATATTTTTGATGTGTTGAATTTTCAACTTTTATTTTAGTCTAATTTTTTGTGTGTTAATTTTTTTTTAAAAAAATTTCATCGCGCAGGAGCGCATTCTGATTTCCAGCCCCTTCTTCCTCTCATCACTGCCACTATTCATAACTAGAATCACTATTCATCATTGGCCGCCGGCGAGTGAGACTTCACCACCCCCACCAAAGTGTAGATCGGGACTCCATCTACCATTCTTCCTTCTTCACCAACCTCAAACAACCATAGGAACACCTCCAAAACCTCAATCTAAGATTCAGACCACCACCTAAACCACCATCAACCACCACTAGCCAGCTATCTCTTCCTTGTTCCTCTTCTTTTCCAGAGATTCCGACAGTCACAACTCCTTTTCTCCTCCTTAACCAATCCAAACAGAGAGATCCAAGCCTCCATACTCCACCGATTGAAAGAAATTTGGTGAAAATTTTCCAGCAAGGGTGTATGTGCAAATTTTCAAAGTTGGATAATTCGTAGGGGGTTATCTGTCATGTTTTAAAGTTTTTGGGGTGCTGCGTAACTAGTTTTGTGACTGTTTTTGATTGATTTTCTGGTTGTTTCCAATTTGATCAATGCAAATTGAGTTGTTTGAGAGTGAATTGAATTCTTGAAATTGATTGTGCGATTTTTGCATTATTATGGATTATGATTTCGAGTTTTAAGTATTGTTCGTCGTGAATTTGATTTTGTGGCATTGCTTGTTTAGCACTAATCTTAGTTTGAATTCATTTTCTTTTTAGTTAAAATTTCTTTTTTTTTTAGTTATTTGTGTGTTGATTTTGGTATTTGAGGTAAAGTTAAATAAGCCATAATGACAGGCATGGAAATTGACCTCGCAATTGTAGAGGAATTAACTGCTCTTGTAGCAGCTTTAAACATGAAAGTGTTAAAAGCTGAAGTCAGAGCCTTATCAAGGAACTTGAGAAATTTGAATGTGAATGTTGTATGTAAATGGTGTGATGGAGATCATTGTAGTATTGATTGTATAGTTAGGAACCACTTCGTAGTCCCAAATACTTGCCAAACGAAGCGTGTGCTAAACTTTCAAAGGCAACAATACTACCATCCCTCAAACACATACCCAAACACATATGATTAATCTTGGACAAATTTTCCCAAACACTCATGGGATAATGATCGTAATTGTTTTGATTCTCAAATTTTGCAGCCTAAAGAAGAGAAAAGTAGTTTGGAGGAAGCTCTTGCTCAACTTGATGCCAATGTCTCTAAAATTTTAGCAAGCATTTCTCAATTTTCAGTAAACACTTCTCAATTCATGGCTGAAACATAAAAGACTTTTCAAAGCCAAGCAGCCTCAATTCGAAATCTTGAGATACAAGTAAGCCAATTGGCAAGTATGATTTCAATAGAACCTCAAGAAGCATTCTCAAGCAACATTGAAACAAATAATGAGGAAGTGATGATGATTGCATTGGCAAGAGAAGAACAAATTGACAAGTCCCATGACAATTGCAAAGAAGCTGAGGATAGCCAACGTACATGCCATTTTGAGGAGAACATCGAGCAGCTATATCTAGCAACATTGCCACCACCACATGTGCCATAAATCCCTTTTCCTCAACATCTCAAAAGGAACAACTCAGATAAGCAATTTCCTAAATTTCTTGATATTTTTAAGAAATTACATATTAACATTCCTTTTGCAGATTTATTAGAGCAAACACCTAGATTTATGAGATTCATGGAAGAAACTTTGTCCAACAAAAAGGAATTGGAAGAACATGAAGTGATGAAGCTAAGAGAGGAATGCACCACCATTTTGAGAAAGAAAGTGCCTTGAAAATTAAAGAATTCAGGGAGTTTTCCTTGTTCCATTAATGGAGCATTTTATAATTATGGTGCATACATTATTTTGATGGCTTGTTCTATTTTTAAGAAACTTTGCCTTGATGAAACCAAAATCTCTCCTAGATTAGGTTGCAATAGCACTTTAGATTATAGAAATCTTCATGTCATCAT
This sequence comes from Boswellia sacra, assembly GCA_013180625.2. Classification (NCBI taxonomy): domain Eukaryota; kingdom Viridiplantae; phylum Streptophyta; class Magnoliopsida; order Sapindales; family Burseraceae; genus Boswellia; species Boswellia sacra. The sequence continues at coordinate 255,120 of SNVD02008589.1, forward strand.
GTTAAATTTGCAACCATTACTTCAAGAAATTTTTGAATTGAAGCTTAAATCATCAATTCTTGAAACAAAATCATGTGAGGAGACCAATGAAGTTGTCCAAATTTTCAAATCCTTGAAGAAGATTTTGACTTCAACTCCCATCCCAACTGAACCAGATTGAATTAGCTTCGATTTTTCTTCTTTTCTTGTTGTTTATTTTCTTTTACTTAGTTATTTTTGTGTTTAATTTATACTTGTTATTTTTCTCCTAATTTTGTTTACTTGTTTATTTTATATTGTTTTGTAGGAACGTCGAGTTGATGACATTAAATCAAGCGTTACTTGGGAGATCAAGCTATGGAACAGAACTACATTTCAGAGTCGGCGCATAAAGTCATAGTCATTGCTTCAACTATCGAGGATCTAATCAACAAATTGCGAGCATTTGTTTTTGAACTCGATCCAACAATGGCTCAAATAAATTGGCTTGAAAGAAGTAATCAAAGGCGTGAATTGGATTTGATACTCTGACTGTAATCGGTAACTCTGGTTTGAATCTCTTTATTTTTGTTTTTATTGTGTTCATGAAAGTTCGTTTCTTGTTGTTTCTCTTTTGCTAGCAATCCAATAGACTAACCTGTTAGAGTGGCAGGGTGAAAAGTTCAAACATTTCTGAAGCGCATTTCGGTTTTGTTTTGTCCGAAGTGGCGGAGTTAGGGAATATAGTTTTGATCTTTTCAAACCCATTTTAACTAACTTGCAGTATAACTAACTTGTTTTGTAATGAACTAGTGTTCTATTTGGTTTCTTTATTCGAGAGTTGTTTTCTTTTGTGGTAAAGGTATATAGGCTGGAAACCTTAAGTCTGCAGTCTATTGGTTCAAGGATTATTGAAATAGACAGTCGTAACTCAGGTTTAACAATGGCACGTGCCTTTGTTCTTTTGAGTTGTGTGGGCTGATGATAAGTAAATGATTGAATTGAGAATAACTCTTGGAAAATGATAAATTATGCATAGATCTGTGTGCATAAAATGTTGGTTGGTTTTTACTTTACTTTTAATTCCTTGAAAAATATTGGGCACATTGCCATGATCAATGAGTTGTTTGTTTTCTTAGAGAAGGTTTATGCAATTTAAGTGTTTCACAAGATTTCATTGAATTCTAGAATCTGCTTGATTGTCACTAGAGGCGAAATCCTAGACTATACAACATTAAGGAAATGATTTAGGCCATCTTTGAATCGTTTGAGCCTTTCTAGCCAACTTATGTATGAATTCAATCCCTAGTTTCCCCTTTTGTGCCTATATAAGCATTTTCTTCGATTTAACTCACTAAAATTTCTCATAACCCAAAAATTAATTTTTTTAAACAGTTTATCCCTTACCCATGAATATGTAGATTAGTCAAGACTACATTTTGAGTTATGCTATGGTTTTGGAAAGTTGAGGAAGATTGGGAGGTGTAATGAGCATTGATAGTGAGTTCTATGAAAAAAAAAGTGTCTTCTTTGCTTCACTGTCACATTGAGGACAATGTGTTGTTTAAGTGTGGGGGAGAGGTAGTTGGTTGATATATAAAAAAAAATTCCAAAAAAAAAGAATGAAAAAAAAGAGTTCAACTCTACGCCCTTGAGAATATTGAAACAACCAAGTTTGGGGTGTAGTTTCTTTTGTTGTATGTAAATAAATAAATTGAGTGCTGTAAATAAGTTTGGGGGAGTTACTAGGTGTGCTGCACAAAATGTGTTTTGGGGTTGAGCTCTGTACAGTCTTGATTGATTTGTGTGATTTTGGGTGTTTTAAGCCAAATTTTTTTCCTTTATCATACTTTCACCCTAACCGAACGTTACAAGCTTAATAAAGTCCTATTTGATCTTTAGTGTTGTACTTGTCTACATTAGTGGAGAGTGTCTTGAAAAGCAGACCTATAGAGTTCAACTTTATGTATTAATTTTCTTATCAAATTGATTCATTTTTATGCATAAACTCATCCAGGTTGCAAGTGATTAAGTAAGCATGGCCACACACACACTCAAGGAATTTAGGTAAAGCGAAAACTAATATGTGTGATGAAATTGTCGTTCAAATGCAAAAATTTTGAAGTTTTCCTTGAGTTGTAATTTTTGTGCAATCTTTGAGGCCTGTTTGTAATTCATAGTAACTGAATACTAACTGAGTGTTTAAGTTTCGGGTTTGTGTTTGTATTATTTGTTTATCTTGTTGTTTCTTTGTTTTGCTCGAAGACTAGCAAAATGTTAAGTTTGGGGGTATTTGATAAGTGGGTTTATATTCACAATTTAAGTATCTTTAAGCTTAATATTCTGTCGATTTTTGGGTATTTTTATTACTTTTATGTGTGTTTTGTGTTTGTTAGGTTAAATAACGTTGAAGTATGAATGTGGAGAATATGCAAGCAAAAATACGATAATTTGAGCAATTACAGTCATTATCCTTAAATGGTCTGCCAACTTCTCGGATTTTTCTATATCAATATGTAACGAACTAGAGTTCATGTGATATACCGTTGGAAAGCCCCAAAAGTCTACTTTCTGGAAGAGCTTATGGTTCGTCAATCGGAGTTTTGTATGAGAAGTTATGTGTATTTTTGTAGAAAAGGGCAAAAATTGTAATTTGTAGTATTGCAGGGTACTGTAGCAAGTTTAGAATTTTACACTTGACCCCTTAAGTTGAAGCTTTCAATTTTTGTAATTTAGCCCTTATTTATAAAAATGAGAATTTTTCTCATTTTTTGAGATCTTCCATTCGAGAGAAGAACTCTTCACCCTCTAAAAAGAGAAACTCTCTCCCCTCTTATGGTAGTTGGCGCGGCGGTTTTTGGTGCCGGAAATCTATAATCATCAGATTTGTCTCCAATAGTCTAGTTTTCTTTTTCCCTCTTTTTTAATTATGTTTGTTGTGTGTATTTTTTTAGTATGAATTAAGTTCTATCTTCTAGGGTTAAGATGTAGCCAAATTATGATACTCTAGTTAATTAAATTTAATATATTAGTTATTTATTCCATGATTGTTGAGCAATTTAATTATATGCTTAATGCTTGTGAAAGCGTGATCAACTTTTGCATGATTTGAGATATGAATTGAGACTGAGAAGTGATATTCATATTAGTCCTTAATTATTTTACCATAAATCAACATGAGATAGAGATATGAATGTGATTTGTGCAATCTTATTGATTTCTTGTGCTTAATGGGTATTAATAGTGAGTTTGATGAGACAAATATGTGATTCTAATATATTAATATACATTGTTATTGCTTGAGAAAGAATAATAATTACATTAGTGAAATCGATTGGTAACAATTAGGAATAAGGCTAGTATTATAGTAATTGATAACTAGAGTGGATTAATTTCGGTGAAATCGGTACCCTAGAGCTTTATGTCATTGTATTCTCTTTTTAGTTTCGTGACTACTTTTTGTTAGTGTTAATTTTCTATTTAATCTCCATATAAATCAAATCTCAATTTTGATTCTTTTTATTTTAAATAAGAGTTAATAAAATTTTGGTAATTAGTAACGACAGTCCTCGTAGGAACGATATCTGTACTTTCACTTTATTACTTGCAACGATTCCGTATACTTGCAGATTTTTCGTAACACAAATCAATCCTTATTGTATAAGGATTCTTTAGGATCTTTTGATATGAATCTGCATATCTTGAAGACAATAGGAAAACAAAATCACATTAGGATGTATAATATAAAATCATAATATATGTATTTTCCTAAAGTGAGATAAAATAAAACATTTCTTAATTCAAATCCATATTCTAGAAATATTATTCGGCTAAGTGTTAGTTAACTGAATCTGTTGAAACATGAAAGTAATAAATTAACAGATATCACAAGATTTTTTTTTTCCAAAATGCCAACACATTAATGCCACATAGATTGACTAGGACATATGACAGTCCATGTGGTATTGTCCTAACGATCTCCCCCTTTGACATTTTGTGAGAAAAACAACAAATTAATGTAACTTGCATAAAGGCATTTAGGACTAACATAACTGTAACAGGTAAACAAAGTTGAACTACATTAAGGTAGTTACAAAATCATCCTGTAAAGAAAACCTAGTCAATCATCATTAACAAGTTCTTACAGACCAAGCCAAAACAAAACAGACCATTGAAAAGTAGAGTTCAACAAAAAACACAAATAAGAACAAACAGTAGCAAAGTTAGTAAAACTCCCATTAGCTAGTAAAGCTCCCTCTAAATATGTTCTCCCCCAAGAACCAAATATACAGAATGATTGCTCAAAAACTCTACTCCCGTTTTTTCACAAAGTGCCAAAGGGCACTACTTTGTATGTATTCCAAATATCTTAGGGAAACATTGTTTCTTATGGAAATCACCTCTGGTCCTTGCTTTTTGTCTAGTTTGAGTAGCAACTAGAGAAGGGATGGAGTAGATTGCTAGATGAAGTTATTGTTATTGCAGCAATAGTTTTTGCAATTACTTTAGAATGTTCAGTACGAATTTCTGCTATTTTCAACAGAGATGCAGCTGTTGCAGTTGGAGGGGAGGTGTCCTTCTCAGCTGAAGTGGAGGATGAATGATGAGATGCTGCTGTGACTGAACTAGAGATGGAACTTGTTCAATTTCAAGTTGAGTGACTGGAGCAATTGATTCAATTAGAACAATAAGAGATGTGGTGGAGACCTGAATGGTTGTGGTAATTTTTGTAATAGTAACAGGAACTAGAGTAGTTGGTGGTGATTCTACTAGTTTGTGAGCTGTGGTTGTGATAGTTGCAGTTGTGAAAACTGGAACCAGAGTTATAGAAATTAAAATGTCAGCAGCAGTGATTGGAATTGGTGGAGTTTCTTGTTGTGTGTTATAGCAAGGGATTAGCTTACTAAAACTCCAGAATGTGAGGGACCTGCGTAAGGTAGAACTAATCCTATTAAAGGGAAACCTGTAAAGAGTGCTTTAACAAAAACTCATGATGAGCTTGTATTTTAGCAACTTTTTCTTTTTGATGCTCCATAAGCTTTTGCTGGTTAGCCCAAATTTGCTGTTGTCACTGTAAAACAGAAGCACGATTGTTAGATAGATTTTGCAAGGTATCTTATACAGATTCTTTTGGCACACTGACAACACATAATGTACCTTTATCCATGACTTTTCTTTTGACAGCATCTCCAAAAGTGATTAAACCTTGGTTGCATGATTTGAAATTTTTCAGCAACTCCTTATTACCTATTATATATCTCGAACAACCACTATAAAAGTACCAAGAATCAGTAGTAGACGCATTCAAGACAAATAAAACAATATTACATTCATCTATGTTCGTATTAATCCGGTTCTATTGTATTTTATATGACTACTTATTTGTGTGTTATGTGACTGCATGTGCTGTTGTTTATTTTGATATAGCAAATTGTTCAGTTTATAACATCAAGGCCTAATGTGTCCTTACCACCACAAAAGTAACATGTTTGCACAAATTTTTTAGTCACAAACACTATACATTTAACAGAATATGATGATTCACCATGAAATGAATTCGTAGAACTTTTGGAAGAAGAGCTTTTACTTGAACTTGGAGTACTTTTACCTGACTTTTGTGCTTATTTACTTGAGTTGTTTGAGATGTTGATAGTTTTGACTTTGTTGAAAATTCTGATTTCTATGAGATGAATCATCCACAGCTTTCACAAATGCAGTTTTTGAAGTGGATGCTTGATATAAGCTTCAAATCCTAAACCATGCTTGATGTTGCTATTTCTCCCTTAGACCAGTATTTCATCTATCTTCTTGGTTCCCTTTGATAGATACTGAATAGAAGCTTCGTGCTCCTTTATGAACTCATCTTTTTTAGCCAACTCCAATTTCAGTTTCTCAATGGTTATATCAAGTTCAACAACATCTTCTTCCAAATACACTTTCTCACATGTAACAATCTCGATCTCTTTAATGAGCTTCTGCATTTTCTTCTCATTTTCTTTGTTCTTTTGAATTTTTGTTTCCCAGGCATGATGAAGATTGTTGTAGGCTTTCTACATTTCTTCATGATAAGTCAGATCAAAAATTGATTCACTATCAACATCATTAGTTACCTCAGTTGTAACTGATTTTATTGTCTCTATCATGACTCTTTTCCCTTTATCTGATGCTGATGTAACAAATGCAATGTAACTTTTCTGCTGTTCTTGCTTATTTGCACTGCTTTTGGTATCACTATCACTCCAAGTAGCATTCAAGTCTTTGCCTTTCTTCTTTAAGTTTGCACATTCAGACCTGATATGTCCGAATCCTGAACATTCAAGACACTACACTTATGGTTTCTTCTCTATTTTCTTGTTGAAATTCTTACATTTTTCTCCATTTTTTAACCTTTGAACTGATTCTTCTTTTTGGAATTCTTCTTAAAAAATTTCTTAATATTTCTCACCATTAGAGTCACATCTTAATCATCTGAGTTTTTTGCATTTTCATCATTCTCTTATGCCTTCGATGATAAGGCTACATTAGCAGTGGACTTGTTTTTCTTAATTTGTGGCATGAAGGTTATTTCATACGACTGCAGTAACCCCAGCAACTCATCAATTTTTAGTTCATCAAAGTTCTAAGTATCAACAATAATCGTGGCTTTGGCTTGACATTTTTCAAGTAGTGATATGAGAATCTTCAAGGCAACATCTGAATCACTATATGTCTTTCCTAACAAGGTTGCCATATTTGTTGTCTCATAAAGTCTTGTATAGAATTTCGAAGCTGTCTCATCTTCTTGCATTTTGATTTTATCGAATTGAAAGGCAAACATCAAGATTTTAGTTTACTTAATTGATATAGTCCCTTCATATTTGTTTTGAAGTCTTTTCTATACATCTTTAGTTGATATGCAAGAAGAGATAACACTGAATGCCTTTGGATAAACAGCATTGAAAAGGGAATGAATGGTTTTGGAATTAGATTGAGCTGCATCATAGTTTTGCTGATTCCAAGCTGATTCTTCCTTCATAACTCTGACACCTTTTTTATTAACTTGAGTAAGTGAACTCCAATCATAAACAATAGTTTTTTACACCTTCTCATCAATAGCCTTAAGCACAAGTCTATTAATGCTCTGCTTTGATACCAATTATAAGTTCTAAAGTCACAGATCTAGTTATGTCGAACAAAACTAAAGTAGTTAAGTAAAATAAAATAGACATAATTAAAATTACACGGAGGAGTTCTACGTGATTCGACTAAACCAAGCCTATATCCACAGGCAGCCAAGCTGTAATTTATTATGATGTTCACATTTATAAGGACTACTATTTTACACTTGATGAACTACACATTCATTTACACTTATCTATCCTATATAAACTACTACGTTCTAATTACCAATAACTCCATCCATAATAACCAACTTCCTTACTTGCTGCACTTCCCACAATTTGAGTCCCTCTCAAATTGTATTACAAATACCAACTTCCTTACTTGCTGCACTTCTCACAATTTGAGTCCCTCTCAAATTGTATTACAAATACGCAAGGAGATAATCAATCCCTATGAGTTATTACACTCATGGTAAACATAGATAGTAAGCACAAGTTAATCAATAATATACTCAATGAACCCCGCTAAGCTTGCATAAAGTTTTGGACTCATACTAAAACTTTTTCTAGGTTATCTCTTTGTCCAGTCAGCAAATCATTCCTTATTGTATAAGGATTCTTTAAGATCTTTTACTATAAATCTACAAATCTTAAGGATAATAGGAAAAAAAAATCACATTAGGATATATAATATAAAATCACAATATATATATTTTTCTATAGTGAGATAAAATAAAACATTTTCTAATCCAAATCTATATCTTGGAAATATTATTTAGTTAAGTAATAATTAACTGAATCTGTTAAAATAAGAAAATAATAAACTAACAAATATCACAAGATTTGTTTTCTCCAAAATGTCAACACATCAATGGCACATAAATACGACAGTCCATGTGGCACGGTCCTAACAATAAGGTAAGAACATTTGAATAATTTTAAATTATGTTAATTTTGTAATTTTTTTTAGTTATTATTTCAATTTAGCATCAAGTCATCTAAAATTATGTTAATTTTATAATTTTTTTTAGTTAGTATTTCAATTTAGCATCGAATCAATTATATATGATGTTGATGATTTTTGGGATAGAAATCAACGTCGAGTTCCTTTTTGATAAATAATGAGGTTGATACAATTATTATAATATTTTTTTATAGATTGATAATATTAGTAATATTGCTAGTGTCATTACTTGGGCCTTGGGCCTCCATTGAAGTGGGATAGATTCTTTTTTAGCTTCTACAACAAATTTCTTGGCTTTCAAGTTGCAACCGACGCTAGAGTATGTAAACGAACCGGCTCTCCCCATTTTCCCAAATATTCGCCCCAAAAAAGTTTCTCGTACACTCTAAAACCAAAAATCTCAACTTCAACTTCAGCAAGGAAAGCGAAGAAAACCAAGGTATGGCAAACGAGAAATCGGTGATGGCCCTGATTAGGGCGGCGAGACCAACCTTTAGAACCAAGTGGGATAAAGTCGCCTTCGCAGTTCATTCTGCATTTCTTGCTTCAGGACACGTGTTAACCGGTACCGGCGCTTCTGCCGATACTGCCTTCTCCTCTCCCTCTACTGGTAACCGCTTACTCCTCTCTATCTCTGCAAAGACTTTCAAGCTAGCTTTTTTTTTTTTAAATTTTATAAATTGGGTTTTGGTTTTTGGTTGCGTAGAGGAGGTGGGAGTTGATCACTGGAACGAACTCGAGGATAGCTATGCTTTCGTCTACATAAACCCTGAAAATGGTTCGAAGAAGGTGCTGGTGAAATGTCTCGTCATGAACGACAAATTGATTGTCGACGCTTTGCTTGAAGGGGCTTCTGAACCCCTTCATCTCGAAATTGAGTACGATTTTGGTGGCTTTTTGTTTGAAACTAACTTTTTGTTTAGTTTTCCAATTTTGATTTTATTTTTTGGTTTTTTTTTTTGTTGGCAGTGTTGATAAATATATTGCGGAAGATGGAGACGCGAATTACTCAGCGCAGTTCAAGAATTTGGATAAGTTAGTTAAGAGTTTGGATAAGGAGATATTGTCTAAATTACTCCCTAATCCGAAACCAAGGTAATTTAGCTACAATTTGAATTAATTAGGGATTTTTGATTGACACCTAGGCATGATGATCCAAGTACTTGGTAATGTTGCTGTGGTAGCTTACATTTGAAATGAAGAACTAAAGGCAGTTAAGTTAAGCCATATTGTAACTGTGATAGCATTAAGAGTTTCTTTATTTATTGTTTATGTGAGTGATTATTTTCATCTACGTTTGTTTTTCTAATTTTATTTATGGGAATGAGAAGGGTACTTTTGCTAGCATGATCTGGATTGACCATGTTATTTGACCAGTTTCAATAACATTTGTGGGCACTACTTCTAAAGAAATAAAATTAATTTATGTAATGCTGAAGTTAATATAAACGAATAGATAGATATCTACTGTGGCATGTATTATGCATCTCTTCATTTCTCTTGTTCTCCCTCAAATTGTAGTTGGTTGCGAAGTTGAGAAAAATATATGCAAGAAAATCTGGGGCTTATCACTAATTGGTGTTTGGAGAAATTACATTTCTTCCATGTGGCTGTAACATTATTATTAAAGCTTTAATATACATATAATTTTACAAAGTGAATTATTAAGTTGAATAGGTAATTAAATTTTGTCTTGAAGTTCGGAGCTGCTATATATTGTTCATTGGACTTTTAAATCCTCCTAGAAACTAGAGATGCATAACAGGGATGCCACTCTTTGATTAGCAGTTTACCGATTTTGGTCTTGTGGTTCCCAGCCTGGAAATAAGTGAAGGATCAAGGCGTGATAGAAATTTTCAAAGTTTTGAAGCTCCTGAGCTTAGAGGCCCTCCACCTCATCCTCATCCTTCAGGGTAAATTTTATTTTTTGTTTTTGTTTGCCTTTTTTTTTCCCCCAGTGAGTGGTATATATGAATAACTGTGAAAAGTAATAACCTTACTATGCATGTTGACTCATATTAATCCATGTATTTAAGTAATAATTTAATCGTGCATGTTAAGTCATTGTTGTAATCCATATATTTTCATTGTCTAGAACTTTCATGTTTGTCCTCTTAGACCTAGACCGCATAATACTAAAGTTGTTATGTGATGCAACCAATTATTTCTTCTACTGTTATGGAGACTTTGTTCCTAGTGTGAGTGAAGCTATTATGGCAATGTGCGATTGATGATAGATTGGCATGATGGCATGAGATAAGTCGCCTATGGGTTCTGTTTCTTGGTGCTAGGGTTTTTAATAAAAGTTTTTAAGTTTTAGGATTTAGTCAGGCCACACTGAGGACATCTTATGTTGGGCAGTGCACTGATTAGGTGCCTAGTAGTACCATCTCATACAGCAATGCCTAACAGTGTATGGTACCCAATGAACTTATTTGTACTGGAAATAGATATGGTATGTTTGCTTACTGTGTCCTTTCTTTTCTTTTTTTTAATGGACTTAAATGGCGTGAAGTTTTCAGTACTCGGTTGTAATTAGGCCATTATATTATAGACAAGGAGCCCAAATGGTTTTTCTTTGCCCAAGTGCTGAATGATTACTGTGATTAGAATAAGCCTTGCTGAAATAAATCAAACTGTTATTTAATTTGCAAGGAGGAAGTGTGATTACCATACTTGTTGAGGAATTTTAGCATTCCATGGAAAGAAATGTGCTTGTTTGTTATTTTGTAATTTTGTTTGCCCAGTATTTTTCTATATGGCATATATTCATTCTGCTTAATTTCATTGAAACCAAGAAAAAGAAAAAATAAATGATAGTAATGTTATAGATATGGCCATTGATTGAATCAAATAAATGCTTATTGTCATATTACCATATTTCGAGATAATTTTTGTTCTACAGATTTGAATTGACCATGTCTGTTTCAGTGATATGGAGAGTTCATTTATCTGTACTTTTTTTCCCCTCGGGACAATTTTATCTTTTGACTGCCCCATTGCATAGGCTCCCCGTAACACTATTTTTATGGTTGCTTTGTAGAGTTGTGCTTCCTCCTGTTAATCGCGGTGGTTATAATGATTTAATTCCTGGGCCTGCTGCTGGAACATACCCTAGGTAGTATTCCACTAATTGCTGTTTGGTTATTGCTATTTCATTCTAGAACTTACATACTTCTTTTTAACTGCCTTTTCAGGAATGATTTTGGGAGTGGTGGAAGCTTGCTTATAGGTTTATAGAATGAGTTTTATTCTCCAAACTCTTTTTAAATAAAGCCATCACAACCTCTCCTGAATTTGCAAAATTTTAACATGTGGATACAGGACCTAATGACCCTCGCTGGTTTGGTGGAAGTGGTGGTGGAGATCTTGGTTTCCCTGGAGGACAACCGTAAGTTATTAAAAATCCCTCTCTCCGTGGTGACTTAAATATCTGTTGCTTCTGCATAGGATCTAAGTTTCAGTGGGTTCTTTGATGCTCTTTGATGCAGAGGTGTTCCTCCAGGTGCTCGTTTTGATCCTTATGGCCCACCTGGCGTTCCTGGTTTTGAGCCCAATCGATTTGCCAGGTACATATGATTGCGACTTTTGGCCTGATAGCCTAGTGTTGAAGATTTGGCGCAGCGACATGCATGCTTAAACAGTTATCACATAGGCTGTGTAGAAACCTAAAACACTGCACTGGACTTTTGGGTGGGGTGGGGTCTGGCTTGGGGGCAGGGACTAGGGAGATAGTGGGTGTTGAATTCGGTGATGAAGCAATTGGGGTGATAACTGGAAATTTGACGTTTCTGTTTTTCTTTCTTTTGCTTGCAGAAACCCGCAAAGACCTGGGGGGCCTCATCCTGACTTGGAGCACTTCCCAGGTGGTGATTTTATATAGTAGCGCTCTTATGTGGTGCTAGTTAACCTTCTGGAGTGTCTTTTAACTCCATGTTATCCAGTTCTCTCCCTCTGTCTCTCTCTGGTTAAATTTCAGCTTTTGTAAATCCTTCCGGTGTTTTGTTACGAATTAATGAAAGATAAAGAATATGTTTATATATATTTGATTTTTAGTTTCAAAATGAATAATAGTTTAAGAAATAATCATTTATAATTTTTTAAAAACATTGTAGAATGAGTAATGCTACTCATACAAACTATTTATACAAACTCACACATACAAACTGATGTGGTATCTCTATATGATTGACACATCATCCATTTTAATTAATGTCATTAATCATTAATATGTATTTATCAAATCACTACATTTATTTATCAAATCATATCATGTCACGTCAGTTTGTATGGGTGAATTTGTATAAATAGTTTGTATGAGTAGCATTATTCTTGTAGAATATGTAAAATATAATATTTAGTGAATAATATAACTTAACTTATAATTAAATAATGAAAAAATTTTAAATTATGTAAGGAAAGAAAATGAGGAAAATGCGCTTTTTTTTTTTTTTTGGGTGGGGTGGGGTGGGGTGGGGTGGGGTGGGGTGGGGGGTGGGTGTGGGGTGTGTGGCGTGTGGTGAACATCACAATGTAGGGTTTGCACTCGTGTTTTGGAAGCAAAATGAGTAGCCAAACATGTTTTAGGTCCATTACAAGAATTGAGAGTAAAACAATAACGATTAAAATATTTAAAATGGGTAATCCAAAGGGGCCTCTAAGAGGATAGCTTTGAACCGTGTGGAAAATTTTTGTGTACTCTTTTCCAGTATCGGATATATGATTAAAAATCAGTTGCCTCGTTAATTCTTTGTAGAGTTAATGATTGAATGCTATGTATGAGAAGGAAAAACTCCTCCGGGAGACGTGACAATTCGTGTTTGCGAGTTGTGTTTATGTCGTGTCGAGTTGTGATACGATAAAGATTGATTCAATACGAACACAATCCGTTTATTATTATACGACACAATTATTAAACGGTTAACACGACACGACACGTTAACACGAATAATAAACGGGTCGTAATCGTGTTAGATGCGAACACGACTCTTCTAATACGATTAAGACACGTTTACATTATTGGCACGACCCGTTAACACGATTATGATACATTACAAAATTAGGTTTCTAACTTTTGTTAAATGACAAAAATATCTTAAGTTTTAAAATTTATTAGGTTCTTAAAAATATATTTTTATTTTAAAATTTGGATACATGTAGGGGTTACAATGTCTAAAAAGTTTAGTATTTTTAAATTTAATATGTAATCGTGTCAATATTCGTGTTAATCGTGTTATCGTGTCAATCGTGTATAATATGTATTCGTATTATTTATGTTACTCGTGTCATAATCGTGTTCGTATCAATATTCGTGTTATCGTATCAATCGTGTATAATATGTATTTGTGTTATTCGTGTTACTCGTGTCATAATCGTATTCATGTCATAATCGTGTTTGCATGTTGAAGACTCTCAATCCGAACACGAAACAATTATTAAACAGGTTGACATCTTCGATATGAGCACGACACAAACACGAATATTTCAAAATTTAAACCCGCTTAAAACTGTATCATCTCAAGTCGTGTTCGCGTATCGTGTCAAAAATTATCACCTCTAATCTTCGAGCACTGTCCATCGTCATTGAGGCTGACCCAAAAGCCGAAGGGGCGGAAACATAAGATATTTAAAGCAGACAAAAGAAAAAGTAGATGCCGGCCTATGGTTGTGCACCAAACTTTCAATTGATAGAACCATTGTTTTGTTTATCTCCTCTAGACTTGTGTTATTTAATGCAGCCGAGAATACATCACTGATAGAGATGCCACCCAATAAGTTTAAGCTCTTCTTAAATTCTATAAAATATATATATATATATTAGCAGGTTTGCTTTCTCCTTTTTATTCATTGACTAATTTGGTAAACTATGATTTGTCCCTCTTGTTTTCTTATCTTGCAAACATTTTTGCGGTGAAGAAACTCTTTTAAGTTATTAATTGAATAGGAAGACTAAAAAAATTACTGTTTAAATTAAATAAATCGAGTTCTGTAGTGCAGATAATAAAAAAAGCTTTATTTTATTTATTTTTAAATTGTTTTGTCTTTATTAGTAATTTCATTCATTAATATAATTTGTTACTAATTTTTTTAATTAAATTATGGGTGTTAAGAATAATTTTTGGGGTGCAAACTCCAACATTTCTTCTTCCATCTATATATATATATATATATATATAGTTTTTCAGTAATCCTTCTTACTTGTCACAAACGCCACTTGTACCAAAACTTGAAGAGAATTATTGTGGCAAATTTATCTCCACAATAAAGCATCATTTCCAGAATCAAATTTCTGAAAATTAGACCAGTAAGTGGGCGTGCCAGAGTGGTTATCGGGCATGACTAGAAATCATGTGGGCTCTGCCCGCGCAGGTTCGAATCCTGCCGCTCACGAGGCTTTTTTACCCCTCTTAAGAGGCACCAACACCATATTGGCGCAAGCTGCAAAACCAAATCCAAGTATTATGTTAGAAAACGGAACCATATTCGTACTATACCAAATCCAAGAATTATATTACAAAAGAACCTTCGATTAGGATTTGGTTGGACAGTTCTAACAACCGAATCAACATTTATTTATTATTTACCTGGTTTCTGGTACTGCTGCAGTAAATTCCTAATTGGAATGTAGCTCATAGTTATTGTTTAATGTTTATTAGTTGAAAAAATAAAAAATAGTGGGCGGATGGGTTCATGTTTCCAGTATGATATTAAGGGTGTATTCTTTTACGAATTCGGTGTTTTTGTTTTTCATTGAATTTAGAAATATGTGGTTGATTTTGAATTATTTTAAATTTTAAAAAGGATATGTGGTTGAGATTGAGAATAAATTATATTAAAAAATATATAACGCAAAAAATAAGATTTGAATTCATAAAAGAACGTAGTCTAAGCTTTTTCGCATATGTACGGTAGAGACATGATCTCGATCTGTTTAGCACAGCCACAGGTAAAACTTAAAAAAGGATTATAAGTGCAGTGATGGGTTAGTACTTATTGCCAATATTCAACACGATGGTGATTTATTTAATAGATAGAAATTACATAAAATCAAAAGTCTTCCTCCAAGGCTTCTGGTGCAGCCTCACTCTCTGTCAGAAACCAGATGGCATTTACTGCACAGTGTGAAACCTCTCTAAAATCAAATCCCATAAAGCCAAGATATCTCATCTTTTGTATTCATTAGTTTAATGCGACAAGGTTGGTAGGTCCGCCATGAAGCTTCCTGTGAACTCGCCTCCTATCCTCCCCTTAGAAACGTAAGTGAGTTGGAAACGTGTGACACATCCCATTGGATTAAGTTCTAGAAGTTCACTCGTGTCGTCACTTGAATGCCATTTGCACGAATTCAAACAGAAACAGCCACCCTTCTAGATTGATTAACAATTGCTAATAACTTTCTTTAAACTTACCTATCATTGCCTTGCTATTTTGTTATAAACTATCATCTAGCTTCTGTCCGATACTTCAAAGTTCCAAGCAAGTGCTTACTTTATCTGGGATTGGCTTGGAATTTGGAGCTGAAAACCTGACCCTCTTCTGCGGAAACTTAGAGATATGGGTATATCTAAGCCTTCTCTGATTCTGATTCTGACCATAATGATCGTTTCTGTCTCCTATAATTCGAGAGCTTCAGAAGCAAGGCCACTCTCCATCTTACCTCAACAGAGTAAGTCTCAATTCTTCTCTGATTGAAGCTAATTTCTCTCATTCATTCAACTAGTAATTGTTTAGAGCATTTGAAGTTGCTTATATTGTTTATTGTATGATTATTAGGATACCCAAAGATTTTTGAAACGCTTGGGATTGCTTGCAAATGTTGTGATAGTACTAGTCCTACTGGAGAATGCTCAAGTACATGGACAGAGGCTTGCTCTAAGCTTCAATGCCAACCATGGAAGCTATTTTAGATACTTGTTTTGATTTTGTTATTTCTACTCTGCTTTTGTATATATTTCTAGTGAAATTCAGTGATTCTCATCAGTCATGACACTAGCTTCTATGTTATGGTATGAATTTTAAATGGGTATAGTAATAGCATACTAGTTTTGCTTCTATTCCTTTTTTGTTTCTCTAGTTCTGTTTTGTACATATAGCTCAATTTCTAAGTGGGTTCTAAATTTAGCCACAGAATTGTTGAAGGAAAATCATATTAAACTCACTGTTGTCAGGTCGAATTAAGCTACAAACTGATCAGTCGCTGATCAAATATGAGACTTTGGTGGCTACCAGGCCACAAATCTGTGCAAGTTGAAGAAGTGATGGAAGTGTTATTATCCCTAAAGATTCACGAAAACAACTAAAAACCACCCAGAGAAAAAAGATGGGTTTGGTGATGAAGACTGGTCCATTTGTTAATGAGGCTGAAACTTTCAGGATATATTTGGAGGCCATTTCCGACCAGCTAGATTGAAAATACTCACTCTTTTGCATTAATATTAATAATATATTGACCAAGAAGACTCGATTCTAGAACGTTTGATTAGTAATCATTTTCCATAAACGCTCAATTTTCAAAATCGGGTTTACTCTATCATTGATAAAGTCTTCTATGTACTTTTAAATGGACAAACAAGTCAATGGGAACGTGGTTTATTGAATGTTGAGTAGAGGGCTTGTTAAACTCGGTCGACGAAACGCTATCACAATAGAATTGATACCATAATTAAGATTAATGTTCAATTGTTTCATTCTAGATGATCAATTTTCTTCTTAAGTTTGTTCATTTTGGTAAGTGAACTCTTCTATTATTTAATTTATGTAAAAGAGAGACTCTGTTTATTTGAAAAGTAGACTAGAATTTTCAAATTGTTAATATAAAAATTGAAGTAAAAGATCACTTTTAACTCTCCTTTAAGGGCTGAGTTCTGGGTAGAAATTATCCGGTGAAAAAGAAGATTTCAATCTAGAATCAATTTTTGTTTCACACCCCTTTTACCTTTAAATTTGTTAATAACAAACTTTTTTCTTTTTTTATTTTGGCATTTTTGAATTCTGATCCTAAGACTTGGGCTTTTGCTTCAGCAAGTCAGATGTGTGGATACAGCAGACACTGTAGTCTTGGCAAATTGATGGATGACAATTTGACAGCCTTTACCCGGTTAACAAAACTTTGCGTAATCACAAAAGTTTATCGAGCAATAATTTAACCAAAGACTCATCACAAAATCTTAGATTCTGTTCTTTTATGAATCTAAATCCTGTTTTTTGTGCTGCATATTTTCTAATACAATTTACATTCAATTTCAACCATATAACCTTTTTAAAATTTAAAATAATTCAAAATCAACCATATATTTCTAAATACAATTGAAAATAAAAATACTGGATTCATAAAAGAATACACCCTTATTGAGCAGCAATTTGAACTGGGCTGACGATTTTAACTGTCACAGATGATTAGTTGATGTAACATGATGCAGCAACAGCTTGTAGCTGGCAGCAGCAACAGCTTATAGCTGTTAGGAATACTTGTTTTTGTTTAAACTCACCGTATTGAGTTTTACAGTTAATTGCTTTGTTTTTGTTATAATTGTTGTTAAGTGAAACGGGGCGTTTTGGCTTTATTACTCAGTTAGTTATAAACTAACATTTTGAAAAGTTGTAGAGGACAGATACTGGAATTCGAAATACAGAAAACACCCAAGCTTGAAGAACTGAGAACTTCAACTTGGTTTCATTCATTTCTTCTACTCTATTTTCATTTCTCATAGCTTGATTCTACATCAGATCCATTTTCATTTCTCATAGCTTGATTCTACATCATAACATCACCCGTTGACCTATTGATGGATTGGGCTTGAAGTGTGTTGGACATCTTTTGAAAACTAGAAATCCAACCCATTTTAAAGTTTAAGGCTCTCCTCTGTGTCTTCTGGGCCGGGAGATTTTTAGGTTAACAATCAGAAGTTGTCAACAATAAAACGTTTTCAATTTCAGCATATATTTCAAAAAAAAAATAAAACCCCTTTATGTCTAAAAATGAGTAATACTATATTGACAAACTATCTACACAAATTAATTTTATTATCTGATGATATTGCATAATTATCATATCACTATTTTAATTTATGAGTTCAAAATTTTAAATTCATTCATCTATCATATAATATCACATTAATTTATACAATAAATTATATATGAAATGTTTGAAAGTATAATGTTAATAATTCAAGAATACATTAAGCCGAATGATCTCTTCTTGTATATAATATAAATGAATGTCCAATATTTATCTACATCTTATGACGTGGATACACACTATTCAATATGATTTATTTTGATAGATAACTGTAAAGGCTCTTTAACAAATTTCAAATAGATTTTCTTTTAGACGAGATATTTTGTGATCTTAAAATCTAGGGATGGGAATTTTTGATATGACGCGCGAACTTGACATGACACGACATAAAAATTAGTGGGTTTGAATTTGTCTTAATCGTGCTCAGGTCATGTTTGGGTTGAAATTTTTAACCCGTTTAATAACCGTGTCGTGTTCGGGTTAAAGGTCTAAACTCACGGGTGACACGAACTCGTTTAGTGACACATTTAACATGAATAAAACATGATACTGTATAAATTTATAATGTATAATCATGTCATAATCGTATTATTTAAATGTATTATAATCACGTCTATAAACATGTCGTGGTCGTGTCAAACCATTTAAACGTGTTATGTTCGTGAATCGTGTTAAGTATTTAAACGTGTTGTAATCGTGTTAAATGAGTTATATTCGTGTCTAACACGAAAATGACTTGTTTATTTTTCGTGTTAGCATGTCAGGTCGTGTAACCTATTTAATAATCATGTCGTGCTCGGGTTGGATTTTTTTGACATAAGTAATAAATGGGTTGTGCTAGAGTTGGGCCTTTTTGCGTCGTGTCACAGCTCGACACGACACAAACACGACCCACGAATCCGAATTTCCACCCTTATCAAAATATAATTATTTATGTGTATATTGTGGACAAGGAGGGTATGAGTGGTTCAAAAACTCACTATCTTTCAAAAGTTGTTTGATCTAAATACCCTAATTATCCCTTGACAATTAACATGCCAAATTGCAAGTGCTTAGTGGACGATTAATCAAATAAGCTTGACTAAAGTTGGGAATAAAAACAAAAAGAAGTGACTTTGTTCGCACATACCATTCACAGAAATGTTGAAATGTAATGCAATTTGCTCTCATTGAGCGTGATATGTATACATGTTACCGCAAATGGCTTCATGTGCTCACTTTTGTTTGCAAGCCAGCATTCGGATAGATGAAGTGAGGCTGGTTCAAAGTCAAATTTGTCTTTTGTTATTTCCTTTGTTTGGTTCTGCACCAACTCCACTTAATGAATCTATGTTTTTACTTCCCAAACCAAACCAAACCAAAGTGCTTTAAAAAAATAATAATAATAAATCTTTAAAATGGGGTTGCAGTTAAACAAACGCGACTCTCGTGCAATCGACAGCACTTCCCACAGCAATCCGCAAGCAAGTTATCATATAGTTAACGTGTGTGTTGTGTCTCTTTACCCTTTTTATTTGTTTATTTAATTTGTTTGTTCTTATCCAGGGAAGGGATTGATTGACATTCCATTGCTTGTACTTATGGTTACAGTTTGATCCACATGTTCATGTTCTCATCTTAAATTTCTTCATCTAACCCACATATTAGATTTTAATTTAGTGGCCCCTCTCTCGATCGGCTCTATCAGCTATGGCTAGCTTTACAAAAGTAGAATGAAATTAAAGTGAAAGGTTAGGCAGTTAAAGATAGCAATTCTAGCAAAAAAGTTAGCAGTTAGAAATTTGCTTTCCAGACTTGTCTTACATGCCTATTGGTTGTGTTGGGCAGTCCAATTAATTTACGTGTACAAGTCTACTAGTGTTGAGTAGATTTTGAGCAAAGGTATCTTGATATTTGCCTTATCGGTAATTAGAATCACGGATTGAATTTCGGTAGTCATACTTGATACTTGTACAGTTGAGATCTATTAAAGAATCCATCAAACGACTTGAACACAGAGAAGTGTAAGAATGAACAGTCTCGTTATCTTAAGCAAATATTTTAGTTGAGAGAAAAAATACCCTTGAGCGATTTGATTGAACAGAATGAGATGTAAATATTCAATGGATAACATTGATCATTATCTTATCTTATCATATAGGAAGTGCATAGCCTAAAACATCTGTTATATTTGCACGCCATTATCTATTTAACAATCTTTCTTCACGGACGTGAATTGTTTTTGTTGGTTTAATTGCTAAATGCAAAGAGACTATACAAATGCAATGGACGAGACAGATAGTTTAAAGGAAAGTTTGAATAAACTTTTACCTTTCGTTTAACATATTTTTGAAATTTAAATTATGATAAGATCGATTCAAGAGGGACCAAATAATAAAGAGTCCAAAATTGAATTTAAAGTTCGAGGAAGTGTTGCATACTCCTTATCAATTTCATGGAACTTATACTTAAAATGCAAAGTAAATGTGGGAAGCTTTATTTAAAAATAATAATAATCATAAAGAACAAATTGATTAGCCAATATATTTGCAAAATAATCTAAGACACATGCATCTATTTATATAATAATTATAAAAAGATTAATTATTATGTCACTCCTATTCATCCGAAGAGTAAGCAAAGCAAGCTCATATGTAAAATAAGCGGTAAAGATGGAATCCGGAACGAGTCATGTGAGATCCAATGGTGGAAATTCTGAGACGGCGACAATCCACGTGGCAGAAAACCAAACACACGTACGCCATGCGGCGACCCACAGTGGCTAACAGGCGACTGCACCTTCCACATGGACCCATTTAACATCACTTGGCGACGTGTCGGCATTTGCATGCATGGACATCCATCCATTATTATCCCAATTTAAATTACAATTATTGATTTTTAAATTTAATAATTAGGGTCAAGGATCATCCTATCATGATTCTAAATTAATTCTTAATTAAACCTAATTATAGCTTCCACCGTAACTCCCTTATCCAAAACAATGAATCAGAGATTCATGGGTTGCCGTCACAGACTCATGGGCCCCAGCCTTGGACCAAACCCAACACAACGCACAGATATTTAATATATTATCTACGTATAAAATCAATCATTGTCTAATGTCTGTATAATTATACTGTTATACAATAGGTTTCCATGAAGGTGAATCCTATTATTAATAGTATTTAGGTAATTACAATTTTAATTAAACTGCGGATTAAAAATGAGTTAAGTTGAAAGAGAGAAGAGGACAAAACATGTTTTGGTCCGACAAGATAAAAAGAGATAAGGTGGTCGTGAGGTACAGAGAGTAGAGAGCGTGCGTCGTGAGTTCTGAGTCTGATCTGAGTAAGAAAAAGAAGAAAAAGAACGAAAAGTCAAAAATGGGTTCAAAGTTCCAACTTCTAAAAACGAACTCTGAGGGAAAGGCTAGAGGTTGTTATTATCCACTAGGTACTCGTGGCAGTTAAATGTTGGGAGATTCCAGAGTGGACCCACTTTCACGTCTCGATTCTTACACGTGTCTTCAATCTGTTAATCTGTCGACGGGTAGAAGGACGAGGAGCAGAAACGCAAGGAAAGACTTGCTCTAGCCAGAAAAGCAGAACAAGGATTCAAAGCGAGGATCCTTGGTTTCCAATTTTAATAATAACAATAAAATCTTAATGAACAGTAATAGAAAGAGAAGGAAATTGCATTGAAATTTCTTTTTAAGAAATTTTTATATACCGAAAGAGTCCTTTGGGGAATTTATAAATTTGTGTGCGGCGGTTTTCGTTGCTCTCTACGCCGCGATCTTCAGGTGTCTTTTCTTTTCTTTTCTTTTTCTCTTCTGTTAACTTTTTTTTTTTTCTCTGCTTTCTTTCTCCTTGCTTGACGGTGATTCTTGAATATAATTAATATTCCTCTCTTTCTTGGCGGCTGAGAGAAGAGAAAAGCAAGAGAGAGATATGGAAGGAAGAAAGCAAAGTGGTTCGTCTCCTTCGATATCTACTGAATTGTTTGGTCCCAAGGACTCTTCTTCATCTTCTTCTTCAGGGATTTTTGGCTCCATCTTTTCGCCTCCTTCTAAGGTAATTCTTTACTTATATCAAACTTTGCTTCTGGGATCTCTTAATTTCGGTAAATCAAATAACATAAAAGTTGAAAGTTTTATCTTTTAAAAAAAAAAATTTGGATGTTTGTGTGGTCTGTTCATGCTGCCTTGTTATAGAAGTTTACGGAGTTTCCTAATGTCTTGTGTGATTATTGTAGCGATTCCTAGATTCAGTGATGCTTTTTTGTGTTGATTTAGGCGCTAGGGCGGGAGTCTCTGCGTTCAGAATCCTTGGAGAAGAAGCAGGATTATTCCTGGAACACCAAACCTGGAGTTCCTGGTACGTTTATAATAGCTATTCTTGATAAAATTTACGTTTGAATTTTCTATGTTCATGTACAAAATTTCTTTCGTTTTTTTTTTCCGTATACCGTTTGCATCATTTGAAAACCATTCAATAGATCACTCTGTTCGGGATTCTATGACTGTTAGAAATATCCAACTTCCGGAGAGACTTTTATAGGTTTATTTTGAATCTAATGTTGGACAATTAACTTACGTTTTGATTCGTTATTTTGCACTTTATTATCTTCATGTTGTGTCTGAAATCCCTTCTTCACAGGTGACGCCTCCAAATCCACTGAAACTGAAAGCCAAGGCTTACCAAATAGAGACATGAGTTCCATTTATCAGGAACAAAGAATGCAACCATGTCACCTCAGTTCATCAATCTATTATGGTGGCCAAGATATCTATTCTCAACCCCAGAATCCCCAGGGCTCTGGAATTAACTCTGTGGTGAGTCATGTTGGATAATTACGCCATGTAATCCACACCAGTTATGCGATATAGAACATTAGAGCCCGTATAGTTTTTTTATTAGATATTGGATCATTTGATTGTTTGGTTGATCGGATGAATGGCTATGCCCTTATTCAGTGTCTGATCTTCTCTTGATTATCATAATCTTTGTCAATTGCTCTTCTCTTTGTTTGAAAATATCGCTAACATGTGTTCGTGATTCTGCAGTTCAAAAAAGATGGAGAAGATGATTCAGGGAGTGCTTCAAGAGGGAATTGGTGGCAAGGTATTTCCCTATGATTATTTTGAGTGTTTGAACAGGTATCATGGATTTTATTTGCACCAGGATAATACTTTTTGTTGTAAATTTTCTTTCATCAGGATCTCTCTATTATTAAGAGTAAACTTGCCGAGGTTTATATACTTTTCAAGGTAATATTTATCTGGAACATTCACAAGGATGCATTGGCTATATACCACCCAATTCATTTGATTTAGTTGATTTTTGTTTTACCTCTGGCTGATTTCCTTGCAGGTACATAGGATTATAGAGCAGCACTTTTAATCTGCCTTTTATTATTATGTGGGAGACAGATTATAGCTGTCGGATCTCTGCAGAGCTGGTTGTTATTGCTTCCTCCAGCTGAAATGCGACATCTTTATAAAATCAGATAGTTTATATGCACATCTTTTATCTCTTACCTGTTTTAATTACTGTAAGGATGTGAACTTGGTATTTTTACTGTAAAGAAGATGCTTGGTTTAGGGACTTTAGTATTACATGCTAGTGGGAACTTTGAATATGAGATCATATTTTAAGTATCTTTATCTAATAAAACCTGTCTTTGTCTTTTTTATTCTCTATTTAGCATCTAAGCTTTGGATGGAATATTTGTTGTATATCTGCACAACTGTTGCATATGGTTGGTGTGAGCTATTACATTCTGATAATGGTTTTGGCTTCTATCTTTTCCTTATGCAACTTCGAATTCTGGTTTGGTTCCGCCTTTCCAACAAGAAACTAGCTACTGTTAAATGTTATTTTTAGTGGAGCAATGCGTAGTTCAGAAATGTAGACCTCACACTGGCCCTATGCACTTATTGATGCCCGATATGCTAACCCTTGAAGCATGTAGCAAATTTTTTTCCCATTGAAGAATTTTTCATGGTTCAATCTAGTCAGTTTAATTACCATCATTTTCATCCCTTACATGTTAGATATCTACGTGATGCCGCGTACTGTGAACAGATCAAGTAACCTTTGAATTGAGTGACGGGTGTGGCCCGGCAAGCACAATATCTTGCAGAACGATGCTAAGAAGTCTTTTTCTATTTCTTGTCCTAGTCTAAGGTCTCAAGTCAAGGTTATCACCGTCCAGAATTAGACCCACCAATTAAAGCGTCCTTATCCATCCGTTGATGGAACAATGCTTTCAATGGTGTGTCAAGTTTAGTCGTTATGTAAGATAAATAGTTTTTAGGACGCAGATTCTGCAACCACATTTTATCAAAGTTGATTCTGATTCTGATATCAGAATTGTGTCCAGGAACAATACCATAGAATTGTGACACATCAACTTTCTTAAAGTATAAACCTGGCAACCGGCTTGATAATATCCAATTCAATTGACGTTGTGTTTCTGAAAGCAATGGACGGATACTGGAATTAATAAGATTATTGCACATAGTCACAGATAATTGATAATACTTATTATTCTCATGATGGCCTAATACAAACCGCAAGCTTTTATTGCTAGAAAGACAAGCTAAAGCAACATAGTCGCTACTGGATTAGTTGCTTTCAGCATTAGTACACCATTATTCCAAATCCATGGTCTCCAATTCTGCTTGTTATCCCGTTAAGGAAGTGTGTAAGCTGGAAAACCAACAATTATGACGTTAGAAGAGAATTGATGAGGTAAAATTAGAGACATAATCATTCAATACACTCACCTCCACACTTGTAACCAACTGGACGATTTGCTATGTCGCACCTCTTGGGGATGGTAATGGCAATTTCAGGCTTAATTCCAGATGCCTTGGCCGTGTTAGAAAGCATAACAGCACAGAGACAGCTCGGATTCTGACCTATTCTCTTCACCTGAGCGCAGCAACTGTCAGAAACAGGAGCATTCTGATTTTGTGCCGCCACTGCACAAGGAGCTAGCTTCATTGCCTCATTATCTGGTGATGATTTTCCACATTCGCTTGCCCCATCAACAGCAATGTTGACAACAAAAAGAAATCCTAGAAGGCAGAGAAATTTGAGTGAAACTGCCATTCTCGTATTTCACAAAGCGCAAGTCCTTAACTATAGCGGAATGCGGAGGCCTAGCCTAGTAAAGAGCTTTTATACTACATCATGAGATCCAAAAGTGCTCTCACTTCTTACCCACTAATCATAATGGAACAAGCACTACAACATTATTAGCAGCACTCTCTGCAATGGAAAAAATAGTGAGGGCACTACGTGGTTTTATTTTTATACTTTTTAGTCCAATGCAAGGTTGGTAACCACATTACACTGGGATCAGCTTTAAAGAATTATACCGATGGTGGGATTTTGTTGAGTTGATAACCTTAAAAGATCATTCTGTGGCCACCCAACATTCAGTCTCTAGAACTCCATTACCAACCACCAACCGGAAGGCCTCCTCCTGTCCTCCAATAAAGCTATCGTGTTATGGAAACGTGTATCCAACTTGGAGGACGGTGTAGCTGGCATTTGGTATTGTGCAAGCAGGCCAACTATGCGAAATCTTTCTCCACTCGAAAAAAAATCTGGTGCTCACTTCCTGAGTATGAAAAATCTGAAGCATGAGAATTGAAAAAGAAACACACACACAAACATTGATAGAGAATGAGAGAGAAATATATTTTAAAAAATTTGAAAATTGGAAAATAACAATAATTTTGACAAAAAGACGCCGTTGCCGGGGATCGAACCCGGGTCGCCCGCGTGACAGGCGGGAATACTCACCACTATACTACAACGACATTGCTGAGAAAAGGAAAGATTATTTTCAAAGATAATAGCTACCACCATGTTCATTTACCATCAGTTTGAACTTTTCCATTCAACTAACGAATTTTCACTATTTCAAACCCCAAGGGAGGAGTGAAATAAGAATTTTTTACATTAAACAATCACTATTAAGAATCAAAATCTTTTAAATAATCTATATCAAAACCCTAAATAATTTTCAAGAAAAAAATAAATAATCATAAATTAAATCCCTAATTATTTTTCAATAAAAAATACAAATTAAATTCTTCTATAGTCACTAAAATCTTCTTCAATTCATTAAAAATGCTAAAAATCAATTCAAAAGCAAAAAAGATAACAAAAAAAAAAAGCAAATCGTACATCATTAACCACCAACGAGACCAAGTTGGGGGCTGTGTGGTATGAGTGTTTAATTTCATGGGAATAGAAATCAAATTACTGGAAAAGTGATTATCGAAATCTGATTCCTGGGAAACTAATATTATAATGTTTGATTGTTTATAGGAATCTTTTCTTTGATTACTGTAGAAATCAAATTAATGTGTTTGGTTACACATGGGAATGTATTAATTTTATTTAATATGTTAATAAATTTTATAATTATTTTTTTAATATTTTAAAAATACTTATTTTATTTTTCGTATTATAATAAGAAATAAAAAATTTAATATAAAAATATTTTGAAGATTTTTTTGTGTGCTAATTTTGAAGATTTTTAAATTTTATTATATATATTTTAATAAATGTTAAATTATAAAAAGTGAAATTAATTTTTTCCATCATTTTTGTCGCCTGCGAATTGCATTCCAGAAGACCCATTTTTTCCTCTCTTCTTCTTCCTCCGTTTTCTCTTCTTCTTTCCCGTCTTCTTGCTCCAATCCCAACCAGCAGTAGCCTTCATCGTCGCCACTTCGTCACCGTTTCGTGACTGCCATCATCGACCAGCAGCAACCCTGCATTATCGTTGACCATCGCGATCACTGCCATATATAGAAGTCAGCCATGCATCACCACAATCGGCCACCCACGGCCATCGATTGACCATCTCTGCCATCCACGACCACCACCACAATCTATTGCCACCCATAGCCACCACCACCCGTGGCCACCAAGTTCTCTCAATTTTTTTTTTGAATTTATTTTTTATTTGATTTTTTATGGGTCTTGAATTTGTAATTTCGGTTTGACAACATTGAAATGAGATTTTGGGAGAGAAGGGAAGAAGGTTTTGTTGGCGGTGACGATGGGATTTGTTGATTTTGGAGATGGGATTTGCTGATGAGTCGTTATTGGATTTGGTTTGTTCACCGTAGAGATGGGAATAAGATTCCCAGTAATGTGGAACTCAAGTGGCACTGTGGCAGAAGGGATTCACATTACCCTCAATTCACTGTCGTTTAAAACCCGTGGGAAAGACAGATTCCCAGTTTCAAAACGTAATAGGTAAATCAAACATAAGATAGACTTCAGTTTCTCATTTCGATGCAAACAATCCGGTATACCAAACGGCCCTTACTTAGTGAGAGAGACATATATAATTAATAGTAAGCCGTGACCTAGCTCCACAAGGCTAATAATGACCAACTACAGTTTGGCTTTGTGAGATTAAATCGGCACAGCCATCAATTCATTAAAACAACCAAACACAACGCAAATAAGGTTGGCCAACTACCACCATTAAACCTGAAGTTAAACATTAAGTCAACCACCACCGAATCATCACCGCATCACATCATGTCAACTATTGAAAATCTAACTAGTTATGCGATAACCAAATAGTACGAATAATATTAAGATTTGAGATTTAGAGTTTTTAATTGGGTTGGGAATTAGGTTATATATTAGTTTGGGATTAGAATTCCTTTTTTCTTTATTTGGATCATGTATACTAATTATATAGTAATAGGAGTAGAAAATTTTTTCAAACCTCCATTGAGGTTTGAATCAATAGAATCCATTGGATGATAAAAATCCAAAGATTACAAAGAAGTTTTTGATAAATTTGGCAAGTACCCTTGATATTAAGTCATATATGAAGAGTCGTTAATGGCATTAGCTAATTAGTAATATTGTTAGCTTTTTCACAACAAGCTAGGTCGTTTTAGTACAGTGAATATTCCCGCACGTCGTAACCTCTCAGTCAGGGGCGACCGTCGGATTTCTTCGTTTGACATGATTTATATTCTCCGCATGGAAGCCGCAAGAAGGGCATTTGGTCTAGTGGTATGATTCTCGCTTAGGGTGCGAGAGGTCCCGAGTTCAATTCTCGGAATGCCCCTCTCTGTTTATTTTTTTGGTTAGTTTGCCTCCTACCATCAATATTTATGAGTTTTTGCTCCAGGCTAAGAATTCGCAAGAATACATACTGCGAGAGGTCAAACAACAAGCCTTAGAGTGGGCACGACCACGTACTACGACCATTTATCTAGTTTATTCTCTCTACATTTATTCACATCTCTATCATCGGGAAAATATTTAAAATTACATAACTGGCTAAGTCCATGACTGCTCATATCATTATAGGCATCTCTCGTTACAAACATCTACCTCCTACTACTACTAGAGGCATACACAAAATGCCTAATTGACAATAACAAATCTCAAAGCATTGGCTCATAAGGCCATCCTGGAGGGCTCTTCCTCCACAATTTCTTTTGTTGGTGAGCTGACTTCTTTTTTTATGCACTCAAATGGTTCAATTCCCGTTTGAGATGGGGATGCTTCTCGTATTGTGTTCAAAATGGAACCCGTTCCATCAATAGAATTGCTGCATTCCTTGCCTGTGGCATCAATGGTAAGATAATCTGTCAAAACCTTTTTCACGCCCATGCCACGTTGGGCAACCTTGCTGCTAGTTCGGAATGGAGATATTTCTCCTTTTGCAGGGCTAAGAAGCGGTGCTGGTGAAAAGTTTGGTGTTGTATAAGCTGTTTTATATGGAGTGCCTGGGACAGGCACTGAGTATGGAATTGAAACACTCCGGTGACCAATCATGCCAACTTTAGGTAACGGGAATGGATCCGAATGCTTGGTCAAGTCATCCACATAGAGCAGATCATCAATACGTGCCACAATGTTAAATGCCAAGCTCTCTAAAACTCTTGAGTAGCTCTCCAAAATGGACTTCCCAACATCCTAAAACATGGTAAATTTGATTAATTTAGAATTACATTGAAAATAAAAGGTAATGTTATGCCAAATTATTGGAGTGGGATAAGAAATATGTACCTTGTTATGCTGAATTTTGCTCATATCTAAAGTTGTCTGGGGAAGACCAGGGAACCACTGCTTCAAGCAAAGCAGGAGGCTTTCCGCCCGATCTGCTAGCAATTCCCTCTTGTCTGTATCAATAACCAATTCCTTGACCAATTCCCATGATGACTTTGAGCTGGACCGGGTTGTGTTATTGACAGGTTTGGTGTTAGTTCTTTTGCGCCACACATAGATTGAAGCCTCTACTCGGTTAGCAATCTCTATTGCTTGATGTTCAGAGGACAAATCCAAGCATTCAAGCAGACATTCAGGAGAAAACTGATCTGATGAAATGTATCGATAAATAATATCTCCTAAACTGGCTCTTCCATTCTGAAACCAGATTGAAGATAAAATTAACCCCTGGTCTATGTCAAATTGTCAACACTAATAGTGAAAAATATGATGTTCAATACCTTTGGAAGAGACTCCAAGTATGATTCAGGGACTTCCATGTCAGCAAGAGTAATGCTATTGATAGCCATGGCAGCTTTTAATATTTGGTTTGTGCAATCACGCTTGTGTTGCAACTGCTTTCTGGTATCATCATGGAGACCACCAGGGGGGACTCGAGGAACAGGTAACCACCACTTCTCCTCTTGACGCTGAAGAGCTCTTCTGAAAGAGGCTGACCCATCAGCCTCCAGTGATAGAATCCCTTGGTCAACATACCAGAACTCTGTGTTTTCAAAACTATCCAATATTTCCTGCCAAACAGATTGAATTAAGAAATGATCTCCTTAAAAGCTGGAGCAGTTTACAAAGTAATAAGTGTTGGTAATTCTTACGAGAAGCATGTTATCTAATTTCCGCAGAGCTGGAAGATTAACATAAAGATCTGACCGGGGTCTGCAAGTCATGACCTGTACACAGTGGGTGATGAAAATAAGTTAGCAAACCATTTATACAAGTGACCTTGACAGGTACAGTTTTTTTTTCTGCTGGTGATGAACATTAGCTGTAGTATCGCACGAGGCAATTAAGTAGGGTGCTTTAAACTTTCACAGGAATTAAATCACTCCGCGACTTTTACATAACATTTGAAGCTACAAATGCTCCATCCGTTATATCAACATTTGGATGAAAAAGGAAAAGAAACCATCACTATAATTTGGCATATAAAATTTATTTGTAAAACTAAATGAAAAGCCTTGCTTCAATTTTCACAGATGTTGATATGTTAAGTACCATTTGAATAAATTGTCAAGAATTCAAACTGAATAGGTACATAAAATTGTAGATTTGAATAATGAGAAATTTGAATCATAACTTTGGTAGGTCAAATCTGGCCTAAAACTTATGGTCAAATTTGCAAGGAATTCTCCCAATTCGGATTAACTTTTTCTTAAGTAATTTTATTAGACGATTATCCATAATATAAAGATTATAATTCCTCAAAATGCAAACTCTCAGACAGCTTTACCTCAAGCTTGCTACCATCTGGAAATGTCTGCCAAGTGGGCATCAACTCAACAATGTGATCACTAACACCAAGAAGCCATTCCATCTCTCTTCGCCACATGGCTTTCTTCTCAAGAGGCAGAGGTTCTAATCTCCAAAGTTGCCCAAACAAGGTAGCTGCAAAATTCAGTAGATAATGAGCCATAACCATCAAAGGAAATCCAATTCAAGAATCACATACGCAAAATAGTTACCAAATACGTACAAAAACCAAAGCAAATTAATCAAACAATTTACTGAAGACAAAATTTCGTTAGTTAACATACCACAAAGATTAGTAATGGCGTTTGAAAGAGCCAATGCAGTGCAAACCCCATTTCCACAACCTGACATATCTTCTCCAAGCAGCAATTTTGCAAACCTTTCCTTCATCATCTCAATCTCTATGATCCCAACTCAAAATCGTCAAACACAGAGTCATGAATTTAGCAAAGCGAGTAGAGAGAGAGTGAATGAAAATACCTGAAAGCGTGGAGCCTTGCTTCTTCAGTTTTCTATCATCAAAATGTGGCTTCTCCTCAGTCTCATTGCTATCAACACTGTTGCAAACTGGTGACTCAGATTTTGTCACAGGCCAACCTAGTGAAGTTGGAGAAGATGAGTCCTCCTCAGAGCTACTGTGACTCTGCTCCTCATGTCCCATTGTCTCAGATGTCAAAAAATCAGAACTTGAACTACTCTCACGACCCTTCTCTTCAATCAATTTCCCAAATGTCTCTACTCTAATCTCATTCTCGCTAAAAACTTCATGTTTAATCTCTTCATTTTCCTCTACCATATTCAAACCCTCCTTTGTAGCTTTCCTATCTTCAACTAACCCAGGTGAAGCGCAAAACATAGTGTTGTTCACCACCATAACATTACACTCAAGCCTTTTCAACCCAAACCCACCTGAGAATCTCCCTCTGCAATACAAGTTCTTTAAAGATTTGGACACCCAGAAACGAAAATGAGAAAATGGATTGGAGTTATCGGAGCAACTACTAAGCCTCAAAGATGGCACACAAAGCCTAAGTTGGTGGTAGTCTTCTAGTTGTTCTTGTTGTTGCTGCTGCTGCTGCTGTTGTGGTTGTAGTTGTAGTTGTAGTTGCAGTTGCAGTTGAGTCTCTTCTCTCTCTTCTTGGTGAGTTAAAGCGCTATCCATAAGGTTTGAAGAACCATATCTGCTTCTGTTCTGTTGTGGTTAAAAAGAAAAGAAAAACAATTGATGTTTACTTGTGAAAGGAGCCTTGCGTAATTTATGCTTAAATCATGAGAACAGTGAAGCTGGTCACGATTACTGAAGCTTGCCAATACACATGACTTGAAGAGCCTCTTTTGTCTTCGCCTTGAATGACAATGAGCTAGAAGAGCTTCCTCTTACTTCAAATTTTTATTGTTCAAAACAACACTCCATTTTTTTAAGCAGACAGTAAAATACCTTTAGGCTCTGTTCTGTTCTCATAGCCTTTCTCTTTCCCTGGCTTTGCTTAAACAAGGCTCCTGATTAAAATGATAAAAATGCCTATTAATTATTTTTTTTGTCACTTTGTTTGAAAAAAATAATAAAATAATGTCGTGGGAGTGGTGTAAACGACGGATCTATCAACGATGTCCACAATTTATCCTTTATCATGTTTGTAACTTTCCAAGATAACCTAGGTTAACAGTTAATGACTAATCTACCCTTTCTAAAATTACTCAACTCTCCTTATCTTAATTTGTTATTTTTGCTTGATAATTGGTTTCCTTGTTACTTAGAAGGTTTGCTCACATGATCACCAAAACCCGCTTTCGTTTTAAGTACAAAATAAAAGCATTAAATTGCAAATAAATTGATTTTTTTTTCAGTTTTTGGTTAAGAAAATGAAAGAAAAGAAGTGTCAAATGATTCCGAGAATCTTCTAAAATAGAAGATGGATGTATTTTAAGTTTTAACAAACATAATTTACTTTCAAATCCTTCTGAATAGGACTTCATTAATTTAATGTTTTCTAGTGGATAGAATAATTTTCAGGGAAAATATCCAAGAACTTGTTCCGTTGTTAACAACCATAGTTTGGCCATTGATGATCATTACTATGGACGAATTGAATAGAATAGAAAAGGATGTTTCGTCTTTGAGGGACGGCAATGCCAATTAACAGGAATCCAATGCTAGGCAGGCTATTTCGGCAATTGAATGGCAGAACATGGGTTGTATTTCTCCATGTAATGGTCCCGACTCCAGGGAAAAACAAACAAATGGCATATTTTAATTTTAATTTTTTCTTTTGATACGTGCCCTCATGAGGACCCTAACCCAATTAGGCTTTAAAGGGCAATTTGGTAATGGAAATTAGTTTATGCTTCCTTTTCCTGCAGTAGTTTTCAAAATGAGTTAATGTTCTATTAGTTGATGTTTTCCACTTATATTAAAATATAAAAAGTTTTAAAAGATTCATATTTTTTTTCTTTTTGATCTTTTCAAAAATCAGAAAAAATTATTATTAGTGTATTTTAATCAAATTATTGATTAGTATAAATACAAATGGTAAGGAGTGTCAAACTATTTGTTGTACAACTTTATTTTTTTTCTTAAATATTGTAAATAGTTAATGGAATATATTTGATTACTTTTGAAAAATTTAATAATTTTTTAAAACTTACTTTTCATACATTAAAACAAAACAAGAGATGACTTGATATGTTCAACGGTTGGATAATGTTCTGAATTACATTCTTAACTTTGAAAATTACTTTTGGGCTTTAAGAAATTGAACAAGCAGAAAAAGTAGTTATTATAAGTCATGAAGGAAGTCTGACTAAGGGTTTGGAGTATTATAGGAGCATCAATCAAATTCAAGGTAACCTAGGAACTTACTCAATTATTTCTCATAACAAACATTAAGAATGATAATGAAGTTGCGGTTGAGATCTTTTAACAGTAACATGTTACATTCTCCAAGATCCCCATAGTTCCCAAGTCTCTTTTGTAACTTTCGTTACAAGATTTGATGTTTTCCAGCTCCCTCCAGTCCAATCTGATCATTTTGCCGGTTGGTTCAAAGCTTAAGTAACTAAACTCTATTAATGTTAAGCAAAGAAAGGCTCCTTCCAACCGCTGCCAAATTCTCAACTTAAAATGATTTTGACATCTAATTTGAAAGATCCTAGAGGGAAACTGTTGCAATACTTCACTTGCAAGCTTGTTTGGTTTACTAGTAAAGTTTTCTGGTATTTAACTTTTGTTACAAAAACCCATTGCTTCTTTATAAAAAGTGAGTAGTTCAATTTATAATAAGAATGTGTATGAGTTGGGAGCTCCAATGGAATCTATTCAAATATTGCTTTACTTACAAGTTTTTGGGTACAAAATTTATGACGCAACAGGGTTCGGTTTGAAAGTGCAAAATTTTGGATTGTACGTGGAACAAGTAAATAAGAATGTTGGAATTGGTATGGCATTTCTGTTTTCAAATTTGAATACATCCCACATGCTACTTGTTCGCTACACGCTTTGTGATACAAAATTATTACAATTGGCTATCATAACTGAAATTAAACGCAACTGAAGAAGCTATGCAGGAATTTTAAAGTAGGAAAAGGTCATGTCTAGATTTGTAATTTTTTTGTTCATGATATAAGCTATCCTATTGGGATTTTAAATCTAGACATTACCCAACAATCAGTAAACTCAGTTGCTGGTTAATGAATTTATCTTGATTTCTCTTTAACAGAACCTTGATTTCGAACTTGGAATGGAGAATCATATTTAAATGCGATACGCCGACCTGATTTCTAATGCCTTGATGATTCAATTTTTCCGCATTTGTTGTGTGCAAGTTATCAATATTATATTTTAGAATAATACTATATCTCCAGCTAAATCTTACAACTAACTGTTTATAATATAAGTTGTCAAAATCTTATTGGACATATAACTTATCTTTTTTATTTTTTTATAATAATTTGATTATAAATATAACATTATCCTATATTTTAATGATTGAAAAACTCAAGTTAAAGTACCTGACGAAAATTACAAGTGAGAAAGAAAATAAAACCGAAAATCACTTTTAGATTCGCTTCAGGCCATATGAAAGACTTTGAAACCCAATCCAGATTTGAGAGAATTGCAGCCCAATCTCGTCTTATATATGTCGCGCCAATTTTAAATTCAGTGAATCAGTAGTGCTTACACGTACCTGCTGAAGGATTGACACGTAATAAAACATTAACTAACAATGATGGATCTTTATTAACAAAATGGGAGAAAGACTTGGATACCAGCGAATGCAATCAAACAGCGAATGCAATCAAAAAGAGCGTCACATAGGCATCACGTAAAGGTGATGTGCCTATGTTGCACATGCTGGGCCGTCCGCTGCACTGCAGCGGATGTACCCAAGCTCTTCTCACAAAATGGAGATGCATGAATGGCAGATATTCACTTTGCAGAAGCAGCTATATATAGCTGATATAGCTGAAGGATGGTCACCGCCGAATAGCTTACAGCCTAGTGCACTGCCGTCCGTTACAGGAAAAGATTACTTGACGCCAAAATTATAATGGCTCTTTTCCATTACATTACGTATTTGCATTTTATATTAATTAATTAAGTCGATAATAATTTATTATAAAAGAATCAAAATGGCTAGGAATCTTCCTCTTTTTTACGGTTTGTATTTTTTTTATTTATTCATCTAAATAGATTAAAACTCTGTACTCCAATCCGTCAAAAGAACAGTAATTCTACAATTTAATAAAAAAATTTGTTATGGTCATAACAGTATTGGGCCTCAATTATTTCTAAATACAGTAAGCCCATTACTGTAGCCCATTATCTGGGCCCGTTATCTAGGTCCCATAATGACCCATCCTGACTCAATTATTTCTAATACAGTAAGCCCATTACTGTAGCCCATTATCTAGGCCCGTTATCTGGGTCCCACAATGGCCCATCCCGACTCCTATATAAACCCTCCGAATTATTGCTCAAGGTATGCACACTTTTCTGAACTTATTCTCTCTCTAAATTTCCTTTGCTTTTGAGAGCTTCTCTCTCTAGGAAATTCTCCCAGAAAATTCTGGAGTGCCGGAAACTGACTTGAGCATCGGAGGGTCTTCGCTGACACCACCGCCGGCACCCCTGACTATTTTTCTTTGCTCGCAGGACTTTTAAACGCAACTGAAGAAGCTATGCAGGAATTTTAAAGTAGGAAAAGGTCATGTCTAGATTTGTAATTTTTTTGTTCATGATATAAGCTATCCTATTGGGATTTTAAATCTAGACATTACCCAACAATCAGTAAACTCAGTTGCTGGTTAATGAATTTATCTTGATTTCTCTTTAACAGAACCTTGATTTCGAACTTGGAATGGAGAAACATATTTAAATGCGATACGCCGACCTGATTCTTAATGCGTTGATGATTCAATTTTTCCGCATTTGTTGTGTGTAAGTTATCAATATTATATTTTAGAATAATACTACATCTCCAGTTAATTCTTACAACTAACTTATCTTTTTTATTTTTTTATAATAATTTGATTATAAATATAACATTATCCTATATTTTAATGATTGAAAAACTTCAATTAAAGTACCTGACGAAAATTACAAGTGAGGAAGAAAATAAAACCCAAAATCACTTTTAGATTCGCTTCAGGCCCATATGAAAGACTTTGAAACCCAATCCAGATTTGAGAGAATTGCAGCCCAATCTCGTCTTATATATGTCGCGCCAATTTTAAATTCAGTGAATCAGTAGTGCTTACACGTACTTGCTGAAGGATTGACACGTAATAAAACATTAACTAACAATGATGGATCTTTATTAACAAAATGGGAGAAAGACTTGTATACCAGCGGATGCAACCAAAGAGCGTCACATAGGTATCACGTAAAGGTGATGTACCGATGTTACACATGCTGGACCGTTCGTTGCAGTGCAACGAATGTACCCAAGCTCTTCTCACAAAATGGAGATGCATGAATGGCAGATATTCACTTTGCGGAAGCAGCTATATATAGCTGATATAACTGAAGGATGGTCACCGCCGAATAGCTTACAGCCTAGTGCAGTGCCGTCCGTTGCAGGAAAAGATTACTTGACGCCAAAATTATAATGGCTCTTTTCCATTACATTACGTATTTGCATTTTATATTAATTAATTAAGTCGATAATAATTTATTATAAAAGAATCAAAATGGCTAGGAATCTTCCTCTTTTTTACGGTTTGTATTTTTTTTTTATTTATTCATCTCAATAGATTAAAACTCTGTACTCCAATCCGTCAAAAGAACAGTAATTCTACATTTTAATAAAAATAATTGTTTGCCCTTAATTAATTTTTTTGGGTAGAATATAACTGACTTTTAAAGGACAATTGAAAATTTAGTTAAAAAATAAATTTTCTTTTATTGGTAGCCAGCTAACAAGTGTTTCACCCAAAACTTTTAAAGGTTAATAGGTGATTCAACTGTTGATTACAATAAGTTGACGAGTACAAGATGCATCAGCGACCGTTAACCAATCAAAAGCTTATGTCAGTGGTTTGGCTTTCTCAACTCTTCTATTTTTGTCTTTCAGTTTAAACTTGGTTACGTAATATTAAAAAATTAAACCTTCTAAAAATCAAAACATTTTCCTAATTTTGGTTATCTTTACTAATTTTGAATAAAATTTTGTTTAAGATAGAATTTCTATTTTTTGTTTTGTTTATTATAACACGGAAAATGATAAGCAAGCCCCCTCTTGTTTGTTGGTAGAGTGTAGGGCTTTAAACCTCCATGGTCATAGTTTGAAAATGATCAAGCAAGCCCCTGAATTTTTTGCTCTATTTATTTGTATCAAAATACAATTAATTTTTGAGTAATATCTATATAGAAATAATTATATGTACAAATTCTTGTATATTATTAATTAACATTACTTTATTGACCCATTATATTCACTTTAATTTGCATTATAAATATAATGACATATACTACATTAACTGAAAATGATTGATTTTGTTAAAATTTTATACCAATATAAAAATAGTTGTCCCACTACACCACAAAAACAAGAACAAATAGATGTTTCAATAATTTAGGAGTTGGTATTTTGGAAAAATTGATAGTGCCGGGCTCTGCTGCAGGTCTTCAACTAATATAGTAACAGGTTGTGGTGCTTCGTAGTGTGAGAAGTATGTAAATAATATATTTTTTTGTTCAATCAAGAAGATATTGTTCTAAATTAGAAAATAATTAACCCATAAAAATATATTTCTTGATTGAAGTTGTCCTTGGTCATTAATGTCTTGATTTGTTTGATAATGTATAAAAAATTAAATTTATTAAACTAAAACTTAATGAGTAATTCTGTTCTTACAAACTATTTTTACAAACTCATTTATATAAATTGACGTGACATTTCTATATAATCACCACATCATCCATCTTAATTAATGTTATTTATTATTAGCGTATATATATCAAATCGCTATATTTATTTATCAAATCACATCATGCTATGTCAGTTTGTATGAGTGAATTTGTAAAAATAGTTTGTAAGAGTAGCATTACTCAAACTTGATATGTTTTGCAACAAACAATTAATGAAAAAATAGTATTAGTGCGAGCAATAGAAGGCTGCACGTAGCTTTTCAGAGTTGAAGAGACAAGACTAACAAGAACCATTGGTCCTATGGATAGCATTTAAAGTCCGGATGTTTCATAAATTACGGGAGTTCGGATAGGAGTGTTGAGCAAACTAGAGTACAAAACTCTAATTTTAAGAGTAAATGAACAAACAAATTAAATTGTTTGTATTATAGCCACACCAAATCTCACTACAACACCTCTTTCAATTTGAAGAAGAAAAACACCAAAAATAAACACCTAAAAGGAAGAACTAATATTTTCTTTTATTTTAGGATTCTTAAATCCTTAGAATTTCTTGGATGCTTAGATACATAAAACTCAAACACAAAAGGGCTATTTATAGTTTATAAGAAGTAACCATAGCCACACAAAAGTAAAACTAAACCTATACCACACAAGTGTAACTCATACCACATAAATAAACTTTTAATACACTCTATACGAGTGTAACTCACACAACATAAATAAACATTTAATACACACTACACAAGTGTAACTCACACAACATAAATAAACATTTGATACATATCACACAAATATTGGACTTAGGCTTTGCAATGGACTTCAATGTAAATTGGACTTGGACCATGAAATGGGATGGGGTTGATTTCTTAACACTCCTCCTTAACACCAGCACTCATTCTTTTCATCTCATTGAGTTGATGTCGAAAGTTTTTGAACTTGCCTAAACTCAAACTTTTTGTGAACAGATCTGCAACTTGATCATCTATCTTGATTTGCCCCATCTCAATTTCTTCTTGCAAAACCTTTTCTCTGATGAAGTGATAGTGCACTTCCAAATGCTTACTTCTAGCATGAAAGACTGGATTCTCTGCCAAACGAATTGCTAACTGATTGTCACAATACAACGAAAATGCATAATCAACTGTTTGATGTAGATCATTCATCAATCATATTAACTACGTACATTCTTGAGCTGCCATTACTGCTGCTTGGTATTCTGCTTTTGTTATTAACAAAGATATAATCGGTTGTCTCTTGATACACCAAGAAACTGCTCCTAATCCAAGAGTAAACACATATCCAGTAGTTGATCTACGAGTGTCTTGATCTCCTACATAATCAACATCACAATAGCCAACTAGCTTGCAATCTTCACCTTTCTTATATAAAAGACCATAATCAATTGTACCTTTCACATATCTCAATATTCGTCGAACTACTTCCAAATGAGACTTCTTTGGATTTTACATGTATCGACTCATCACACCAACTCCATAAGAAACGCAGGCCGAGTTAAGGCTGAGTAGATTAGGCTACCAATCAACTGTCGATACATTGTCACATCTTCCAAATCTTTTCTTTCATGTGCACACATCTTGGCGTTTTGTTCCATCGATGTCGAGATCAGCTTGCATTCAAGCATCCCAAACTTTTTCAACAAATCTTTGGAATATTTTTGTTGACGAAGAAATATTCTTTCTTGTGAGTGATCAACCTTAAGACCAAGAAAGTGTTTGAGTTGTCCAAGTTCTTTTATCTAAAAACGGACTGATAGGTTATCCTTTGTTTGGTGAATTTCTATCTCATTATCCCCAATGATGATTAGATCATCGACGTATATCAACAGCACAACTAGCTTTCCTCTATTATTTTTGACAAAAAAGCTGGGATCTGTAGGTGCTACCGAATAGCCACCTTTGGTAAGAAACTCAACAGTCTTACCATACCATACCTTTGGTGCTTGTTTCAATCCATAGAGTGCCTTTCACAGCTTATACACATAGTTAGGATGATCTTAGTTCTGAAAACCCATTGGCTGATCATATAAATCTCTCGATCTAAGTCCCTATGCAAAAAGGCATTTTTTACATCCATTTGCCATAAGTTCCAATCTTTGTTGGCTGCAAGTACTAGTGGGACTCGTATAGTTGTAAGTTGTGCCACTGGACTGAAAGTTTCATCATAATCTAGCCCACATTGTTGAGAAAAACCTCGGACAACTAATCTAGGCTTGTACCTTTCAATTGATCCATCTGGATGATGCTTTATCTTATAAACCCATTTGCAAGATATAGGTTTCACATCTCTTGGCTTTGACACTAGATCCCATGTTTGATTTTGCTCTAGTGCTGTGACTTCTTCTCTCATAGCTTTAATCTACTCAAATCTCTGAGATGCTTCTTCAAACGTCTTAGGTTCTTTTACAACTATTTCTTCAACTATGGCTGTATTGGCATATTTGGGATTTGGCTTTCGTACTCTTGTTGACCTTCTGAGTTGTGATTATGGAATTGATTCTTCCACTTCATTAGGTCTATTATCTTGTCTCTACATACCAGTTTGCCAAGGATTCTGAGTTACATCTTGATCATTATCATTATTATTATATGGGTCTTCATCTTCATCTAAACTTGTTTGAATTTGGATAATATGCTTCTTTATATTCTGTTGGAACTTGTCTTCGAATTCTTTTGAATCTAACAATACCTCCTTTTTTGAGGACCACCAAGAAGATGCCTCATCGAACATCACATCTCGTGATGTATAACACCTTCCATTTGTAGGATCACAACATTTTTATCCTTTTCTTTGGCTATCGTATCCAATAAAGATGCATCTAATTGCTTTCTTATTGAACTTGTTACGTACATGATCAGAAAAAATACATAGCATACACATCCAAATACTCGAAAGTAGCTAATCGTCGGTTTCATGTCCCATAATTTTTCAAAGGGCGATACAGATCCTAACCTTGGTTAAGAAAGCTTATTGATCACATAGGCTGAGGTTCTCATAGCTTCAACCCAAAATCTTTCAGGTACATTCTTTGCATGTAACATACTTCGACAAGTTTCTACAAGATATCAATTCTTTCTTTTAGCTACACCATTTTGTTGCGGTGTATTGACACATTTATACTGATAACGTATTTGGCATTTTTGAAGGTATTGAGAAAACTAGCCTAAGCTATATTCTCCTATATTGTCTGTACGCAAGCAAAGAATCTTCCTTCCCACTTCTCCTTCAACTCTCTTTGGACTCTTTAAACTTTGAAAATGTGAAAGATTTTTCTTTCATAAAAAAAAAACTCACACATAATCTGGAGAAAGCATCAATGAACGTCACCATATATCGTATTTCACTAACTGATGATTGCTTAACAGGCGTAAACACATCAAAGTGAACTAACTTTAATGGTTCATTCGCTTTAAACTTCGATTCCTCGTATGACAATTGATATATTTTATCATATTGGCATCCCGCACAGACCGTGTCTATTCCCACGTCAAGTTGAGGAAGTCCCTTAAACATCGACTTCTTCACCATCACATTTAGCTTAGAATAGCTAACGTTACCTAATCGCATGTGTCATAAATTTACTGTCTTATTCCTTCTTGTCTTGTCTACATATGCAGACTCTGCTGACATCACATACACAGACTCCAATCGTCGTCCTTCCATCGTTGACTTTTCTAATATCTTAAGGTCCTTGTACACCTTTACAACTTGCGAACTGAACAAGATATAGTGACCTGATGATGTTAATTGTGCCACTGAAAGCAAATTATTTTTCATGCCAAGAACATGATAAACATCTTCGAACATTATTTGATTAGAACTATATCGGGGCGTAACTATCGTCTTACCGATGTGAATGATCGGTAATCTTGAATTATCAGTTTTTACCACAACTCGATTTCTCTTGTATTATGCTAGGTTCTGTAGCTTTTGTTTATCACTTATCATGTGATTTGAGCAACTAGAATCAATTATCCAATCACTTTTATAACTGATCCGTTCATTTGTAACTATCAAAGCTAATTTTTCTTCTTCCACTGCAAAGGACGCTTCAGCATCCCAACCATCTTCATTATTTTCCTTAGAATTGGAAGTAATAGCATTACTCTCTACATGCTTTTTCTTATACCAACAATCTTTTGCCATATGACCTATCTTTCTACAATTGTAACACTTGCCATTAAACTTTCTAGTATTACCGTGATTCTTTGAAGCTCCCCATAGACGAAAGTCTCTATCTCCTTGATGACTTTTTGTCATGTCACCATTAGATCTACCTTTGGCATGTTGCTTGAAGTTATCTTTGTCTTTATTGGTGTAAAATGCTTCCTCCTCTCCTTTCAAAGAAACTCCTCCCATTTGCTTAGCAATAGCTTCTTGACTGGTAAGCAAAATTTCAAACTCAACAAGTGTTGGTTGTGTCAGCC
Organism: Boswellia sacra; assembly: GCA_013180625.2. NCBI lineage: Eukaryota > Viridiplantae > Streptophyta > Magnoliopsida > Sapindales > Burseraceae > Boswellia > Boswellia sacra. Next base: position 297,498 of record SNVD02008589.1, read on the forward strand.
ATTTGTGTACTACAGCAACAAAACCTCGATACTCGGGTCTTAAACCATGGATAATTATTCTTTTTATCTTAACTTCCCCAAAAGCAGCTTCGGAATCTAACTTTGAAATTTTGCGGCATATCGATTTTATCTTGTGAAAGTACTAGGCAATTGTCATGTCACGTTGCATCATTGATAACAAGTCGTTTTCAAAAAGCTGCAATTTTGTATCATTCCTTTTGAAAAAAGTGCAGCAAAAGTGTCCCATACTTCTTTAGGTGTCTTAGCATCTCGAATATGCATCAACATTTCTTCTTCAACTGTGGTCTTTAAAGTAAACATCGCTTTGCCTGCTTTAATCTTCCATTTTTGCAAAATGCCATTTGTATCTTCTATGGTCGATTCTGTAACTTCACTACCACCGACCACCTCCCAAAGGTTTTGACCTTATAGGTAGGACTGCAAACACGTTGCCTAAGTGTTGTAGTTTTGGTTATTGTTGAGTTTTTTAATTCCTCTAACTACTTGAAGGTCACCCATTGTGCCGGCAATACTTTGACTTTACCGAACAAACTCTCTTTCAAACTTGTAAAGTACCAAACTCTTTACGACTGAAGATAACTTCACTTAGAACACTTCAAATATCTGTATACGTACCCTACTGTTCGACAGTAACCCAGAATAGTAGTAAGTGCCTGTATGATTTAATATACACCAAGAAAGCTTCCAGGAAAAATTGGAGGGGTCACAAACGGGTCCACATAAAAACTAATTTTCTAATACTTTTACAATCTTTTTGACAAAGCTTTCCTAGACATATATACAATCATACAAGTAACCACTCACTAACCCAAGTTAGGTTCCTCCAATAATACCGTGTATGCCTTAAAACCAAACCTCAAATACCAGTTGTTGAGCAAACTATAGTACAAACCTCTAATTTTAGGAGTAAATGAACAAACAAATTAAATTATTTGTATTATAGCCACACCAAATCTTACTACGACACTTCTCTCAATTTGAAGAAAAACACCAAAAAGAAACACTCAAAAGAACTAATATTTTCTTTTATTCTTGGATTCTTGGATCCTTAGAATTCTTGGATGCTTGGATACATAAAACTCAAACACAAATGGCTATTTATAGTTTACAAGAAGTAGTAACCATAGCCACACAAAAGCAAACTAAACCTACAGCACACAAGTGTAACTCATACCACATAAATAAACTTTTAATTCATACTACATAAGTGTAACTCACACAACATAAATAAACATTTAATACCTACTATCCAAGTGTAACTCATACAACATAAAGAAACATTTAATACAGATCACACAAATCTTAGACTTAGGCTTTGCAATGGACTTCAATGTAAATTAGACATGGACGATGAAATGGCATGGGGTTGATTTCTTGACTAGGAGCGCCTTGTGTATGTGTATACACATACACACACACACATATACACATGAAAGTGATACTTATGTAAATAGGGAAAACCAAATATTTCACTGTGACTAGATATAATTTCTTGAGAATGCATGATTCTGAATATATAAGATACTAATTGTTACATTAGATGATATGCATCGTAATTTCCTTCTAACTTTAAAATCTAGAAAGAAAAAATAAATGAGATAATGGTTATGCAAGACAATATCGAAATAACGATGAGCCATACAAGTCGAATTTGATACAAGTTGTCTTACCGGCGAGCTTCTTCCTGCATCATTTCAGGCATGGTTTCAAGGTCTCCATTCTTGCATGGTTGTTCTCCAACAATATCGTTGTAATTGTAGTTGTGAGAGAAGGGCAACACAACCTAAGCATAAAGGCCAGATTTTTCATTTCCCCGAGTAATGTACCCTATAAGCTCTCTCAAAGGATATGGACCCTAGAAATCATATTTTAACCCAAAATTCAAACATTCTCTACCATAAAATATCATAGAACTGCCTTCAAGAAGGAAAAGCATTAAGCACTAATAAACCTGAAATAAATATAATGTAGTAAATATCATCAACAGTGACATTATATTAGGATTCACAATTCCATTCACTTGTTCAACACTATCCTACCAAAACCAAACCTGTTAGCCATATACGACAACATTTAAGAAAACATAATAGCGTACTCCCAACAACCAGAAATGAATAAACAGTCATCCACCATGTTTCAAAAGATATCACTGCTGCTGCTCATGACCAAGCCAAGAATATATAAGCTTTCAACAAAAATATCGAAACAAGTCGATGTTAAATTAAACATATAATTAAAATAGTGATATTTATCATACTACTTTAGTGATTATTTCGTATTATATTTATAATATATATTGTTTTGTATTATATTTATACTTTATGTTTTTATTTTATGTAATGTTTAATTTATTAAAAATTAAGACATTTATATACATATCTAGCCTTTATATTCAATATAAAAGAATTAATGATTAAAATTTCTTCTATCTAAATTTATTTATTTGTCCAATCTTCTCGTATATATAAAATAGTTTATATTTTTTTTTTCAATGGAGTGTTATATGTATACAATTACCATTGTATTCATTTTCTCTAATAATATTATTATATATGAATTTTTTCAATATTTGTTGTAAATAATTACTAATTTTCACCATTTTACTCTCTGTTGTTTTACAAAATTTTACTGAGATTCTTGTTAGAATTCTAATTTTTTTTCTTAAATTGTACATATTTAGATTATATTTCATAGTACACATGCCTAAAACTACAAAATAAATAATTCCAAACTAACGTGCAATAAATAAATAATTGATAAAATAATATTGATAAAAATTAAAAACAAGAAAAAGAAACATATAGAACCTAGAATTGAAATTGCATTGAGATAATCTATTCTTTGTTAGTTTAGAGAATATGAAAGAGTTTGATGTAAAAAAGTAAAATTTTGAATTTATGATATAATAAAATACTAAGGGTGTTCAAAATCCAATCCAATCAGCCCAAATCAATCCAATTTTGATTGGATTTGATCAATTGACGGATTCGATTGGATTAAAATTTTTAAGAACCGAATTAATTAGATCGGATAACGGATCTCATTATAAAAATCCATTATAAACCGATCCAACCCAAATAATAGATAATAAAATTAACTATGTAATATCTAAAAATTAAAATTAACATTTGATGATCATTGATGTAATGCATCTGTGCTATATGTCATTGGAAAGTATAAATATAACTTAGTTATCATTATTTTTTTATTTCATGAATTATTTTTTCATGTCAATTATATTTATCTCAATATAAAAACTATTAATTACTTATTAATTATTTATTCATGTTTGCAAGGCATTCTTTAATATGCATGGATGATATTGAGTTAATACAATTATGTAATAATAAATTTTTCCAAGTTCCATTTTATGTAAGGTAGCTTATTGCATGGAGTCCTATAAATTTATTTAAATTACAATATTTGTATTGGAATGATTTAAATTTTTATTGTTGTTTTTAGTTGGGAACATTAATCAATTTATAAATGAATTTTTATTTATTATATTACAGTTTACCAATATTTTAAATTGCTTGGTAACTTTATGTTATTATTATTTTTATATAATAACTTGTGTTTATTCTTGAATCATATGGGACTTTTTCTTTTTTAAATTTTTTAAAGTTCGGATTGGGATGGATTGAATCGGATCAGATGATTTTTTTTTTAAATTGGATTGGATTGGATTTCAATCTTTAATTGGATCGCATTTGATTGAAAAATCTCTAAACCGATCACTATTGGATTGGATTGGTTATTAGCTAAGTCCATCGGATCCAAACCAATGAACACCCCCATAAAATACATAAACATTAAAAGCTTTATTCTAATAATAACATTTGAATTAGACATGAATTATGAATAACAGGCGTTATTATAATTGGGAGGTTTATCCATAATAAGAAGCAACAAATGAAAAATTGACATGAAAATGGTTTATTTAATTTAATGTTTATTAGAATTAGTTATTAGGAAAGAAGTTATTTAAAGATATAATTTGACTTTATATTTTTAAATTTTAATTTAAACAGCAAACTTTTTATACATGATTTACAATAAATAATGATAATAATAAATTTTGAGGTTTTAATTATAACTAGCATTATGGACCCTTAAGAAAAAGTCTGGCCCTCAGTTGCCTAGAGTTCAGCAGGTACTGCTACTTCTGAATACGGAAGGAGGTTCAAACATTAAGCCAAATTAACATGGCAAGGATATATTTTAGAATTTTCCTCCTCAACCATGTTGTCTGGTTGCTAAGAAAAACGAGTTAGTGAGTCAAGGTAAAATACTTTTGTGAAATCATCCCTGGAATAACGATTATATTTTTTCCGGGATTGAGTAATTATATTAAAGCGCACAACTCTTTTAGCAAATGATTTCCTTATTTTGCGTAAATATGAACCATCAAACTTGTGAATTGACCTACTTGAAAAATTACAGAGAAAGTGTACTGTCCATGATTTGTACAAAGTAGTAAGTGTAAGCAAAACAATAATGCATTTATACAGTATCTCAATACAAATTATACGCTGTATTATGCGTTGAAGAAAGCAGAGGAAGATGCTATTGCTTTCCAGGGAAGCTCATAGGGCTGCCAATGAATTGGCTTTGAGAAGGTAGGAGTTCATTTCCATCTAGCTATGTATGACATTATTATTAACTTTTATTTTGTCACTGGTCAATTTGTTTTGTGAATGGGTTTTCTTATTAATTAGAAATAGGTTAGATTTCATCTCTGTCCTATGAAGTCCAGGTTGCGTTTGAATTTATACATTTTGATTGAGCAGTGGTGTTGTTGAAAATGTCAGAGATTAGTTAGAATTTCAAATTTTCAACATATCCATTAATTCTATTGTTTATTTATTATATTTTATTCCTTTTCCTTTTTTTTTTTTTAAACTTTGGAAGAAGGTTATACCTTGACCATGCTCTTTTAGTGAATCTGTAAGCAGTTTGGGTCACCTTGTTCAATTTCAGCCATATTATCTGGTCTTTCTCTTGATTTACATATACTTAGTTATTAACTAATTGTTGCCTGGCAGGCATTGGCTGCATTAGGACTGGAGAGTGCTGATACTTTACAGCAGCGTGCAGAGAGGCTTTTCCTTACAAAAGTGATAGCACCAGCCTTTTCTTGTGTTACAAGTCTATAAGGAGAAAAAGAAGTACTAAAATGTGAAGATATCTTCTAATGATGCGCTTTTCTCTGAAGTAGTTTTCTAATAAGATTTACTAATACCTGGTAAAGGAGGAAACATGCTATCTCATGTATGTGGATTTACATGGGCAATTTTCAATGTAATCATTATTGTAGGAATCACTAAATTGATTAGTTTTAGGATGCCTGTGGAGTACTGGCTTAAATGATGATTTTGAAACTTGGAAAGGTAATATTATACCGTGAAATTTTTTCTAGTTTAAAGAGTTTCCAGCTCTCAATTCCACATAGTTCGGTTAAATCTATTGTTATTTTCAGAGCACGCATATTGAATACTGCTCTTGCTTTTGGAGCGCCTGGTAGCTGGCTGAAAGAGAAAGAAGCTATCATTTTGACCGTTCTTCAGGCGGTGCTTTTTCTACTTTGTTCCTTAAGATATTTTTGGTGCATGGCAGTCATTCGTGTCCTTTCTCCTTTTGTGATGATCTTCTACAAGCTCTAAGATTACAAATCACGCTTAATTACTGTTTAGCACAATAGGAATTTCGATAGTTCTGCAGATGCGTATGGAAGGAGTTGGCTCATTTTCGGCAGGAGGCCCTGGGAAAGGGATGCACTCACGTCTCTGTAAGTTCTGCTTAATTGCTGCACTGTTCTCTTTGCTTGGTAGTTTATTTTTATCTTGGTTGTGGTTATCAGTTGCGTTGGTATTCGTAAGTTCATTTATATTACTACTTAAGATGCATTGATTTTAGTTTGTTCATGAGACGAGTTTTTGACAAGTTTTTAAATTTTTTTATTCCATGTATATTGAATACAGATCCCAATGTGTTGAACTGAGTATCAGCAGATTCAATCTTTCTCCACATTCAACAGCATCTTCAATAATATTGGGAAATATGGTATCTATGCTAGCACTATAAGCCGTAAGGCATCTATTGCTTATACTTCCATTTCTACTTTAATTCTGTGGATTAAGTAAATCCCACGTCACATTTTTCAATTATTACATAATTGAGATTAGATAAATAAACTCAATCTGGTTTGCGTATAATTAAATTTGTTTTGATACTTATTTGATTATTTATTGTAAAATTGAGGTCTCTAGATGGGTCTTTTTAGAGGCAATGATTTTGGAAATTCCTACAATACATCTCAGTAAGGAAATGTACAACTTGACTGTGAATACAAGGATTGATCTATCAAATGTAAAGAAGACAAACTAATTAAATGCCACATGCTTGTATTCACATATAATTACTGAGTCGAAACACCCAGTGTTAGGTTGAGTGGTCAAGCTTGGAGGTTCACCCCAGGTCTGATATTCATTTCCTTGGGGGCACATACCTAGCCACTAGTTTCCTACTGAAAGAGATTCTGCTGGGGTCTTTTAAATTGCAATTTCATTTTAGATATGTAAGTTTATTAATTTTAACTTTTTAGGTTTGTAAACAGATATTGTCTGTCCTCTGTTGTGGTACTCTATGCTCAAGTATGTTAACTTTATGGGTTCAGGGCTCTAATTTTGCATCAAAAGCAGTTGATGTAGCATTAGGAGAGTTAATTGCAAGAAAAGATTTCATCATAATTAAACTCTGTGGAAGGACAGCTACATATAGCTGCCGAACGTTATTCACTGCCGTATAGAATGCAGCCTAGTGCCGTCCAGCAGAAATATGGAATATTCCTTTCTACATAGTTCACACCCACCTAGAAAAAATTATATATATTTGTCTACAAAACCCTTAGGTTGCATAATACATCATCGTTTACTTGCCCTTTGGAATGTTTCAAAGTCTTCTGTTAATAATAATTCTTAGAAAACTATGATCATTAATTTCAGCTATGTTAAACTATGATCATTAATTTCAGCTATGTTAACTGATTGGCCAAATTAATAATTAGTTGAGACTTAGTTGCTTAAGTAACGAAGGTGATCATCACTCAATAACAGACACCCAGCTGACACAAGTAAATAGCACATATCAAAGAAATGGCTGAAGTGAAGTTGTTTGGGTCGTGGGGAATCCCTTTTAGTCGCAGAGTAGAGATTGCTTTGAAACTGAAAGGCGTTGAATATGAATATATAGAAGAGGATCTGTCAAACAAGAGTCCTTTGCTGCTTCAGTAAAACCCCCTACACAAGAAAGTTCCCGTGCTTGTGTTGTGCATGAGGGGAAGCCAATAGCTGAGTCTCTTGTTATTCTTGAATACATAGATGAGGCCTGGAAACACGTCCGCATCTTGCCTCAGGATCCTTATGAGCGAACCGTGACACGTTTCTGGGCTAATTTCATCGATGAAAAGGTCAGTATACTACATATATAACAGTCATTTTCTCAACCTTCATGTTTAAATTTAATGTTCACATGTCACTCAAAAATTTTTCGTTGTTCAATTATGTATTGTGCTTATACTATTATATATGTTGGGTTTCCATGGACAGCCCAAAACTCCACATTGGTATGATATTGTCCACTTTGGGCCTAAGCCCTCATGGATTTGTTTTTGGATTCTACCCAAAAGGCCTCATACCAATGGAATGCTTGTCCACATTTATATACCCATAATCTTTCCCATGTCTAGCCAATGTGGGACTTTGGTTGCACACCCAACAATCCCCCCCTCAAACAAAGGACCATTTTTTTTCTTCCCGAGCCTCCCCACAAATGATTATTCATTTATATGCTTCATCGAGACCTTTTGTCTACCTCGAGAGCCATCCGCCTAGACCTGGCAACGGGTCGTGTTAGAGCGGTTTTGTATCGTTTCGTATTCGTGTCGTGTTAAATTATGTTAATCCAAATCCGACCCATTAACTTATTGGGTCTAAATCTATAAACCCAAACCCGACTGTTAACTTAACGTGTTACCCGAATCCAACCTGTTTAACCCGTTTTTTTATTTTCAAGTTAGACAACAATATGTGTAACATGATTTGTATAAATTATAAACAAATAATAAAACCAATAGTTTATAAATTTAAAATCTAACAAATATTTTGAAATATATCGAAATATCCAAATTTAATATAATACGAAAATATAAACAAAATTTTGTATCCAACATCATTTAAATATCCATCTAAAGTGTATTTAAGATAAATAATTGATAATGTCCAATTATTGAATGATTTCTGAAAATTAAATAAAACATTTTATAAGTTTCTTATTTATATTTCTCATCAAAATGTCATACTCATACACGCATAAGAAAAAGATAACATAATTGCATTAGAATAATTTTAATTAGATTAAATATAGTTATAAATTAGTATTTGTTATATTTTATTATATTTTTTTATGTATCATAAATAAATTTACTATATTATCCTTAACATTAACGGGTTAAACGGGTGAAACGGTTTTTTATAGTATAAACCCAAACACGGTCCGATATTAAACGGATTTTATCGTGTTAACCCATTAACGACCCAATCTGATAATATTATATCCAAAACACGTTTTTATCGAATGGGTTCGTGTCGTGTTAACGGGTCGTATAGAATTTGCCAGGCCTACATCCGCCTGCTTTATCGAGGCTGCCTTCTTACCTCGAGAGCTTGCTTCTATCTTTGTCTCCAAATAGAGCTCAACCACGGATCCGAGGGTCCACCACCTTTTGTTTGGGTTTGAGAATTTTCATCACATATTCTCCTGGCTAAGTCTGGGCCTGGGCTCTGATACCATTTGTTGGGTTTCCATGGACAGCCCAAAACTCCACATTGGTATGATATTGTCCACTTTGGGCCTAAGCCCTCATGGATTTGTTTTTGGATTCTACCCAAAAGGCCTTATACCAATGGAATGCTTGTCCACATTTATATACCCATGATCTTTCCCATGTCTAGCCAATGTGGGACTTTGGTTGCACACCCAACAATATATATATATATATATATATATATATATATATATATATATATAGTGCAATCTTGCAATATGGAAAATTGTCTGGGGCGAAGAGAAGGATCGAAAGGAGGCCATGGTAGAAGCATGTGAACACCTCAAAACACTTGAAAATGAGCTTAAAGATAAGAGGTTTTTAGGAGGAGAGAATATGGGACTGGTTGATATTGTTGCCAACTTCCTGGGCTTCCGGGTTGGGGCCATTCAAGAAGCCTTCAGGATTGGAGTTATTGACAGAAGAGAAATTTCCCATCTTACATAAATGGAGTAATGAGTTCGTTAATTGCAGCGTTAAAAGACAAATTTATTGCCTTTCTCCGTGCTCGTTTTGAAGCTTCTAAGTATGTCTATTGAGATTAATGCTACAATCGTCATGTTTCCTAAAAATTAATAGTTATGCTATCGTATTTGTCAGTTAGTTCTTATGTATGACGGTTTCAGCTACTTCCACAGCTTGCGGATAAATAATGCATAAGGAGTTGTTCGTCGTTTCAAATTACTTAAAACAATGTTGTTCAAAATTAGTTTTGTTTTCCCAGGGTCGGTTCTGACAAGGAGAAAGGCAAATTAAAACAAATAATGCCAGCCCACTTTTTAGCTTAATCGTGCTTGTTTGACAGACTCTTAACTCTTCACATACGTCTCAAATATTTGCCAAAAAAAAAAAATTATATCGGATATATGTCTCTTGGCTTGGGTGGGTTTCTCCATTAAAATACCAACCTTACAATCCTGATGCGTAACACTATTTAAGGGTGAAAATGGAATAAAATAACTAAGTGGGAGCAATGAGAAGACAGAGAGAACATTCAATTATTTTCATTCGTTTCCGTGTGTGTTTACAAAGAGTAGAGGATGTTATTTCTAGGCAAAGCTACAACCAACCTCTCCAATCATAATTGAACAACAATAAAGCACAAGTGTCTTGAAAAGAATGTATAAGATGCCACCAAATGCCACGGCTATTCCACATGTAAAGTAACTCATTTGTGTGGCAATACATGTACAGATTGATGATGTGTGTGCATGCACCTTCTTTTAGAAATTTGGAAGAGCTTGAATTCAAATATTAAACGACTCCACTATGCGTGTACAAAAAAGTGCTTGAACGCACATGTACATGACAGTGCATTGAATTTGAGAGCTTCCGGAATGATTTATGTTCTCAAATGAACAACCCATACTTGAGATCTAGCATTAATTGCAAGGAAATAAGAATTCAAATGGAACGAACTATTTTTTACCATACAAGAACTCATCTCACAGTGTTTACAACCATAGAAAACAAACTAAGTAGACTAACTATGATATCATGATAACCTTTCTGGCAGAAAAACTTGATTAATTATTTGTATTTCTCGAATGTTCTGCACATGATACAAGAATTATTTATGTACAAAAAGCAATTAAGTCAAACGCACACAAGTACACAACCAATACAATGATCATCTAGGGAAGACGGGAAAAAATAAAATAAAATAAAACGCCGATTCCTAATTAAGCTCTTGACCGGATCGCCAATTTTCCTATTGATTTATTGCAACTTTGCAAGTTGCACTGAGAATTCTTGACGTGCTGCAGCTGATACGCTACTCCTGTGCTGGATCCAATATCAAGAAACTTCAGGCCAATTGCAGGCCCATCTTGAAAGACTTTTGAAACCCAGTCAGGCGTTGATCGAATTGCAGAACAATTAATTAAAAGTCGCTTCAATTTTTGTTGAGTGATGCGAAACATAAACCGCCACCACCTAACAGTGAAACAACCCTCCTTAATATAAGGATTAACTTGTGATAAAATATTAAACCAGGATGGATTTTTATTAAAAGAAGTGGAGATACACGAATCGTTTACTTGCTCTTTGAATGTTTCAAAGTCTTCTGTAAATAGAAATTCTTAGAATACTACGTTCATGAAAAGTCTGTTCAGTAGCATGTCACTGTAGTTACGTAAGCTTTTACCAAATTAATTGGCTGAAACTTAGTTGCTAAGTAACCAAGGCGATCATCACTCAATAAATAGGCACCCAGCTGATCCATGCATCTAAATCGCACACATCACAGAAATTAATTAATGGCTGAAGTGAAGTTGTTTGGGTCGTGGGGAAGCCCTTTTAGTCGCAGCGTAGAGATTGCTTTGAGACTGAAAGGTGTTGAATATGAATATATAGAAGAGGATCTGTCAAACAAGAGTGCTTTGCTACTTCACTACAACCCCGTACACAAGAAAGTTCCTGTGCTTGTGCATAAAGGAAAGCCAATAGCTGAGTCTGTTGTTGTTCTTGAATACATAGATGAGACCTGGAAGGACGTTCCCATCTTACCTCAGGATCCTTATGAGCGAGCCAAGGCGCGTTTCTGGGCTAAGTTCATCGATGAAAAGGTCAGCATATTACATATATAACACTAACAGCCATCATCTTAACCTTATACTTATTTCGATGTTTTTTAAGAAAATGACACATCTCACTCAAAATTTTGCGTTGTTTAATTAATTTTACATCTGTGCTTATATCTTTTGAGTTATATATATAGTGCAATGCCGCAATATGGAAAGGTTTCTGGGCCGAAGAGAAGGATCGGAAAGAGGCCATGGCAGAAGCATGTGAACACCTAAAAGCCCTTGAAAATGAGCTTAAAGATAAGAGGTTCTTTGGAGGAGATAATATCGGCCTGGTTGATATTGTTGCCACCTTCCTAGGCTTCTGGGTTGGGGCCATTCAAGAAGCTTCAGGAATTAAATTGTTAACAGAAGATAAATTTCCCATTTTACATAAATGGAGTAACGAGTACGTTAGTTGCAGTGTTGTCAGGGAAAATCTGCCACCAAGAGACAAATTTATTGCCTTTATCCGTCCTCGTTTCGAAGCTTCTAAGTTTTTTTATTGAGATTTATGCCTTAAATCGTCATGCTTCCTAAGAATAATTCTGTAATCATATTATCATCTGTCAGTTCAGTTAATTAATTCTCATGTAATCCTGGTTTCAGCTACTTCCGCAGCTGCTTGTGGAAAAAAAAAATTGCCCAGTGTTTGATTGGCCTTCAAATCAGTTAAATAAAAAAATGTTCAAATATATTGTTTAGTTTTTCGGGACTCAGCTCCGCTGATGGTAAAGGCAAACTAAAACAAATAATGGCAGCCCATTTTTAGCTCGATTGCGCCTGTTCGACAGACTCTAAATCTCACACGTCTCCAAATATTCGCAAAAAGATTTATATCGAATGTCTCTTGAGTGCGGATTTCTATATTAAAATACCAAGCTTTACAATCCTGATTATTTTATAAATTTGGAATTATTGGAGCTTGAAATGAAATCATAAGCGACTCCTCCGATATGCATTTGTACATATAAATATACTTGAACGCACGACGGTGCATTAAGCCGATGGCCCCTCCCATAATGACATACCGTAATTCTCGAATGAACAACCTAGCCCATACACTTGAAAAGCTTAGTCCAAAATTAATCAATGTCATTTGTACATTTGTTTCCATATAGGTCAATGTCCCTGGAAAACTTAGTCCATTACTATTAATCATAACCCAGCCCATTCACTGAATAAACTTGGGAAGATTCCTGAGCTTTAGTCAAAATTCGTTTGACCCCAAGTTTTCATGTAGAAACATTAAAAGCCCCTAAATTGAGTCTGCCGTCAGAGAATCGGTCGACTGAGACAGAATCTTCTCCGTTAAGACAATTTTACCCCTCTTTTATCTTATTTATATAATAGCAATTAACATGATTAAAAAAATAAAAAGGTTAAATCATCTGTATAATAAATAAATTAAAAAATATCTTTCTTTTCTATTCATTTTATTTTCTTTTATAAGACAACCAAATCTCATTCCTCAAACAAATTTTTGTTATAATCCAAATAGTTAAAACTTTTCTCAAATCTTTTCTTTCTTTTTCCTTTCTTTTCATAAAATATAAACAACCTAACAAAGTTTTTTCTTTGTTCATACAAAGAATTAAAAAAATTCATATTTTCTCTTCTTACTCTCTTAAGTTTATTAGGTGACCGAACAAAAACAAAAACCTTTTTGTGATTTTTCCTCTGTACACTGCAAAATTTCATAGCAACTAAACAAGAAAAAAAAAAAAAAACCTTTGAGCATGATTGTGGTAAATTTGTCGATCAACAGCATGTGTAGCAACCCTTTTGAAGAAGTTGGCTATGAAAGTCTCCCAACCTGATATTTCTGGCATTGCAATGTTATCGTGCATATTAAGATATCTATGACCATTTCTCAACTCAAACTGGTCCATTACATTGAGTTGGGTAGTGTTGGCCAAATTTAGGCTTACAAATACAATAGATGAAGAGAGATGAAGATTAAAGAGGCAATAGATAAGAGAGAAGATAAATTGAATATAAAAAGAGACCGATAGAGAGAAGGTCAAGGCAATTTTTTTATAAAGTTTTTATTTATTTTCTTTATATTTCTAAGGAAAAGTTTAAAAAATGTCTAAAATTTAAGTGTGGATTTTAAAACTAAATTTATATATCATAATTTTTTGTCGAATGTCAAACACCACTAGATATTGTCAAATTCTTATTGAATATTGTCAAATATTTTCAAACACCGTCGGATATAGGATATTGTCCGACGCATCCTTTGAACACCGTCAAACATGGGACAAGATTACAACATGTGAATTTTAATGGATATGGCCATTTGTAGATACCTCCTAATTCCAGTATTTTTCAATTCTCCCTATTTCTTAGATGAGCCAATTAAATGTCTAAATTGCCCTCATGCTGTATATTTCCTCTAACGGCAGACTAAATTTTGGGGGGTTTTTGGAACTAAACGAAAACTTGGGCCCAGGGTCTGACAAACTTAAGTAGAAGGAATTTCATAAGTTACATTACACGAACAAACTTTTGCCCTGAAAGCTCATTCTTACTATTCACGAACCCTAGGCCCTCGCTCTCGACTCATCCACGAACAGCAAAATCACTAGCAGTCTCCACACTACTAACAATGCAGGCTCCGGTTCTCGTTCTGAGTAAGTTTGTTATTTCTGCTCTCAACTCTTTACTACGCTTTGATTCGAAAGTTCATTAAGCTTTTTTGTTTGAAAATGAGCAGAGGATTCCTTGAAACGTGAATCGGGAACTAAGGTTCACCATGCCAATATCCAGGCCTCAAAGGTTCCACACTATTTCCCGCAACTCTACTCTTTTGCGATGCGTTTAGTAGCATGTTCCTGTTAGCTCATTTTACTCGCTCACTACTTTGCTCTTTGTCCGAATCAGTTTTTCCATCAATTGATTTTTCGGGTTTCTAATTAATACTTGACAGGCTGTTGCTGACATAATTCGCACCACCTTGGGTCCCCGCTCCATGTTAAAGATGCTTCTCGATGCTAGTGGAGGTAACATCTTTACTCCCTTTGAGGAACCATATGCTACTCAGAAATTATTTTTCCTTTTAGCAGTAGTTCAGTTTTTATTTTTATTTCTTCTTTTTTAAACTAAAAACAATCCTTTGTTTCAAAAGATTTTAAGTGTCTCACATATTACAAGGAGTTTTTTCTACTCTGGTTAACAGGAATTGTAGTAACTAATGATGGGAATGCTATTCTTCGTGAGCTCGATATTGCACACCCAGCAGCTAAGGTATTCTTTTGCTCTTTTTTATTTGTGTTGTTAAATTGTGCTTTCTATGTTTCTATGCAAGTCTATTGGCCCCTTGGTTTTGTAGTTGCAACCTTTTTTTTTTTTTTTTTTGGTTTTCTTCTATCAGCCTTGATTTTTGTTGGGCATTCTGATATTTATTATCCGTTTTGCTTTTCTTCTGAAATGTTATCTTTGTGGATGGTTGACAGTCGATGATTGAATTAAGCCGCACACAAGATGAAGAAGTAGGGGATGGAACAACTTCTGTCATTGTCCTTGGTAAGACATAATGGATTCTTATGCCACAATGTGAGCATCTGTTCTTGCTCTGGATAGATCATTACATAATATTTTTTATTCAAGGAATGCAAGTTTGATGCAAAATAAGTGATTTTTTCGGCTGAAGTGCAGCTTCTACCCTTTTTAATTTGGATGCTTTACGAGTTCGACTTGATTTGATGAGTCACCTTTGTGTCGTAGCTAGTGTTTCTAGAGTGTATTCCTTGTTATTTGAGTAGGTAAATGGAAAAATGCTAATATGATTTCTTTCGTTGCTTACTTGAACAAAATTGTAGCTGGTGAGATGCTTCATGTTGCAGAAGATTTCATTGACAAGAATTATCACCCCACAGTCATATGCCGAGGTAATGTTTCTAGTGCCTTTCAGGCTGTTCATAACCTTGCTTTTGATGACTTTGGAGCATGCAAATTGTTTCTAATTTTATTTTCTACTTTGTCTTGCAGCCTACAATAAGGCTTTGGAAGATGCCATCTCTGTACTTGACAAAATTGCAATGCCTATTGATGTTAAGGATCGTAAGTTTCCTGAATGCTTGATCATCTTCTTTTTGAAACCTTAGCATTTAATCTGTATGTAATTGGCACATGTTTCATTGAATTGGAACTGAGTCTTGTATTACAGTAGTTTGAAAATGAACTAGTGTGATTATGGATTGCTTAATTATTGGCTTTCAAGGTATTACACTTGTGACCATATATTTTGTGTATGCTGTAAGAATTCATTATGTAGAAGATGTAATATTGATTTAATAAGGCCATCAAAATGCATTTAAGAATGTTGGCACATATTTATGATGTGAAGGCATCTATTTATATGGCAGGTACAACAATGTTGGGGCTTATTAAGAGCTGCATTGGCACAAAGTTTACCAGTCAATTTGGGGATTTAATTGCTGTAAGTATCTGCTTTTGAAGTGTGTGTAATGTCAGTGGTTTTAGACTTGTTTCCTTTTCTGTTCTTCCACTATGTCTTAATACTTGCGTAGTGGAGTTGTAGAATAATTGGACTTGGATTGAAGAACATAGAATGTAATGAGTGAAAGTGCATTTTTAAATTTACATCCCATCTCTTACATTTGGGCCAAACGAGGGTTGTGGGAGTTTACAGGGGCCATGGTCCTTACCTCCCCTGCCTTCTATCACATCTGCTTTTGTGCCTTAATTCGAATCTTTCAAATTAGTTTTAAGAAAATTTTATGTGAGGGATGCTCCTAGTACTTGGCAATGTTGTTTGTACTTCCTGAGAAAGCTGAAAAGACTCTTGTTGGCACTTTATCACATATTTCCTATGCTTGAATAGAATAACTTGCTGGTTTCTATGTTGTTGCACTTGGTAGTTTTCAATTGCATATGTCATTTCTTTGGTTTTATGTTAGTTCCACTTGCATATGCAAATGCACGCAATTTCAAGCTATATTTTTCAACTCTAGTACTTCTTTTTCCAATATCTTGCATGACCAAAAAGTAAGGGAGAGCAAGAAATGTTATACCATTTGTTTTGAACTCCCTCTATAATAGTCATTGGTAGCTAATCTTACATTTACATTTTCTTTTTCTCTTTGTTTAACTAAAAGGATTTAGCTATCGATGCAACCACAATGGCTGGTGTTGATCTTGGCCAAGGGCTGAGAGAAGTGGACATTAAGAAGTACATCAAAGTTGAGAAGGTCCCTGGTGGTGAGTTGGAAGATTCTAAGGTTCTTAAAGGAGTTATGTTTAACAAAGATGTTGTTGCCCCTGGAAAAATGAGAAGAAAGATTCTCAACCCTCGTATTATACTTCTTGATTGTCCCCTCGAGTATAAGAAAGGAGAGAACCAGACAAATGCTGAGTTGGTAAAGGAGGAAGATTGGGGAGTCCTCTTGAAAATGGAAGAGGAATATATCGAAAGCCTCTGCATGCAGATACTGAAATTTAAACCAGACTTGGTAATTACAGAAAAGGGGCTAAGTGATCTAGCTTGCCATTATCTGAGCAAGGCTGGTGTCAGTGCAATCAGGAGGTTAAGGAAGACAGACAATAATAGAATTGCCAAAGCATGTGGTGCTGTTATTGTAAACAGACCAGATGAATTGCAGGAGTCTGACGTTGGTACTGGAGCTGGCCTATTTGAGGTTAAGAAAATTGGGGATGAGTTCTTTGCCTACATTGTAGATTGCAAAGATCCAAAAGCTTGTACTGTCCTTTTAAGAGGTGCCAGTAAGGATCTCCTGAATGAAGTGGAAAGAAATCTGCAGGTATATGAGTTGTCTGAAATTCAAATTATGCTTTCTGGAGATTATCTTTTTCTGAAAGTTGGTGCTATTTTCAGGATGCTATGTCTGTGGCTAGAAACATAATCAAGAATCCAAAACTTGTTCCTGGTGGTGGGGCAACAGAGTTAACGGTGTCAGCCACTTTGAAGCAGAGGAGTTCATCAGTTGAAGGAATTGAAAAGGTGAACAGTTTACTTTGTGCTTCACTTTGGTCGGTTGTTGGTAAATTTTGCAAATGATTTGGAGATGTAAACAAAGCTTTCTCTAAGTTGCCTAAAATATAATAGGTGAAATTAGGAAGGTGTGGGTTTCATGCTATCTTTTTTTTTTCTGTATATTAATTAATCTCATGTTTAATGGTCATTTGTGGAACAGTGGCCATATGAAGCTGCTGCAATTGCTTTTGAGGCTATACCACGAACCTTGGCACAGAATTGTGGGGTTAATGTGATACGGACCATGACCGCCTTGCAAGGAAAGGTAGGAATCTTGTGGAGTGTAGTCATATATTAGTTATTTAACTTTTTTTGACTTCACAAACCCATATTATAAAGCTGATTTCTCTAGATCCTATCTGGAGTTCACTGATATTATATTTTGGAACTCTTCTGTGTGGTGCTCTTCTTTCTTGTGTGTTAGGGTTGCATCCCCTTTGGAATTGTTTAATAAATTTATTGTTACTTAAAAAGCACGTACACTAATCCCTCTTCGTTCTGTTAATTTAGCATGCAAATGGTGAAAATGCATGGATTGGCATAGATGGAAACACTGGTGCAATTACGGACATGAAAGAGCGAAAGGTAATTTTCGTACTGTCATCTCATTCTCTCTCATGTTTATGGTTTTTTTTTTTTTTTAAATCTTTTAAATCATAATAATTGCAAAGAAGAGATATCTTTTACCTCGTAATAAAGGGTTTGAACCAAAATTGACGATTGAATGATGTGGGATACTTGTGTACATCTCTCGCATTTTAAAATGTAATTTTGTGCTATTTATCATCATATGTTTTGGTGGGTATAGGAAGCAGGTTGACGAATGATTATCGTTGTGTTTTATTTATTATTGTTATTATTTTTTCACAGATCTGGGATGCCTACAATGTGAAAGCTCAAACTTTTAAGACGGCAATTGAAGCTGCTTGTATGCTTCTCAGGATTGACGACATTGTAAGTGGGATTAAGAAGAAGCAGGCCCCTGGAGCAGGCCAACCATCAAAACCCAAGATTGAGACAGAGGCGGATGCAGACGGTGAGCAAATACTTCCTGACTGAAAACGTTAACAGTTTGGCCAACTCTGTGATTAACTTGACCAAACGCTGGTTTTATTCTACGTGGACTGTCCAAGGATCTTGTTGTGCTTTTGTTAGATTGTTTTTGTTGTCGAAATTTTGGGGCCTTGGCAACGGTTGCTGTTTGTTTTAGCGATTGTAAACTGCTGATTGGTCCGAGTGTTGGAATTGATAGAGGAAAGCGTTGTTATATTTTCTCTTTTGTGGGAACCCCTTAAGATAAGTTTTTATTAAGTGCCATGTTTTACTGTTTTGTGGGCACGTCTCAGTCTCAGATGTAGACGATTTGTTGCCTTTTTTTTTTTTCCTTAGATATATAAATATATTTATAGGTTGTCGTGTTTTTCATGAGGACAGATCGAAACTCTTGGCATATTATTTTATTTTAAATTGGTGAAGGATTAGTGATAGGGCATTCCATCCATTCTTTTCCTCTGTTTATAATTTTAATATTATTCTGAAGTGAAACATGCACAATGAGCTGGCTGCTGGCATACAGGTAAAGCAACAAAGAGGTCATCTTCGCATCTGTAGTTTCTATTTCTATTCCTTCATCACCACTTTGAAAATATATATTTATAGAAAGAGGAGTGCTGATGATTGTCATTTCCTCATTTTCTAGCTTCTAATATTGACACGTGTTCCTAAATTTTAATCAATGTTAGTTGAGTTTATGATTTACCATAATTCGTGTAATTTAATAAAATATTCTGTAGAAAAGTGTCAAGATTTTAAATAGAAAGTGAAGAAAAAGAGTCTTGCTATCATTGACGTTTATGTATTAGATCCAGATGCGAACAACAAAAATTCATATGGAACATGGTGATTGTGGTTTCTGTTACATTATTAGATGATGTTATCCAAATTGTTCTATATTTAATTATTGAGATAATTTTTTCAAGTTAGATTAGTTGATTGAATAATTAACATTATTATCTCTAACGTTTGAGTGAAGTAATATTCTTTTCTTCAATATTTGACAAAGTAACATAAAGAGTTCTAATTTTTAAATATCATTAGTTCATCTATTAAATGTATTATAGAAAGATAATTTTACCCTTATTTATATTTTAAAATTTATTTATTTATTTCTCTTTATAATGGAGAAAAATTTTAAAATATTAATTTTTATTTACAAAATATTTTTTTTAAAATAGTTTATTTACAAACTATTTTTTTAGTTTTATTTTTAAAAATATAAATTTAAAAAAAATAAAAATTAGAAAGAAAACCAGTCAGACTACCATTTTTATTTATTTATAAACTATTTTTTTTAATTTTTATTTTTAAAAAATCATGTTTTACAAATCATCTATTTAAATTATTTTCTATAAAATTTTAAAAAATGCGAATTTTTCAAGTTCTGTTAGTATTTTTCAAATTTATCACATTTATAAAGAGAAATAAATAAATAATTTTATAATAAAAATAAGGACAAAATTGTCTTCCTGCAATATTTTTAATAGATGGATTAACAATATTTAAAAATTAAAGCTTTGTATATTACTCCGTCGAAAATTGAGAAAAGAGTGTTACTTCATCCAAATGTTAGGGATGACAATATTAATTATTTTGAGTTGACTACTTCTTAGCTGATGGGACAACCCACTTTTAAATGCGGTCAATTGACTAGCATAGAATTGGAAAGCTCGAGCAAAGGTGTTAACATGACTTGCTAGGTATCTGACAGCGACTCATAATGACACCATATCCTAGTTTAGGGATGACAAAATGAACCACCGGGTCTGAAGCCCCGGTGTGACCCTTGTTTTAGGGGCAAGTCTTGACCCATTTATTTTGAATTTAGGGGCGGGTCCAGACCCGGGTCCACTCTCCAGTCCCGTTTGACCCGCACAGTATTAGGATGTAAATGAAAAAAAATAAGGCATTTGAACTTGCATGTCGAATCATGTCGAGATTCACAATCAACACTCGATATCAGTCTATTTTTAAAGACATCGAGTGTCGGATGATTTATTTGACAATCGACACTTATATGTCGAGTCGTGTCGAGCTCTATCGTGTGCGTCGAGGTTTGTCGAGTTATGTCGAGCGTTTCAGCGGATTGCTTGTTTTAGTTTTTTTTTTTTGCCTTTTTGCATTATATTTAACAATAACGGCCTTATATTTGCAGGCTGAAGTAAATGGCAAGTGAATTGACATCCCTACTTGTACGTGTATGTATGATTTTAGTTTGAAGATATATTGTCTTCAAACTTGTTAAAAAATGGGATTAATTGTGTACTTGTCAATAGATTGGGGTGGTTATAAAATTTTACAGGGGCGGGGCGGGGCGGCTCTGAATCCGTTCATTTATATTTTACCTCGTCCCGCCCTCACTACCCCTTTAAAGGATAGTGGGGTAGGGCGGGACAAAATATAAATGAGCGGGACGAGGCTGGAGACTAGCTGTCCCGGACCTACATTACCTCGTTGCCAAACCTATCCTAGTTCCTCACCTCCTCTAGATAGCTGTGCTTTGCATTATGCTTTTTGTCGCTCCTGATTTGGATGCCAGTTATTAATCCTTTGAAAATATAAAAAAAAATAACCAAAACGAGAAGTTATTATAAATTTTAATTAATTTTTTTATCATTAACTAGGTTGAGGTTGATTGTTAACTTATCAATATACCCTCATTTCTCTAGCCCCATGTGTCAATAGTAAAAAGACTTTTTCCAATAAAGTATTTAGTATCATTCAATACTTTAAAATCTAAATAAGCTTAAAACAAGATATTAATTTGTCGAACATTCGAAACTCAATTAGTCAAATTTGTTTAATTGATTAAAACTCATAAGATCCCTTTTCAACTGAACTTTCTAAAATTTTTCCTTTTATTTTTGCAAAGTGGGCAATTGAGGCACTATATATATATATATATATATATTCAACTACCGCTAGCCAAATTAGCAAGCTTTGATCATACTTAATGCTATTATTTGTATCACTGTTATGTTTTATTGTCTATATAGGCATTTATAATTAGCTGTGTAATAGATAACTCTGCCCCACCGCCCTTGTGTGACTGTTTACTGTTTCCAAGTCCAAGTTATGTAGAGTGTTAATGATCAGAGAAAATTAAAATAACCATGGTGAATTGTTTTCATTGGAGAAAAAACAAACATTAATTAAATCGCTCTCAAATTCAGCAGACCCAAAGTTTCAGGCCAATTTTGAAACACAATACAACCCTTACCCAAACCACTCGGTTCTTGGGCTGATAGGGTTCGGGTTACTGAGGCCAGCACTAGATTTTGCCTTGACTCGATAACCCGGAAAGACCCGGGTTCGATCCTTGAGCTCCCTGATGAGCTAGTTGATGATGCGGGGGCTGATTGGTTGAGCTATATTGTGGGTTTTTTTCCTAGGTATACTATGCCTTTTCATGCTGCACGTTCCATTGCGATGCGTGCATGGCAGTCTAGTGGTTTGGAGGATGTTCGCTCTACTGGGACGGGATTCTTGATTTTCAGATTTAAAACTGTGGAGGAGGTTCAGGATATTTTAGAGAGAGGACTCTGGATGTTTGGTAGGAAGCACATTATTCTTCAACAATGGAATCCTCATTTCTCTTTTGATCAGAGCAGGATTTCCAGGATTCCAGTCTGGATTCGGTTATATGGACTATCATTTCCATTGTGGTCAACTAAAGCACTCAGTGCTATTTCTAGTATGGTTTGTCGACCTTTATCATGCGACAGGATGACTTATGAGCACACTAGGTTATCCTATGCCAGAGTCTGTGTTGAGATAGATGCGGAGCATGCTCCAGTGCAAGACTTTGAGATCTGGTGTAAGCTTTCTTCTGAACCGATCAAGATCAAGGTAGAATATGAATGGAAGCCAAAACGATGTTCCAAGTGTTGTTTGTTTGGCCATACTTGTCCGATACCTATTGCGCCTTCTGCCCGTACAGAGGCTGAGGCGTCAGTTACTACTACAACCCTCATCTTGAGAGATAAGGGGAAGACTGCTGACCCTGTTGTTGCAGCAGTTGTTCATATTGAGCCTGGCCAAGATCAGATTATTGCTGAAGATATAACCCCAGCTATAAAAGACAAGGGTAAAGGTATTGTTACTGACTCCACACCAGCTGGACCTCTTGCACTATTGACTTTAAATCCAGTAACTACCGGGGCAGATTTGATGGAAAGGATCTTTTCTAAACTAGGCCAGACTGCCACCCATGGTTCGAATTCTGAGTCAGATTCTGATCCCGATTCACTATCTCCTATTGAGACTCATCAGGATCAAATTCTGAAGTGCCCTGTTAGCCCTGTAGCTGCTTTACCTGATTCTTCAAGGATTGCTCCTCCAGAGAAGGATATTACTCCGGGTTCTCCAAAAACCCTTACGGAGCCTTTGGATAGTCGACGATCTAACTCTATTCCTATTCCTCCTGCTGATCAGGGTAAAAAGGTCCAGAGTAAAAAGGGTGGCCATGGGGGCAAAGGAGGCTTGCGCCCCAAATGATTTCTTTATTCAGTTATGAGTTATTTCCAGTTTCCTATGATAGGAAGTTGGAATATTAGAGGCCTTAATGGCTTCTCTTCGCAGCGGGCAGTTAGAAATTGGATTTCTAAGTATTCTTTAGGCTTGATTGGTCTCTTAGAGACTAAGGTTGATCAACGACACCTTGCTTCAGTGGTTTCGGGTATTTGTCCTTCTTAGAAGTTTTTATCCAATGCCACTGAGTCAATTGCTTACCAAGTTTTGGTGTGTTGGGATCCTACATTGTATAGGTTGAGTGATCTGCAGCTTTCTTCACAGTGGATTGTTTGTCGAGCTACCAGATTATCTGATGAGGTTTCTTTTGGTTTGCTATTTGTTTATGGTTCTAATGATCCGGGTGTCCGTCGACAGTTATGGGACTTTATCAGAGCTCAGTCCAGGGATTTTGGTGACTTACCTTGGTTGGCATTGGGTGATTTCAATGCGATTTTACGCTCGTCGGATAGAGTTGGAGGGGATCAGGCTTGGCATGATTATATGGATGATTTTGGTCAGTGTATACATGATGCAGCATTGATCAAAGTTCCATCTCTTGGACTCCGGTATACTTGGCATAATGGGCAGCAGGGAGAGGGTACTATTCTCCAGACTCTTGATTGGAGTTTCGGTAGTGTTTCTTGGTTCTTGACTTGGCCAAACACAACTTCTGAGATTCTTCCACGGGATGTTTCTGATCACAGTGCTTTGGTCATCAGGTTTGGAGATCAACATAGGCAGACCTCCAGTCCTTTTAAATTTTTGAACTTTTGGGCTGCTCGAGAGGATTTTTTGGAGATTGTTCAGAGAGTATGGTCTACGCCTGTGGACGGGGATCCTATGTTTCGAGTTACGCAGAAATTGGGGTTGTTGAAACGGGAGTTTAAGACTTTGCATGCCAAGGCCTCTAGTCACATCTCTAGTAGAGTCAGTGAGGTTAAGGCTTAGTGGACAGCAGCTCAGGCTGCTCTGGATGAGAGCCCTTCTTCCCCAGAGTGTATTTTGGCTGAGAGGGATTTAGCTAAGCAGTATTTTCAGTTGTGCAGGGATGAAGAGGCTTTCTTTCGGCAGAGGTCTAGGATCCAATGGCTCTCTCAGGGGGATTAGAATACTAAATTCTTTCACAAGTCTCTGATCCATAGACAAGTCAGGAATCAGATTCATCAGCTTGAGGATGAGGTTGGCACCATTGTTACAGATCGAGGCGACTTAAGTCATCTAACTGTGAGGTATTACCAGAAATTGCTTACAGCTCCTCCTCGCCCTTCTCTTTTAGATGCTTCTCGATTTTTCTCTGGCAGAGTTTCTGCGGAGATGCTGCCTTCTTTAGTGTGCCCTATTACTGATAATGAGATCAGGTCAGCTTTATTCTCGATTCCCGATGATAAAGCTCCAGGTCCGGATGGGTACACTTCTCTGTTCTTTAAACGAGCTTGGGACATTATTAGTGTTGAGTTTAAGTCTGCGGTGCACTACTTCTTTGCGACTTGCCGGATGCCGAAGTGTGTTAATGCCACTCGGATTGCCTTGGTCCCCAAGGTTGAGACTCCTCGGACTATGAGTGACTTTCGACCAATCTCATGTTGCAATGTACTTTACAAGTACATCTCTAAAGTGATTGTAAACCGGTTCAAAACAGTTTTACCTAATGTAGTTGGGAGTTCGTAGTCAGCTTTTGTCCCAGGTCGGAGGATCTCTGATGCCATTCTATTGACACAAGAGCTTATGCATGATTACCACCTTGAGCATTCGCCTCCCCGGTGCGCGTTAAAGGTGGATATTCGCAAAGCTTTTGATACTGTCAGTTGGGATTTCATCATTTTGGGATTAAGGACGATTGGTATCCCAGAGTGTATGGTCCGATGGATTGTGACATGCATGTCTTCTGCACACTTCTCAGTTGCTTTAAATGGAGAGCTTCATGGTTTCTTTCCCACTTCTAGAGGTGTTCGACAGGGTGATTCGTTGTCGCCATACCTTTTTGTGTTGGTCATGGAGGGTTTGAGTGGTATTCTTCGGGAGGCTTCTCAGCGGCCTGGATTTCGATACCATTAGAGATGCCAGCAGATTTCTCTTACTCATCTTTGTTTTGCAGATGATCTGATGGTTTTTTGCAGGGCAGATGTGGGCTCTGTTAGGGTAGTTCATGATGCTTTGCAGGAGTTTACAGAGCTCTTTGGTTTAGTTACGAATTCGGCCAAGAGTCATGTCTTCTTATCTGGAGTCAATGATGAGGATCGTACAGTGTTGCAGTCCATCTTGGGTTTTCAAGTGGGGAGTTTGCCGGTCTGATATCTGGGGGTGTCACTGATTAGTACCAGATTACGCCTTTCAGACTGTGCTCCTTTGATAGAGCGGATTCTCTCGAGGGTCAGATTGTGGACATCTGCTATGCTGACTTATGCTGGCCGTCTCCAGTTGATTAAGTCGGTACTATTTTCCATCCAGGTCTATTGGTCATCTATGTTTATTTTATCGGCAGCTGTGGTATGGAAGATCGAGGGTATTCTGGCTACTTTCCTATGGAAAGGAACCTCTTTGTCTCATTTTGGGGCCAAAGTAGCTTGGGATTCGATTTGCTATCCATTGAAAGAAGGGGGTTTGGGAATCAAGCGAGTGAAGGAGTGGAATCGTGGTGCTATTTTGAAGCATGTTTGGAGACTTCTTTCTGACAAGTCTTCCACATGGTCATTTTGGGTTCATAAGGTACTCCTTCGGGGTCGCTCGTTTTGGCAGGTTCGGGTTACTTCTGGAGCCTCCTGGTCTTGGAGGAAGATTTTACAGAGTCGGGATTGGTGCAGGGGTAAATTTGTCTCTTCTATTGGAGATGGACGTGATACCTCACTTTGGCAGGATTACTGGTTGCCGCAGGGGCGTCTTTGTGATTTGTTTTCATTCAGGACTCTTTCATCTACAGGTCTTCCATCAGATGCAAAGGTCTCAGCTATCATACAGGATGGAGATTGGGCTTTTCCTAAAGGTGGGCCGGACCTCAGACGGGTTTGGGACTCTATCCGCATCCGACCTATGATGGGGACTCCTGACCATCTTGTTTGGAAAAGTCACACCTCTGGTATTTTCTCTATTGCTTCAGCGTAGGACTTTTTACGGAGTAGACGCTCAGTAAACTCCTTTCATCATCTTCTGTGGTTCTCTGGCCATATTCCAAGGCACTCCTTTATACTTTGGCTTGCCTCATTGGGCCGTCTTCGTACTATGGATCGACTACGAAGCCATGGCATGTTATCTTCTTCAGGCTGTGTTCTCTGTGCTTCAGCAAATGAGATGCACGAGCATCTTTTCTTTAGCTGTCCTTTCTCGTCTTCTGTATGGGGGGAAATTTCAACTAAGACTCTTGTTGTTTGGCCATCTTCTGGTTGGCTCTCTCTACTTTATTGGGCTTCTCTTCATCTTCAAGGCAGGAAGAATTTTGAACATATCCTTGCACATTTGGTTTTCTCTACTACAGTTTATTTTCTATGGTATGAGAGAAATGATCGTATGTATCAGCAGCGACATCGGACTCGTCGTCAGGTGATTGATGAGATTTTTGCATTGGTCCGCTCTCGGCTTCTTACCATTGAGGCTAAGTATGTGATCACTCCTCAGTTTCGTGCTATATGGGGCCTTCGTTATTAGTTGGTTTTTTGAGTTTTGTTTTGTTTAATTGGGTACATGCGCCCTTTTGTTGCATTATCTTGGGGACATTAGATTTGTTGCGGCCGTTATTGGGCCTATGCGTCTTTTCTTTTTGTTTGGGCCTTTTGGCTCCATATCTCGTTTTTGTTTGAGGCCTTTGGGTTTCGTTTTTTCTTCCTTTTGGATTTGTGAGTATTAAGTACTCTTCTTGGGGTATGCCCCTCATATTTTATACATTATTTTTCTTGTTATGTTAATAGTAATTTTTCCAAAAAAAAGTTTTGAGCAAGAAAGAAAAAGAAACCCCAATAGCCTTTGGCAGGCGCAAAGTTTCAGGCCAATTCGTGGCCCATCTTGAAATACTTTTGAACCCCAGTTCAGTTTTGAGTTAACTGCAGCCCAATTAATTGTAAAGGTCGCTTCGATTTTTAGTCTGGAGGAAAGCTGACCTGAAGGATATGCACTGCCCGACAGCCTAAGCTTGCAGTCCAGAAGAAATCTGGAATAATTTTTTACGTAGTTCATACCTACAACCCTTAAAAGTTCCATAAAAAAAAACCTCATCGTTTACTTACCCTTTTGAATGTCCCAAAGTCTCTGTTAATCTATTAATTCTTAAAATACTATTTTCATGAAAGTCGGTAGCATGTCATTTCAGTTTTCTAATCTGATTGATCAAATTAATTAGCTGCGACTTGGTTGCTAAGTAATCATCTAAGTAGCACACATCAAAGAAATGGCTGAAGCGAAGTTGTTTGGGTTGTGGGGAAGCCCGTTTAGTCGCAGAGTAGAGATTGCTTTGAAACTGAAACGCGTCGAATATGAATATATGGAAGAGGATCTGTCTAACAAGAGTGATTTGCTACTCCAGTACAACGCCGTACACAAGAAAGTTTCTGTGCTTGCGCATAGAGGAAAGCCAACAGCTGAGTCTGCTGTTATACTCTTGAATACATAGATGAGACTTGGAAAGACGTTCCCATCTTGCCTCATGATCCTTATGAGCGAGCCGTGGCACGTTTCTGGGCTAAGGTCATCGATGAAAAGGTCAGTATACTGCATGTATAACAGTCGTTTTCTCAACCTTTTATGTTTAAATTTAATGTTCACATGTCATGTCACTCAAAATTTCGCGTTGTTTAATTAATTATATATACTGTGCTTAAACTATATATGTTCTTATATATATATTATAGTGCAATCTTGCAATATGGAAAATTGTCTGGGGCGAAGAGAAGGATCGAAAGGAGGCCATGTTAGAAGCATGTAAGCACCTCAAAACACTTGAAAATGAGCTTAATAAGAGGTTTTTTGGAGGAGAGAATAGAGGACTGGTTGATATTGTTGCCAACTTCCTGGGCTAGCTTCTGGGTTCCGGCCATTCAAGAAGCTTCAGGAATTGAGTTGTTAACAGAAGAGACGTTTACCATATTACATAAATGGAGTAATGAATTCGTTAATTGCAGTGTTATCAAGGAAAATCTGCCATCAAGGGTCAAATTAATTGCCTTTTTCCGCCCTCGTTTTGAAGCTTCTAAGTTTTTCTATTGAGATTAATGCTATTATAAATCGCCATACTTCCTAAGCATAATTATGTAATCATTCAGTTTCTTATGTAACCCTCGTTTTCAGCTACTTCCACGCCTTGTGAAAATAATGCACGCATGCACCAACGCTTGATTGGCCTTGATAGTCTTTTCCAATTAGTTCAATGAGACAATTAAAACTTTCATTGTTTTGCTTTTCCGATTCGGTTCCGACAATGAGAAAGGCAAAATTAAACAAATGATGCCTGTCCATATTTAGCTCGGTCATGCTTGTTTGAACACTGACTCGTAGCTCTCCACATGTGTCTCCAAATATTTGCAAAAAATAATTATATCGGATATTTCTTGGGTGGGTTTCGGTATTAAATGTTACAATCCTGACTATTTTATAAATTTGGACGAGGTTGAAATGAAATCACAAGCGACTCTAGTATGGATGTGCGTTTGAAAATACTTAACACACATGACATTGCATTGAATTTGAGATCATCCCGTAATGATTTCTCTTCTCAAATGAACAACCTATGTTTTAGATCCATTTTCAATTTCAAGGAAATTAAGAAGAAAAGTGGACCAATTAACTGATAGCAAAGTCAACCTGGCTTATTGGGGAATTCAAATAGTCCAATAGTTGAACGAACTGTTTGTTACCATATACAAGAACTCTTCGATCTCAGCCATATAAAACCAACTAAATAGATTAAGCATGACATATGATAACGTTTCTGGAAGAAAAACTTGATTAATTATTTGTATTTCTTGTATGTTCCGCACATCATACAAGAATTATTATGTACAAAAGTTAATTAAATTAAACACACGCAAGTACACAACTAACGAAATGAGCTAGGGAAGAAAAGAAATGCAAAAATTAAAATGCCGATTCCCAATTAAGCTCTTGACTAGATTGCCATTTTTCCTATTGATTTATTGCAAGTTACACTGAGAATTCTTGACGTGCTGGAGTTGATATGCCACTTCTGTGCTGGATCCACCATCAAGTGTCTAACTATTTAAATTTTAACGTTAGCGTGGGTGTTACTGAAAAATACTAAATGATATATTTCTCATGATTAACACGTGCCTCTGCAGCTCACTTTTCGTTTGATCCGATTCACCCCCTTTTTTGCATTGTACGCATCTTCCCCAGTGGTAACTGGGCCACAGCTGTGCTATGCAGCAGCGGCTGTAGGGCAGATTTAGTCCTGATTTTATCCACATTTGATTGTCCAATGATAACAGCCCACACTTGGCTGGTTAGGGACCGTACAAAATCTCCTTTGAGCTAAAGAGTGGGTAGAGAAATTAATCACTAAAATGGCTGAAGTGAAATTGTTTGGGTTCTCAGAAAGCCCTTTTAGCAGAAGAGTTGAGATTGCTTTGAAACTGAAAGGTGTGGAATACGAATACATTGAAGAGGATCCGTGTAATAAGAGTGCTTTGCTTCTCCATTGCAACCTTATACGCGAGAAAGTTCCTGTTCTTGTGCATAAAGGAAAGCCAATCGCGGAGTCCGTTGTAATTCTTGAATACATTGGTGAGACCGGGAAAGACAATCCCATCTTCCCTCGGGATCCTTATGAACGAGTCATGGCACGTTTCTGGGCAAAGTTCATCGACAACGAGGTGAACATATATATTTTTCATTTTCTTAACCTTTTATTTGAATTTCAATGTTTTTTATTTTTAAAAAATGACACCTTTTTATCACACTAACAAAATTTTGGTTCCTTGTATGTATTTGTATATTATGATATTAGTGCTTGCGTGCACTATGGAAAGCTTGCTGGAGCAAAGAAAAGGATCGAGAGAAGGCCATGGAAGAGGCACGTGACCACCTGAGAGCACTAGAAAATGAGCTTAAAGATAAGAGCTTCTTCGGAGGAGAGAACATTGGACTAGTTGATATTGTTGCAAACTTTCTAGCTTACTGGCTCGGGGCCCTGGAAGAAGCTGCAGGAGTGGAGGTGTTCACGGAGGAAAAATTCCCAACACTACAGAAATGAATTGACGAGTACGTTGATTGCAATGCTGTGGAGGAAAATCTGCCTCCAAAAGACAACTTAATTGCATATTTTCGTTCTCGTTGTGTAGCTTCTAATTAGAATGCACTACAAGAAATTGTGTTATCTGCGTCACGTGTATACGGCGGCATTATGCTGCAGACGTAAATAAGATAACTTTACGACACTTGTCCCTCGTATGCGACAGGAAACCCCGACGCAAAAGCCCTTACTTTTAAAGCACTTGTTATAAAATAACTTGGAAAATTTGAGAAAATAGACACATTTAGGGGGCTTGTTTGAAAAATGGACACGTTCTGAAATTTTTTCATTCTATAGACACTTTTGTGTCTAAAAGACAAAAATACCCTTGTACTATAATAAATTCTCATAACGTTTGTTATTTCATATCCATTCGGACGAATTTGAAGAAAGACAGTAAAGTAAAACAAAGAACAAAGAAACCAGTAACAGCTCGAATCACTTCACTTCATTGTCCCGAAACAACCTCAACATCTGAAGCAGTAAGAACAAATTTCCTTAATCCCTCTGTAAATGGCGTGAAAATTTAATGTATGTGTAGTGTTTTCGTTATTGATCACTTTGATAACTGACAACCACATTATATAGCTTAAAAATGGGTTATGTATGTGAACTAAGGGTAGAGATAGTGCTGTCTGTGTGAAAAAATGCTGGAAATTGGCTGTCGGTGTATAAAAATGTGTTTTCGCAGTCGAAGGTTGAAGAAGACGAGTGTCTTCGAGTCTCGTCGAGTCTCGTCGAGTGTCGAGAAGATCTGTTGGACCGAATCTCGATAATTCGGATGGTGGTGTTGAGTGTCTAGGCATTGCGTCGATTCTAGGTTCGAGTGTCGCGAGTTCGAGTGTCGTCGAGGGTCTTGTGGATTGACGACGTCGACGAAAGTTCGTGTGTCGCGTGTCGAGAGTTGAGTGTCGGACGCGGGGAAACCGACCTGTAGATGTCTCGAACCATGCATGTCGAGTGCTTCGAGAGTCGTCGAGACTATTTTGTCGAGCTTTCGAGTAAGCGCGTCGAGTATATAACTTGACGAGTGTCGGATGCAAAAGATAGTCGAGTTCGAGTGTCGTGTCACATATGTCGAGTGTCGAGTGTGTTTGTCGAGCGTCATCGAGCGTTTTGGCAAAACACTAGTTTTTTTTTTTTTTTTTTACTTTTGCAAGCTATTTCGTAATTATTTTTTGTCCACGGATCTTATAGGATATGATATGTCTCAATCATGCACGAAATGGAAACTTTACGCATACTCATTGTATACAATGGTTCTTGGACCAGAAAACATGAGAAACATGTATGTACTATCACACAGACCCCCCCTAGGTTTTGGCTTAATTTCATTCAGAAACACTGTTTGTTATTTTTCATCATACGGTAGCCCTGACTTTTTCGAAATTCATCATGGGCACCCCTTCCATCAGTTTTGCCGTTAAGTGACATCATACGGTACCCCTAACTTTCTTGCCAGATTTTGTTGTGAATGTTCTGCGGTAGGTGCTCACATACTTCCGAACATCATCCTCTTTTGAGAGGCTAAAAAGCTTCCTAATCTTGGATGCCCTCTTTGGACCCCTCATCCTTGGGCTTTCACTGTCTGTCAACCCAGGTAGATCATTCTCATCCTTCTTAACTTACCAAGTTCAATACAGACAGATCATGACTAACAATGCATCCACGAACAGATTTCCTCCTTCTCTCTCCATTGCGCCTTCCATAACCTCTGAAGCAAGGGGTTCCTCTTTGAAGCAAAAGATGAACACGACCAGGAGTCATAACTCCCAGTTTCATTGGGAATCCTTGCTTGTCACAGCCTCCCATGATCTTAAAAACATATTCTTTGAATTTCTGACCCAGAGCATCTGTACTAAATTTCTAGGAGATCCTCTTGTCAAAAAAAGCTCAGGCTTCTGATCGTCATCGATCTCAAGCTTGTTCTGGCAACCAGTGGTTGGGTTTGCTATGTCAAACTTCATTTTGCATCAACTCAACTCAACTCAACTCAACTTTTGCTGTGAGCAGCTCCTGTGGGACTGGTCAGCAGAATTAATTAGGTGGAAAGACTTTTTTTACCCTATTCA
This sequence comes from Boswellia sacra, assembly GCA_013180625.2. NCBI lineage: Eukaryota > Viridiplantae > Streptophyta > Magnoliopsida > Sapindales > Burseraceae > Boswellia > Boswellia sacra. Next base: position 329,857 of record SNVD02008589.1, read on the forward strand.
TTACATTTATTTTCATACAATTAACGGCAAAACTGACGGAAGCGGTATCCATGATTAATTTCAAAAAAGTCAGGGGTATCGTATAATGAAAATCGGTAAACAGTGTTTATAAATGAAATTAAGCTAAAACTCAGGGGAGGTCTGTGTGATTAGCCCATTAAAAAATGTCACTATACAATAATGTGTATTCACAAGTTTTCGTACAACTATACATCGTAACCATGTGCGACTATAAAAAAATGTACTATACAATAATGTGTTAGTGTCCAGAAACTATAAACAAAAAAAAAATTGTGTAACTAAACATAATATATACAAAAAATAGGTGATCTCATGGTCCCAACATGCTCGGCTGCTACTCGACCTCCACTGATCAACGTCGTCATGGGCAATAGTGGTCATAACATCCCCTGACACATCATCAGCAGTCCCGGTAGTGGCTGCAAAATCAGCAGACACTACCGGTTGAGGCAACAGGGCCTGAGGCACAGGAGGTCTAGTCAACAGCGCCTCGAGGTCATAGGGTACCGTGATGGTCGGGGCGGCCTCTTGTGCCTGTGGGTTTTCACGGTTGAGCCAAAGTTGTACCGCCATGCTCTTCCACCATTCGAGGTCCGGGAATGCCTTAATCTCAGTCAGTGGAATGCCCCCCTAGGAACTCGATGTACTTCAAGCAGTACATGCCGCATGCCCCTTCCCCAGGCTCCTGCTGTGGCACCTGGTCCCCGTCCTCGATTCGCCTAATGTCAAATGGGGTTGTGGGATAGGCAGGAATAACGAAAACCTCCATTGACACCATACGGGGTAGTAGCTCAGCGAGGCACCGAACTGTCTGCATGACTGTGTCTGCAAAAGTATGACCAATAGATGAGTCGTATATGGAAATGTGATGGCGATTCAATTGCACCTCAGCTGCCATCCAATGATCATCGGTGAGGTGAACTGAGAGATAGAGCTGAAAACGAATTGATAACATGGAAATGGAAATCAATCACAATATTTTAAATAAGATGGCACATACTAACTTAGTGAATATAAATGTTCTCACCCTGTCCACGTCGACCCATGGTGTTCCAGCGAGGGGCATCTGTCCCAGGATATATTGGACCATGTCCTCCTCATTCACCCAGCTAATATCGTCCAGTCTGTCCGAGTATAGCTCCCACAACGACTTCAATTTCAACTGCAAGTTCATGAGTTCAGTTAGCGCATTGAAGGAATCAGAAATTACAAGTGAAAAAAGTGAAATTAAGATATCTACGAATTACATACCCAAAAAGTGGTGTCTAGGAAAGTAGACCTCTGGACACTAGGTCCGGTCATGACGCGAGCTCTGCACCGTAGCAACCACAAGTAGCTATCTATGTGCTGAAAACAATAATTGCTATAAATATTAAATCCAAATATATATTGCAATATTCGACAGCAGGAGATGGTATGAAACTACCTCAGCTTCAAGCCAGTGTGATGGCCCGAGCAGCTTCTTGAAGAACTTATGATATGCGCTGCAGACTGCGAAATCAACGCAATCAGTTTTGGTGTAGTCTGCCAACCATGTCTCGAATGCATTCAGGTCAACTTCTACTATCGGGGCACGTGGGTCGAAAAGTGGAACCGGAGGGCACAAGATGAGACCAGTTCCTACATCCGCTGATGGCCGCTGAGATCGATTGTCTTCCGGCTGAGCAACTAGGGCCTCGGACTGTAGCTGCTGGTGGTCTGCGGCTTCCTTTTGCTGCTGAACCCTCGGCCTCTTCCTACCCGGTGGACTGACAAAGGGGCTCCGCTTATGCTTTGCTGGAAGGAGGCGGCGACCTCGGCATGAAACTAAGGCCGTCGGAGGAGCATCTGCTGCAGGAACAGTCCGGTCCACGGAATCAGGATCCGCGGGCGGCTGACTTTCACCATCATCAGCCGAACCTTCGTCGGAATCAGCATATGAATCCTGAAATCAGTCAAACATAACCACCAGCTTAAGCATGTGTGGAAATGACAAATTTCGGTATGTAAATATTGAAACGTACTGTGTCATCGTATCCGAAGTTGGCACCGAGGTTCAGAACAGCCTTGCGAAGAAGAGCCATCCCCTCACGCATTTCCTTGTTCTCCGTCCGTAATAGTGACAGTTCAGGTAAAACTGTGCTCTGGAAGTCGTCATGGATCGGCGGCACCTGCATGAGAATTGTAACAAGAGTCTTTATTAACCAACAGAGCAGGAAATGTATACGGACAAGAATATTCATGCAAACTCGCATTACATACCTGCCAACTCGGAGGACCCTTGTATATAGGCGTTGGGTGGCTGGTCGCACGACCCGACACCATCGTCGATGCTCTTGGATGTCTGGAACTATAGAACAGCTCCGACGGTAGACTGAAAGGCTCCAGCGGTGGATTGAAAGGCCCTACGTCCATGTCAGGACTGGCCGTGTCTATTGCTGGCTCCACATCCGGCTCAACAGGGGAACTAGGGCCAGCAGGAGGTGAAGCAGATGAGCGCTCAGGAGGTGGAGCTAGTGGTCCCTCCAGACGTGACCCTCCGGAGGAGGTGCTGATGGACCTTCTGGAGGTGGAGTTGCTGGTCCCTCCGGAGGTGGTGCTGATGGACCCTCTGGAGGTAGAGCTGCTGGTCCCTCAGGGGGTGGAGCTGAAGGAGCCTCAGGGGGTGGACCTACTGGACCCTCTTGCTGTGGACCTGATAGGCCCTCAGGATGTAGACCTGCTGGTCCCTCCGGAGGTGGAGCTGCAGGACCTTCTGTCTGAAGTGGCTCAACGCTCTCCGCCTCCAATAATGGAGCATCCACAGCTGTTGCCCAGGCCACATGTGCACCTCTACGGATGCCAACTACTTCAGCGAGCCGTATATACCACTCCGTCTGCTGCTCTACATCAGACGGCTCTAAAACGACGAGTGGCCTAGTCTGCGTCAACATATAATCCATCACGCGAAACAGTTAATGTGGGGTGAACAAAAAACAAGACAATTTCATGTAACAGAGGATTCGTACTAACCCACCTCCTAACCCTCAGTATATCAGTGTAGGCAACATTCTGGGACGGGGTCTTAACTGTCTTCCACTTCAACAACCGTGGTATCCTCCGCTCGCACTCCTGGGGCACTCTTCCAAAATTAGTGCCAAAGTAAGGCATGGCCTCGTACAACCAAACCTTAATTACATCGAACAGGTTAGTTAGTGACATGTACTAAAATTACATCAAACAGAAATAAACACGTTCACACTCATGGATAGCAGTATGTATCTGAAAGGCGTACGGGCACCCCTCCAAGTTATATCTCTCCACCTGGTCCGTCTTCGCTTGGGCTCGCCTCTTGTAATTTTCTCACCTCCCAACCAAAGCCCTCTTCATTGAGCCCAATGTCTTTTCATAGGACAACGAACCCCATGGATACGTACTAAATTCATCCAGTCTGTCCACAAAATTCAACCATGTCCGGGTCACGTGTCGGCGTCTATCCCGTGCCATGAAAAAATGCTCAAGCACGTAGTACACGGCTAGCTTCACGGCATCCTCGTCTGGCATATGAGACACATTCAAGTCCCTAAGTCTGGGATAGAAATGCCTAAGCTCCAAGTCGATGCCATCAAAGTATGTATCCAACAATCGGCACGGATTCAACATAGTCGGTATTGGTGGCACCGTGGAAGCAAATCGTAATTCGATTACCAAACCGAACTCGTGCGCAGAAAAACGAATTAGTCGTCCTGGAAAGAAGGAAAAAAAATACATAAGATGACAACTATGGTACAGTAAAATAACTAAAAATATCATACGTGTAAAACAATGAATTTGTAACAACATTGTATCTGAAAACCATTTTTTTACCTTCAACAAAGAACCACATCTCCTGATCATACCCCACGGTGTTAATCTCCCACTGAAGCACTTAGTGCGCCAACTGAGACGGAAAGGAGAGCCGACGGATGTCTAGGTGAAATCTGAAACATGTTGCATGAAACATCTCCTGCTGCCTCGGACTGAAGTTCGCCCGAATCCATTGTATATAGTCCCAACTTGCCATGTTTGTGATCACCGCATGGTAGTGCTCCGTATCCGGTGTCTTAAGCACGAAGGACAGTCCAAATTCACCAGCCATTTGCTTTAATTCACAAAAACAAGTCCATTATAGTTCAATATGACACAAAAAGGCAAAAAAACAGCAAAAAACCATGCAAACTGCCAAAACGCTCAATAAAGCTCGACAAATCTCGACAAACTCGACATGACTCGACAAAACCCGACCAGACTCGAAAGGTCTCGATTAATCTCGACAACACTCGACAACACTCATTTGTCGAGTGTCAAGTGTCGAGTGTGACTTCTACCAAAAACGGCAGCGCCTTTCAGGCAACGATAAAGCCGAAACCAACCGAATACTATACATTTTTCGACATTATATATAAACATAAACTGCCTAAACGTCACTATTTTTCTCTAAAACCACTGTACTAGTCAACACAATAATGTAAAAACCCCAAATTTCAATCCTATTACAGCCCTCGTGACGGCGCCTCGCGGCCCTAGTAGGTTTATCTTGACCATTCCCATATCGAACAAGGCAAAAACTGTATGCATAATGACAAAAAACAACATCCATGGCAACGAAAGGATGTCAAAAGCAACGATAAAGCTGTACCTTAATGCCGATGGGTGCTGCGGTCGGCGTCTCTTGGAGTTTCGATGATTGTCGCTACGCGTCTGTTTGCGTTCCAATCGTTGTCTGTGCATTTCTGTGAGTTTCGAGAGTTGACACGGTGTGTAGGAGTAAATTTGTGTGAAGCGGGAAGTGACGGTCGAGAGATTTCTTTAAACCCTAAAGTTCGAGATCTTGTGTCACGTGTCAGTCTTCGAGGGTCGAGGGTCGAGTCAAATTGTCAGATTTCGGATCGAGAGTCGAGGGTTCGTGTTACGTGTTGATCGAGCTTCAGAGGTTCGTGTTACGTGTTGATCGAGCTTCACTCATTTATGTCATATTTCGCGTGTCCTGTTGATCGAGCGTCGAGTTTTACCGTCGAGTGTCGTCGAGCATTTCGCCCGAACACTTGTTGTCATTTTCTGTTCCATTAATATATGTCGAGCGTCGAGTTTAGTCCGTCAAGTGTCGTCGAGCGTTTGGGCAGAACACTCATTTTTTCGAGTTTTCGAATCAGATTCGAAATGATTTTTTGGTTGTAGGTCAGGTAAGATTATTTAGTTTAACGACAACGCACATAAAGATGTGTTTAATACAATAATGTTGCTTTACAGTGACAAAATCCAACACCCGAAATATATTAATTTCAAAAGCTTAGGAATTGTTATAAAAAAAGAGACAATGTTGCAAACATCAACATTTGGTATGCATCATCCCCTGTCATACAGCGGAACTGGGTTTCGGCAAGTTTGACGATTGTGCCCAAAACTTTTACAACGCCCACAAGATCGAGAAGAGCTAGACTCACCGACAGAAGGGATTCAATTCCTCCGAGGACGACCGGCTGGTCTCCTCATGACTGGCGGGAGAACCACTCTACTGCAAACCTCCTCAGGAACCACCCAATCCTCACTAACTCCAACAGGAACTACTGGGAGAGCATATGCATGTAGTAATGTTTCAGTGGTATACCAATAGGCATAGTAATCATGGCACGTAAGTAGATTCATACGTTTGCATACCGCTAATACATGTGCACACGGAAGCTGGTCAAGATCAAACACCCGGCACGTGCATGTACGCGCGTGCATGTCAACTATGCAAACATGGTCGTTGCCTCTAACCTCATACATAGTAAGAGATATACACTAACCCTTATACGCTCTCCTTCTTTTAAACGCTCCTCCATCAACTTGTTTGCCCAGGGTGAGAGATGTGACTCTGAGTTAGCAAATAGCTGTCGACACTCATAGAACCATTTCTGCAAGTTAACCCGAAAATAATCAGCTAACAACGTCACCGGGAGGAATCGATGATGTCGCAAACAGCTGTTCATTGACTTAGCTATATTTGTTGTCATTATGTTATACCGCCGACCATGAAACTGTGAACGTGCCCATTTCTCGACTCTGATCTCTCGAAGATAAATTGCTGCTGCTGGCATATGCGATTCAATTTGTCGCATATGATAGTTGAAATCAGCACAATGATATGTCCTTGCAGCTCGGTAGTACAATTTCAACAAAGTCTTGTCCTTGAACGTTGCCTTCAAGTTATCCTTGAGATGATGAGTGCACAATCCATACAGTGCATGACGAAAAACTGCTACCACAGCGCGTTCAATACTACGATGACGGTCAGAAATGAAGACAAGATCTCGGACATTTTGTACAACATGATCACGCAACTGTCTCATGAACCAGTTTCAGGAGTCATCATTTTTAGAATGCCCAATTCCAAATGCCAAGGGGTATATTTGTTTATTACCATCCATACAAGAAGCCAAAAACATTGTACCCTTATATCTTCCTTTTAAAAAAGAACCATCAACTGCAATAACTAGCCTAATTGACGATGCAAATCCAGCAATCGAGGCCCCTATACTCATGAAAAAGTATCTAAAATGGTTATCCTCATCAGTTTCTAACGATGTTTTGGTCCCCGGGTTTGCTTTCTCAATCATGTACATGTACTGAGGGAGTAGTGTGAATGATTCATCATGAGATCCGTGAAGTTCTTGCAAAGCTACCTCCTTTGCTCTTCATGCCTTGTTGTACGTGATATTAACACCCAATGACTCCTGAACATCGGACATAATATCCTTTGGATGATATATTCTCGATGCCTCAACGAATTTGCTCTTAATATGTTTGCCAATGACATGTGCAGTTGCCTGTTTGTGAACTGGGCGAAGTCCGGCTCCGGAGCACGTGTGGTGGTTCTTATACTTTTTCACTTGGAAGAAATGTGAATCGGTTACCTTTATGGCACGTAAACGCCATTTACAAGATTCAGCACGACATACAACCTAAAACCTTGTGGCGTTGGAGTTCCTCACCTTGAATTGAAAGTTTCGTCTTAATGCCAACATCACTAACTTCTCTCGAAGCTCCGTTTTGCTGTTAAACATCCGTCCAACCCCAACCTCAATCTCGTCAACTACAAACGATGAGGCATCATCGCCAACTGTGGAGGGTGGATGCACAATAGGCGGCATCCACCTGAATGTGTTAGCCTGAGAGCTGTCATTATTCGATATCGGATCTTCCTGATGTCCATATACTGGACGAGTAGGTGTTGAGTGAATTGGAGGAGGCACGGTAGGTGTGGAATCAATTGGAGAAGGCACGGTAAACGGCTCATCCGGGTTCACATCATTCAAGATCTCCCGTTCTTCCTCATTATCGAAATGTGGACCGACTACATTGTGCCCATCAACAACAAAATCATCCAATCCCTCAACATCATTCTCAATATGAACCGTGCAATCATTATTGTCATCGTCAACATGCACACTAACATCATCACTACCATCATCAGTATCTTCACAATATTCATTGCCACCATCGTCATCATTAACATCATCAATATTACCTAGACTCTCAAACTCTCTAATGCTGTTAAGATGACGTACCAATCTCGATGGCATCGATGGAGGCACTCTTTCTTCATTTTCAAATAACACCCCTACCCCAAATGACTCATGCCCTGCATGGCCTAAACACTGCTCAAACTCAACGCCAACATCGTCATTCAATTCTGGTTGTCTACAAACAGGAGTAGACTCACTTAATTGGTTGCTCCCACTTGCTGAACGAAACAAATTGCATCGGATCCTGACCCTGACCTCTGTCTTTGCTTCTCCCTATCTTCAACTTTAACAACTAATGGTGTAAATGATTGTTGGTCCTCCAAACAATGTTGTATGAAAAAACAAACATCGTCGTCAGTCTCAATACGAATCGGCATTGGAAGAACACCCTTACAAGTAAATTTAACCTCTAAACTCATTCTTTTCTTACGAAGATCTCAACCCATTTTAGTACTAATACAGTCAACCAACTCGTTATAAGTAGCACACCTACGAATTATCAATGGCTTCGTCGTCCCACCGACATACAAATAACTATCTTTCTCTTACACAGTCCAAGAACCATTGTATACAATGAGTATGCGTAAAGTTTCCATTTCCTGCATGATTGAGACATATCATATCATATAAGATCCGTGGACAGAAAATAATTACGAAATAGCTTGCAAAAGTCTAAAAAACGAGTGTTCTGCCAAAACGCTCGACGACGCTCGACAAACGCACTCGACACTCGACATATGTAACACGACACTCGAACTCGACTATCTTTTGCATCCGACACTCGTCAAGTTGTACACTCGACGCGCTTACTCGAAAGCTCGACACAATAGTCTCGACGACTCTTGAAACACTCGACATGCATGGTTCGAGACATCTACAGGTCGGTTTTCCCGCGTCCGACACTCGACTCTCGACACGCGACACACGAACTTTCGTCGACGTCGTCAATCCACAAGACCCTCGATGACACTCGAACCCGCGACACTCGAACCTAGAATCGACGCTATGCCTAGACACTTGACACCACCATCCGAATTGTCGAGATTCGGTCCGACAGAACTTCTCGACACTCGACGACACTCGAAGACACTCGTCTTCTTCAACCTTCGACTGCGAAAACACATTTTTGCACACCAACAACCAATTTTCAGCATTTTTTCACACAGACGGCACTATCTCTACCCTTAGTTCACATACATAACCCATTTTAAGCTATATAATGTGGTTGTCAGTTACCAAAGCGATCAATAACGAAAACACTACACATACATTAAATTTTCATGCCATTTACAGAGAGATTAAGGAAAGTTGTCCTTACGCGTTTTGCTTACTGCTTCAGATGTTGAGGTTGTTTCGGGACAGTGAAATGAAGTGATTCGAGCTGTTACTGGTTTCTTTGTTCTTTGTTTTACTTTACTGTCTTTCTTCAAATTCGTCCGAAGGGATATGAAATAACAAACGTTTTGGAAATTTATTATAGTACAAGGGTATTTTTGTCTTTTAGACACAAAAGTGTCTATGGGATGAAAAAATTTCAGAACGTGTCCATTTTTCAAACAGGCCCCCTAAATTTGTCTATTTTCTCAATTTTTTCAAATAACTTTCTCTCAGCCCCTCCTCACTCCAATATCGAAATATTTAAGCTATAGCCCTAGAAATCGATCTAACTCTCACTTTCTTAGAAGCCAAACAAATTTTGATTAGTATTTTCTACAAATGAATCGCTCTCAGATCATGGCGTCAATCCTGTTGCTGCAAGTCTTTTGCATTTCTAAATCATGCCACGGCAACGGTCGGAGGTGGTGTTATGGAGCTCTTCACCGACATATCGATTTGTTCTTTATGTTAGTGTTCTTCGTTTACCCTAATTTGTTAGGTTATGCTTCGATTTGATTTAACTTGATGTGATTTAACTTTTTTTTCTTTCTCATTCTGCTCTGATTTCTTTTCTTTGGTTTTTTAGATTTTGATTGCTCTGTTAGGGTTTTGATTTCTTTCTTTCAATTTTTCTCCTCTGATTTCTCCCATTTTTGGCACAATCGAGTTCTAATTATTGTCATAGTGAAGAGAACAGACACTGCATTGTAGAATGCCTACATCTTGCCGTTAAATTTATTGGAATAATACATTTGTTTGCTTTGAATAATTGTTCAAACAAAGTGATTACTCAAAAATTGTTTGAATTAATGTATTTGTTATGGCCATAAAGTTTCCTTTTATCCCACAGCTTTTTTATTTGCTTTGGCCCAATCTGGTTTTCTGGAAAGCTCAGATCTGGTTGCATTAAGAATCATTAAATTTTTCGTATCAATTGTTCTTTGTGGTTGGATTTACAGGCTCATTGGCTTTAAATTATACATTTGATTTTGTTTTTGCTCCGAGAAAAATAGAAATGAAATTACCTGATGCATCTCATTTTGTGTAGCTGGGCTTTCATCATTATCATTACCTTTTGCACTTCAAAGAAGTGGCTTCCTTCATTAAGTTTCTTCGTAGTTGCATGTGGGTTTTTATGTCTTCTAACCATTGTGCAACAACCTCATAGGTGTAATGGTGATTAAAGCAAATGCAAATAAGATAATGTGTGATGACATCAACAGTAGGAAGCACAAGCAGAGTTAGCTGCAAAAGCAAAAGCAGAGTCAGTGCAATGATATTAACACTGTGTGATGACATTAACACTAGGAAGCACAAGCAGAGTCAGAGATGCAAAAGCGAAAGCAGGGTAGCCTTTTACTCACTCATATTCCTTGGAAAATTAAACGAATTGTCCTTAACACATTGCATAGGAATCTGAGTAGAGGTAGAGGGTGAGGGTGAGAGATAGCCCATTGCCCACAGGCGACCCCACCCCAACACCACCTTATCACCCTTTCAACATAACACAACATTATGCCTCCCATATGATTTACTGCTCTATCCATTGGTTCTTGTGTGCTTTGAATGTAAAATTCTTCAATTTTGACTTTTTAATATTCTTTATTAATTAGCCGACTTAATACTATTATTATTGTATACGTAATACCATTTCTGTGTTTATTTTATGCTACAATAAAGGACTCATTTTATTTCCATTTTTTCCTCGGTGACAATTCCTTCAGTAGCTTCTATTGGACAGATTGTCAAAGCAATAAGCCTTTAAATTTTTTTATTTCGTGGTTAATTTTGAGTTGTATGCATTTATGACCTGTCTGGTGATGGAACATTTTTTCAATTTTATTTTTTTTATGCAATGGTTCTCTTCCATGACCTGTTTGACTCTGCTTTTGATTCTTTTGTTTAAGAATTCTCCTCTATTTTCCTGTTAATGATTGGAAGTGCATGCCTTACAGTATTTTATTCTAAAGAAAACATTAGATTTAGTGATGTTTGTAACTTGTAAGGCTTTGCCGATGTGCCTAAAAGTATAACAGTGGATAATAATATGCCTTCATTCAAGAGATTGGTATAGTCATCTTCATTTTGTTTCTTTTTTAGTAAACAGGTTTTTATAAGTCTTAACTTCAATGTTTTCCATATTAATATTAAGAGATTTTATTCATGTGATGATTTGAATCCTAACAATCTTTTGAAAGGATTGTATTGATCTATATTAAGTAACGGGTTTGGAGGACAACAACTTATGTGATTGCTATGGACACAAGCATCAAACATGCTATGTAGCCTTGCTTGTAATTTGAAGTCCCTGTAGTTTGTTACTTTCAATTGCAGCTAATCTATATTGGTTAGTTGGGACATGATCACAATAACAGCTCAATATATTATTATTATTACCAACATCAATATCTGCATTTCTTCTGTATGGAACCTTGAAAATGAGTTTTTTTTGGGGGTTGACTTTTAACAAATAATCAAGAAATTTGGCTATTTTCTTTATGTCTTTGTGTGTGAAGTGTTAATTGTTGTTATCGATCTTGATCATGAAATCTTAATGATGCGTTGGGGGAGGGTTTCGATAAAGAAAGTAATGTAGTTTTACATGTCGTGTTTTTTGCTGCGGGGAGTGGAGTGGAGATAATAGAATATGATGAGAGGAAAGAGAGGAGGAGGAGGAGGAGGTGTTCATGGAAAGAAAGTATACTCTAATAATCAGCATATGCCATTCTAGTTAAGTGTTATTTTTTTATTTATTTCTGTTTATTTGCTCGATGTTTTTTCCCTTTCGTTCTTTTTAGGGCCAATATATAATCTAACACTGCTGGACATATTACATATAAAAATTGTTTATTTTGATTAGTTGGTGATGAAAGATTTTCATTAATTTCTTAATCTGGTTGATTAATTATGGTTTTTCTAAATCTCCTTTATTTGATTCTTAATCAGCTCTCATTTTCTTAGAGAACTTTGCTTCTTCCACTTTTTGCTTGAATTAACCTATAAAGCTAGTTCATGGATGCTTTGGAGATGGATTTGTTGAGCACAAAGAAGTTTTCAAGGAGTTGAAAGAGAAGGCTCATGGATGGAGAGGCATTGGATTTGTACAAATTTCATACATTTGAACATTTGAGTTATATTTTTTAATATTATGACATTATATTTGAAGCCAATATTTTGTAATTGATGTATTTTTTTAATTTTAGATTTAAATTGTGTAAACTAAATTTGAAATAAATGAAATTAGACTTTTAAAATTCTCTCCCCCATCATATTATAATTTGAGTGAAAAAAAAATCAATAAATCTGAATAACTTAAATCAATATGTAAGATTTCTGCAATTCAATTGTGTCAATATTCGCACCATTATTGTTGGCATCAATGTAGCCATAATAATTTGGGCAGCCTGTGGTATATATCCTTTTACGTCCGCAATAACGCAGCCCTAAGAAATCTGATGGCAGCCGCAGAAGAGTAAAATCCAGTTGTAATTGTTTTAGGACACTATTTCTTTGAGGTAGGTATTTAGCCGTCGTAAAGCAGCCGTATATAGGCTTCTGTGGCGGTAAAGAAGCCGTAAAAGATACTGTTTTTTGTAGTGATGTCTACTGAGAAAGTTATCTTACAATTCCTCCTGGTTGCTGAGATCTACCCATATGGGTTTCTTATGCTGTATTTCATCTCCATGTGGTGTCAATTATTGTTGACACTTGCATTTAGGTTGTTGTATTTCTGGTTATTTCTTCCCTATGTGGTGTCGACGACTGTTGACACTTTCATTCTATTAATGGGCTAATAATTGCCCTTGTTTCCGTATATATCAAATAAATTACTAGTGTTACGGAAGAAGTGGAGTTGGATCTCCAACGCTCATCTGCATGTCAAAGCCACAACTCTCATACTGTATGCCTCACGTCTCTCCACTCTACTACATCTCTCATGCCACAATTTAAGGACGGAGCCACGCAGGAACGAGGGGAGGCAATTGCCGCCACTAAATTTGTAAAAGGGAAAATTGAAAAAATTAGACACATCCCGAAAAATTTTCATGCCATAGACATTTTCTTGAAAAAATGACTTCAATGCCCTTTGAGACTCAAACTTAAAAAAAAAAAAAGATGCGTTTCGTCTTCACGAATAGGACACTCGACATGTCGAGTCCTGTCGAATGCTTCAACCGATACTCGCCATCATCGTCGGTGTTCACTCGACATTAGACATAACATGTCGAGTCTTGTCGAATGCACAAACCGACACTCGACATAACGTGTCGAGCGTTTGAAATGCCTTAATGGTGAGTGTCGGTCTACGCATATGACAGGACTCGACATGTTATATCGAATGTCGATCCGTGCATCCGACAAGACTCGAGACGTTATATCTAGTGCCGAGTGAACACCGACGATGATGGCGAGTGTTAATTGAAGCATCCGATAGGACTTGACATGTCGAGTGTCCTCTTCGTCACGATGAAACGCATCGGTTTTTACCATTTTTACACACATCAAACCAAAAAAATCAATCAAATAACATTTTGTTTAGCCCCACAAACACAAAATAAATACAAAATACAAGCCCAAACTCAAATCCCCAAATTCAAAATCCCTAAAATCTACCCCAAATCCACAAACACAGGATAAGTTTCTCGTTCCTCTTGCTACGTTTCCAACGGTGTCGAAGGGTATTGAAAGTTGGACAACAACAGACGGTTATGGAAATAGGACACGGTTATGAAAATAGGAAGAGGTAAGTGAAGGAAATAAGGAAATAAAGAGTTTATGAATAAATTGAATTTCAAAGGGTATTTTACTCATTTTTCGAAGAAAGTGTCTATGACATGAAAATTTTTCAAAATGTGTCTAAATTTTACTTATCGCCCCTAAAAGTGTCTATTTTTTCAATTTTTTCTTTGTGAAAAGCTGCAGGTTTCTATATAAGTACTGTGCCCTTGCGAATGTCACAGTCCATGTAATATTTACCAAGCCCCGGTTTCTTTTTAAAATTTGGACTTGTGTCATGGCTTCTAACAACACATTTATTTAAAAATAGACTCACTTCAAATATTTTATTACCTCCCAAATTAAAAATATTCTAACCCTACCAACTTTACTATCTCATTCCCTCAAATTCTTAGATCACATACGGTCCCCCATATTTTACTCTCACACCTTCCTCGCTCACCCTTTGTTCCTCTCGGCTGTCACTTGTAGCATTTGATCTCACTTTTCTATAACATTTCTCCTTGAAGACTTCAATTTTGGGGGTAAACTAAAAAAATTTCAATCTCTTGAATATTTTATTGTTGGTTGGGAAACTTATTTTTGCTTATTTGCTTTATTTTTTATAATATTATTACTTTGTAAAATTTGCAACAGTTAATAAATATCTAATATTTAAATGATGTTAATTAGTGATAATCTAAAGTTTTAGTATTTTTTCTTGGAAAATAATCTGTTTGTTAATTAGACCAATATTTACAATTATTCATTAGTTTAATAGCATATATTATATGTAATTAGTAACAATTTAATGTTTAGAAACATAATCTATTTATTTATTAGTTTAATATATAAATCTATTCATTAGGCTAATGACATATATAATTCTAATTGATGATTAATTAATGATAATCTTAGGTTTTATTACGTTTGTTTATAAGCATTATCTAATTATTAATTAGTTGATTATAAAGTTTTAACAATTATATAACTCATGGGTCATATTCTAACGTTTTATAGCTCTTACTTAGAAACATATCTACTTATTAATTAGTTGAATATATAGACACTTAATAGTTTAAAATTTTGGGTTAATTTTGTTTTTCCGTTTAATTTCCTTAATTGAACTCTTGTCATTGAGTTTTCATATGTAAATTTTTCAATAGATTTATATTAATAATTAGTTTAGACTAAAGTTTAGTCATGACATGTAATAATTAATTACAATTATAAAAGAATTATAATATTTGTTTCATGAGTTAGTTTTAGTTTTTATATATAAATTTTTCAATAGACTTATATCATAGTTAGTTTAGGATTTTATTTATTACATTTAATAGTTTACAACTATAAAAGAATTATAATATCTGCATATGAGTTAGTTTTGGTTCTTTATATTTGATTTTTCAATAGAATTATACTATAGTTAGTTTAGGCAAAATTTTATTAAGAAATTTGATAGTTCACAATTATAAACAAATTATAATATTTATGTCATAAGTTAGTTTTAGTATTTATAAGTATTTGAATTAAATTAAAGTATTTAAATTAACTTAGTTTTAGTATTTATAAGTATTTAAATTAACTTATGCTTACAATTTTGGATGTATATATGATGTTAAATCATATTATTTTAATATTACTATTTTGCCTCATTTTATGTACTGAATTTCTTGTGTTCTAAATAGTATAAAATATAAGATGAAACTTACGGAATATTACGTAACACCTTTCATTATAATTAACAAGAAAATCATTCATAATCTTTCTTAATTTATCTATTATGAACATTATTAGATAACTTTAATATATAAATTACCTATTATGTCAAATAAATTATTGAAACAATGCTTTAATACATAAAAATGTATTTAAGGCATATTAAATACCAATGTAATCCATTAATGAAATCAAGATTTTGTTGGAATAGGAAATCTTTCTCTATTATCATTAAATTAATTAATGGACTCCTATATAAGATGATAGTTAATTGTGAATCCTTATTCCTCTATGATTAGGATTTATCTTATTTAGGATTATACACCTAATTTCCTATTTTTTTAGGAAAGGTATCCTATTTGAGGCTATATTATCTAATATTTTTAAGATTAGTTATCCTACTATTTTGAGGGCTATAGTAATATAAAGAGGTGAAATCTAGTAGTGCTTTGGTATAACATACAAAGCCCTATTAAAGGGTGATGACAACTTCTAGTTAAGAGGTTGTGAGGATTTTCTAAAATCTTGTAAGTGTTTCTTTTTCTAGTGAAGATTATATTTCTTCGTTGGTCTCATGGACAAAGGCATATTGTTGGATCACATAAATCTTGCGTGTCTTCTTTTGCATCTCTATTTTTCTCTATTTTGTTCTTTCTTTAGGTGATATTTAGAGTCTATTGCTCTTGTGTTTGACGTTATATTCTGCAACAATTCGTATCAGAGTTTGGTTTTTGACTTGTGTTACAAATTTGGATTTGTGATGTGAATAGTTACAGTCCAGGTAAGCTTTGTCAAAAAGACTATATTGTCTAAAGAGGTTGGATTTTAAGTGGAAACATTTGTGGCCCCTATAATCTTTCTTGGGAACTTACTTAGTGGATACTATTCAATGCTACGGTGAAAATTTGCAAAAAGCCAAGATTGTTATCAAAACACAAGATCGCTGTTTCAAGTTTAAGTTAAATATGTCATCTAATTCCAACAAATTTGAGGCACCAAAGTTTAAAGGTTCCAATTATGTAGTATAGAAGTTGAAGATGAGAATGGCTCTCGTAAAGGATAGATATGCAATAGCTTTAAATGGAAATAAGGCAAAACCAGAGGAGATGACTAATACAATTTTTATAGAGAAAGACAAATTGGCCATGACAGATCTTCATCTCACACTAGATGAGATTATTTTATTTAACTTATCTAGAGAAATTATAGCTAAAGGTTTGTGGGATAAGCTACAATTCATCTATGAGAGGAAATCCACGTGTAATATGATCTTTCTAAGGAAGAAGCTTTACAACTTTAAAATGGAATAAGGGTCCTCTTTACAACAACACTTGAATGAGTTTAATAGCTTGATTAGTAGATTAGAAGTTATCAATACTAACATCGATGAAAAGGAAAGAGCTACTCTATTGTTTTGCTCTTTGCCTGATTCGTGGGATACCTTAGTGATGAACATTAATAAAGATACAACTCTCACTTATGAATAGGTGGAATCTTTATTGTTGACAGAAGAGGCATATAGAAAATCAAATGGTGGCACTTCAGGTGATGCAATGATGGCACGGGGTGTTGGATCCTGAATATGATTTTGATCTAATCAAAATTGCGAAAGCGACTCCAGAACTCAGATCTTGCGACTACAAGCTTAAAAATTTTTATGTAGTTTTCTTCCATTATAATTTCCAGGTATGTTTGCAAACTGGCCAAATGAAAAGAGTGGGCGTCTATTAGCACTGGATAAGACCTCAGAACACAAGGCAAAAGTTAAAGGAGCCTTGGAAGTTGAAACGTCACTTGGAGAAGCCCCTAGGGCTAAATTTATTTTTCTCAGGGCACGACTGTATGTCTTTCATGTTTTTTACTTTTTGGAGGCTTTAACTATCTAAAAGTGAAGCCTTAAACATGTCTTTTATATATTTCCTCATTCCTTGTCTAACTATAATTAGTAAACCTAGTTTAATTAGGATTATATCACATATAAGCCTAATTTTGGCTTTAAGGCTATTTAGGTCCAAACCTAAGTTTGGGCCTTACTCTTTGATTAACCCAATAGCCCAATAATTTAATTAATCTCATTAATTAAATAATAGGCCCTCTCACTAATTAGTCATATTAATTAAATTGGCTCAATAAGTAGTTTGTTAATTATTATTTATTTAACTTAATACATGAGCTTTATTCTCTAATAAACCCAATTACATTAAATAATTAATTTCTCAAGTTTAGTCCTTGTTCAAGCAATTTTTTGTCAGCTACCGAGGGGACCTTGATGGATATATTTAATTACAAGCTCTAATAGATTTGACCCAGTACCCTATTATCTCACGATTGTAGTGGGTTTCACCTATTAACTTTGGCCTATTCCACTATAAACCCAAAATTGCACTCTTAAATTAAATACTTTTTACAGAAAGTTTAATAATTTAATTTGATTAAATTGTTTTTTTAAGTCCTATCCATTGAGCAACAAGTTTGCATAACTACCCTTCATAGAATACCAATAATTGGAGATAGATGTAATTTACTATTTTACCCCTCCAATTACATCTTGAGCCCTTGATACTAGTTTTACACCATTTAAATAATTTAGATTTATTGAAATAAATCCTAGTTTAATGAACAACTTTCACTAAATACTTGATCATAATTTTATCTTTTAAAATCTTGTAAAACCATCAAGGTAGTGCTCTGGAATCCTTTCAGAGTCTTGAATTCCAAATCTATGGTATAATGCCTACTAGCATACGGATCTTACAATCTCAACTAGCCAAGGTATTGATCTTACTCTTGTAGATGCTACTTTTTATTTTAGTCAAAGACCATAACCTGTATACTAGAGGTATATACCCCCTCAAGATTAAGGTAGGAATGTTTTTAGTGCTCGATGTAGAAATTCACATTCGATCACATTATTTTCATCAAATGGATAATTTATATATGGTCCATTATAACGCATTTATAATGCATAAGTGTCTTTTTTCTAAAGTCAACTACTTCAAATAGTTAGAGACTCGCCATTTACCCATTGAAGACAAACAACACAACAAACAAAGCACCCAAATTTTGTTATAGGTCATGAACTAGCTTCGAGATATCACAAAGTTCTATGTGTTAAATATATCTCATATATATAGAAATTTTGTCAATGCATAATTATTGATACAGTCACACTTAGGTAATTTATAAATAATAACTTTTATTCATTTATAACAATAATGTTTACATATTAAAGAAAAATATCCATACTTTTAGGGCAGATCTCTAACAATCTCCCACTTGCTCATAGAGTAGATGTAACATTTTTGTATATCCCTACACTAAATGATCTCTAGTATGAGGTGGTACTTCTTCTTTTTTTTTTTATATGCCTTTCACTCTTGTGGTTTTCTTAGTTCCTTATAATTTGCCACTACTCCACTATTATCACTATAAAGTGTATTGGCCTAATTTATATCTAGAACAACTTCTAAATTTATAAGGAACTTATGGAGCCAAATTGCCTTCTTAAGCTGCTTTACAAGCTGCTACGTATTTTGCCTCTATGGTAGAGTCAACAATGTAAGATTGCTTGACATGCCTCCATAGTAGGGCTCCTATACACAATGTGAAAAACATCGGTTGACTTTCTAGAATTTAGATCAAACTAAAAATATGAGTCCGCATATCCAAGCATATATCCCTTCGTCCTACGAATGTATTTCAATATATATTTTACTCTAATTTAATGCTTATGACCAAGATTTGACTAGTATTCACTAACAACTCTTACTGCATAGTAGATATCTAGCCTAATGCTAAGCACTGCATATATGAGACTCTCAACAGCAGAGGCATATAGTTCTCATCTCATCTTTTTCTCCTCTTGAGGAGTCTAACGAGACTACTCTCGAGAAATATTAACTCCATGCCTAAAAGGTAACAATCCTTCCATAGAGTTTTGCATCGAAAACTTGGCAAAAATATTCTCTATAGAGAAGCCTGAGACAGTGCTAGTTTCTTGTTCTTCCTATTCCTTGTGTGTTGGATCCCAAGAACATAACTAGCGTCTTCCAAATCTTTCATTTGGAATTGCTCAGCTAACCAAAATTCTATTGATGATAGCACCTCTACATCATTCCTAATGAGTATAATATCATCAATTTACAAATGATAAATATAACCTTTTGGTCTTGTATTCTTTTGTAAACACATGGCTCGTCTATGTTTTGAATAAAACGATAAGTAAGTCCTGATTGTTTGATCTAAAGTTCCAAGACCTTAATGCTTACTGAAGACCATAAATTGAACTTTTCATTTTGCAAAACCTTTTGCTCTTTCACTTATTCTATGAAACCTCTGGTTGCACCATATAGATGTTATCGTTAAGATTTCCATTTAAAAATGTTATCTTAATGTCCATTTGCCAAATCTCATAATCATGATAAGAGGTAATGGACAAGAGAATCTAAATTGATTTAAGCATAGCCTTACCTTAAAGGGCTTTACCTTTCAATCAACTGTTCTCATTTTTGTAGATTCACATGTACCCTTTACGTTTTAACCCATCAAGTCCTTCTACCAGTTTCGAGATAAAATTAGAACATGTATATTCTATTTCTAATTCCACAGCTTTTTACCAATAATTTAGCATCAGCATCACTCACTACTTCTTCATAAGTAGTAGGATCAGATTCATCGTCACTAGTATCTTGCGATATGCTTATGAATTCGTTAGTTTGTCTTACAATCCTCCCACTTTATCAAGGCACCATAGGAGCATGTCTAACAATCCTCCCACTATGTTGAGGTACCATAATTGTGTAACTGGATCTTGTTTGTCTTGTATTAGAAGTAGATGTCGAGCCACTGTAACTATTATCACTGATCAGATCAGTGTTAGTTTCTTTAGACATTTGTTCTAATACTTCCTTATTTTTTGGGTTTAATACTCTTAGAAAAAATTAAAATAATGACCCAAATTAAGGACCATGTTGCAAATATAACCCACTCTTGAAAAATTTGCATGCAATGACCCTTTTGACTGTGAAATGACTTAAATACCTATATCAATTTAATTAATTCAAATGAGGTTTAAATTTGCTTTGGTCTGTAGAAGTTTGACTATTCTTATAACTCACATTCCTCTTGATTACACTCAAACTATTGGAAAATCTCACTCCTTCGATCATTTATGTCAATAAATCTTAAAGATATGAGCTAGAAAAGGTCAAAAATCCATGCTCAACATATTTTTTGTTGATTTAGTTTATACATTTTGTGTTTAGTTCATACATCTTGTGTTTAATTCATATTACAAGCTTAGAAAACAGTGTACTTATCAATGGTGAAGTGTTATTAGTACTGTAGGTGGCCAAAAAACGTGTATTTGTAGTGAAAATATGGAAACTGTGTGAGAAAGATGACGACTCCACATGGTTCTCGCTGTTATCGAGTGTCAAGCAATGTATCTGACACATGGCAGATAGTGTCGGATGAGGTTGAGCAACAAAGCTCGACAAAAACCAAATACTGACAACACGAAAATGTTGTCTTGTATCGAATTAAGCCGATACTCATTATCGTGTGTCGACTTTTTTGTATCATGTGTCGTGTTCTGTCTTATGTCGAGTTGCTCAACGATTTTTGTCGAGTTTCATGGAGCATTCAGGCAGAATTTTTGTTTCTTTGAGTTTCACGCATTTTTTTCATGATTTGAATATTAGGGGATGTTTATTGACATGTCCACTAAATGTATGATGGAAACTTTGTGCATTTTGATTTGGTACAATGGTTCTTAGAAGATGCAACATAATGGTGGTTACGTGTACATAGGCGGGAGGTCGAAACTGTTGATACTTCCTAAGTGTACCAGTTAAAATGAGCTGATGGGATGTTTAGCTATAGAAATGGGTTGGAATCTGAGTAAGAAAAACATAAGTTTAGTTATGCAATTCTTTTCCAAGGGCCTTTCGCCATTGCCAACCCCTATCGAGACTGACAAGGATGTATGTTTTTACATACAACATAGTCTAGAGGACCAGTAATCATATACACCACTAATCGTCACAGCTAAAAACAAGGACACGCAAAGAAGAAGTAGTTTATGTTGACCCAGGTATGGCAACCCAAGAGGGGGGGTGAATTGGATTTTTATTTATCAAAACGGATTTAGAATACTTTTCTTGAAAGATCAAAATTAGTTCACTCTTTCTTTGAAAATAAAGGTGAAGAAGATGAAATTAGAATTTATCAAAGATGTAATCAAAAGAATAATAATGATGAACAATCACAAGTGTAAGTAAATGTAAAGAGGAAAGGGATAGAGAGAATGCAAACTCAATTTACGTGGTTCGGCAAACCTTGCCTACGTCCACGGGCTCCTAGCTCCACGAGCTAAGCTTTCCACTAAGTTGTAGAATCTTTACAACTTGCTTGATGAACAACCTCACCAAGACTTTTTCTTCCAACTCTTGATAACACCACACCAAGAGTTCTTCTTGATGAACAACCTCACCAAGGCAACTTCCTTCAACCTTGATAACACCACACCAAGAGTTCTTCTTGATGAACAACCTCACCAAGGCAACTTCCTTCAACTCTTGATAACACCACACCAAGAGTTCTTCTTGATGAACAACCTCACCAAGGCAACTTCCTTCAACTCTTGATAACACACAACAAGAGTTCTCTCAAGGATAACTATTATCCTTTACAATAATATCTCACTCTCACCACAATACAAGAACAAAGATAATTTTTACAACAAAAGTATAACTCTCTTCAAAGAGTAGATAAATAATATAAAAGCTCTCTAGACTTGATATTTCTCTTGCTTTTTGCTTGATAAAATGCTTCTCTTGCACTGCTTGAATGCATGGGAGAATGGCTCCTTTTATAGGCAAATGAGATGAACTTAATCAAGTGAAGACACCAACTCTAAATTTTCTGCCCACCATAAAAACCGTAATCTTGTCTTCCATTTTTGTCAATGTTCCATTTGAAATTTGAAAATTTTCAAAACATAAAAGATTTGAAAATTTGAATAAGCTTTCCAACGCATTAAGAATCAAATCATTTGGATATCTGTAGCTCAAGATATGGCCAAAACACCATTCGGTGCTCATGTGACTTGATTTTTCTTTCTTGTGTCAGTCCACCAAATTGAATGATAATTCTGTCAGCATTCCGTTTGAAATTTGAATTTCTTCAAAACATGAAAGATCTGCATATTTGAATAATCTTTCCAAAACATTAAGAATCAAAGCATTTGGATATCTCTATCTTAAGATATGGCCAAAACACCATTCGGTGCTCATGTGAGTTGATTTTTCTTCTTTGTGTCAGTCCACCGAATTGCATGTCAATTATGTCGGCCTTCTGTTTGAAATTTGAATTTTTTCAAAACATATGAAATGTTCTTCATTAAGTCATCTTTCCAATGCCGCAAGAATCAAGTCATTTTTATTTTTCTAGCTCAAGATATGTCCAAAGGAGTATTCGGTGCTCATGTCAGCTGCTTCCATTTATCTTTCAACTTGCATGATGATTTGGACAACCTTGCACTTGAAATTTGAATTTCATTAAAACATATGAAATGTTATAAATTGAGTAAGCTTTCCAAAGGCTCAAGAATCACATCATTTGGATATTTGTAGAGATATATATGACCAATTGATTGAACATTGCTCATGTGTCACATTCCTTGAGTCAATCCTTGTTCTTAAACTTTGGTGCCTTTAACATGTAGTCTTCTCCTTAGCTTCAACACTTCATTTTAATAAGCCTCTTCTTGATTTTAAAATTATTTCAATGATCTTACTCTTGCACATAAATAAACATGTTAGTAAATCTCAATTAATCAATGTGTATTGTTATCATCAAAATTATCATGTAGCCTTAGGGCTAACAGTTTACGATCTGATGGTTTGAGAAAGAGTTGGAGTTCCAATCATTCGTCTATATTTCGGTCAGCAAGTGGAAGCAACCAATTGAATGAGTGTACTCCTGTTTGTGCACAACCACAAGTTAATGAAGAACTTGGACCTGACTTTGAGCAAGGTACTGGACATGAAGAGAATCAAGTCGTTGGTGTTTTAAGAGATGTTGGATTGAACCAATCATTGCCAATGAGGTTAGATCAGCACCTTGATAGCTTTAGAGAATTTGAGAGCGTAACCAATATCCATAGTTTTGGTGATGATGATGATGATGGTGACTGCAATGATGATTTCGATGATGACGAGAACAATGATCATGAGATTGGTTTTGAACGTTGCTATAACTTGAATGACGATTTCAGTAACCAGGTAAATGGCAGAGATGATGTCAAAAATAATAATGTCGACAGTCGTACAGAGGTTATTGGTCATTTGAATGAAGATGTGCCATTGACCTTTCCTATTCCTATTCAATTCACCCCTTCTCTTACATCTGAAGGCAAATAAGCTGAGCAGAGAGAAAATTTTGTGGCAAATGATGCCAATTTAAGTCGTGAAGGTGATGATCTTCGAGTAAACACATTTAGGTGGATGCCTCCTATCTTGCAATTGACCTCAATAGTTGATGACGATGCCACGTCTTTTATAGTGGACGGAATTGAGGTTGGGTTAGTTAGATTTTTAATAATAAAACCGAGCTTTGTGAGAAATTATCAAATTTGGCATTACGTCGCAACTTTCAGTTTAAGGTTAAGAAGTCTAACACAACCAAGTTTGAGGCCATATGTTATGCAGAAAATTGTAAGTGGCAGATTCGAGCAACCAAGATAGCAGATTCTAATTTCTTTCAAGTGAGGAAGTTCAACAATCATCACACGTGTTCTGGTACTCGATTGCATCCGAATCACAAACAAGCATCTTCTACTGTTAGTAGGAAACAATCAAGAGTAAATTTATTAGGCATCTAGAATATATCTGCCCAAAGACATTATATTCAATGTTCATGAGGCATTTGGTGTTAGCATCTCGTACCACAAGGCATACAGAGCAAAAGAGGCAACTTTGGAAGAACTTCATGAATCTCATGAGAAATCATTCACATTTCTCGCTCAATATATTTACATGGTCGAGACAACTAATCCTGGAATAGTAACGACTCTGGAAACTTATGCTGATTCTCACTTTAAGTATTTTTTCTTGAGTCTGGGGGCTTCTGTTGCAGGCTTTACACCATGTATTAGGCTAGTTGTTGCAATTGATGGCTCCCACCTAAAGGAAAATTACAGAAGGACGATGTTTTTGGCCTCATGCATGGATGAAAATAAGCAAATATACCCATTGGCATTCGGAGTTGGCCATTCCGAAAATGATGATTCCTGGACTTGGTTCATGACACAATTGCGCGATCGGGTACTTGAAAATGTTCAAGACTTAGTGTTCATTTCTGATCGGCATGCTACTATTGAAAGAGCTATCTCAACTATTTTTTCGAATGCACTTCATGGCCTCTGCACCCATCATCTTAAGGAAAACTTGAAGGCAAAGTTTAAAGATAAGACTCTGGTAGACATGTTTACCAAAGTTGTAAGGACATATCGTCGCAGTGATTTCAACTACCATATGGGTCGTATTGAATCATATATGCTTTAAGCTACAGCATATCTTCAGGAGGTTGGTGTTGAGAAGTGAGCACGTTCACAATTTCTTGGGAGACGGTATAACATAATGACAACCAATATTGTCAAGTCCATGAACAGTTGTCTTAGAAATGTGTGTTTACTTCCGATTACGCTTTTGGCTAATTATTATCGGGCAACTCTACAGAAATGGTTCTATGAACGAAAAGAAATATTTGCTAACTCACAATTACATCTAACTCCCTGGGCTGACAAGTTGATGAAGAATCATTTGAAAAAGGGTGATCGGATGAAAGTTAGCAGCATCTCACTTACTATGTATGAGGTTACCGGAAATGATCATGTCAATGTGGTCGATAAACAAGCCCAGACTTGCATGTGTAGGGTGTTTGACCTTGATCAGTTGCCTTATGTACATGAATTAACTGTTTGCAAGTATATAAGCCTCCTCACGTGTCATGACTACTGTGCATAGTGATACACAATTGAACGAATGCTCTATGCATATTCTTTGCCTGTTGTTCAAGTCGATAGCAACCAGGATTGGGTGGTTACAGAAGATGTTAATGGGATAGTAGTACTACCACCGTTGATGAGGTGACCTGCCAAGCGGCCCAAAAAGAATTGAATCCCATTAATGGGTGAATCTAGCTCTTCGCGTAGTTGTGGCAGGTATGGAAGATCAGGGCATAATTGGCAAATGTGCCACAATCCAATCCCACTAGATGTTGTTGCAGGCGCATGACATAATTGATATGTTGCACTGTAGATTGGACGTTTGTTATTATTTTAATTAACTTTTTGAAGTTGCACTTCGAACCTTTATGATTTGGAATCTGCTGGTTACTTTAAAATGCATATTAATAAATAGTAATTAGTAGTATTGTTTTAATTGTTGTACTATGCTAAACGTAGCTAAAAACTAGATTGAATTGAATCTCATCACTTTATAACGTGTCATTGTCAATTGTAACTAGTTATGGAAGTGTCAAAAAGAATTGTTAAATATACAAGGTGTATAAAAGAATAACTATCATGTTATAACAGTTACATGTACATGGAAGTGTATGAAATAAAAAAAAAACTAATATATACGATCTAAGTCAATGACGTCCATCCTACGCCCGGTATCTTCCACTGTTGCAGTGGAATTAAAATGTGGCGCGCCAACATATGTCTCCAACAGGTCATCCTACACCAGAGTGTATCCTCTATGAACGCCTTGATATTGGTGAATGAGACCCCTCCAGCCAAATAGTCCATGAACTTTAACATGTATGCCCACACGCCCCACCACCAACTTCTTGCTGTGAAATCGCATCACGATCCTTGATCTGCTCTATGTTGAAAAGATCACTTGGATAGTTACGGGAACTGAACACACCTTGTGTGGAATCCCAAATATATATATAAATTTTAGAAAATATAACTAAGGGTATTTGAGTAATTTTATGAGAATTGGGTTGGATAATAGAAGTGGGCTTGTGTTGGAATTGGTAAGGGAGAATTGGGCTTGAATTTGAAATTAGTGGACCTAAGCCCATAAACCAAGGCCTTGTATATAAATAAAGGAGGATTTTTCTGGAAAAGGGGAGAGATTTTTCTTTCATTTTGGGGATAAAAGAGTGGGGAGCTGACGGCAAAAAGAAAAAGAAGAGAAGAGGAGAAAGAGTTCACGGTTCCAGGAAGGAAAAGAAGAGAAAAATTTTCAAAGAGGTGTATAAGCTTGGAAAACAGGTAGGGATTTTCTAACACTCTATTTATCTCATGTTATGTATTTTTTTTGTTAATTGATGATGATTTGTTGTGCATGTGATCTATTCTAAATTGATTGTTTTGTTGCTTGGATGATGGATTATGTGAGAAAACTAAGTGTTGATGAAGTGAAGTAGAGATGGTTTTAAGGAGAGTTGTAGTTCATGTGACTGTTTTGTATTATTTGAGTTGATGCATTTTTCTGTATTGAGAATTGGGTTTTTCGTTTGTTTAAGAAAATAGACATATGAAGCTTTGATTAGCCACTGATTTCGTTCAATTTGGAGTTAAAACGGATTTTTGGTGAATTTTTGAAGTTAGGAGTTGAAACATGAAAATGAGATGTGTTGAACCAACTCCAGAATTCGATTCTGGTGTTTCTCTCGACAGTGAACAGTGTTCTCGAATGAACAGTATTTCGAGTGAACATTGTTCAAGTGAACAGTGTTCGAGTGTTCGAGTGAACAGTGTCGAGTGTTCGAGTGAACAGTGTCGAGAAACAGTGTCGTGTGAACAGCGTTCTCGAATGAACAATATTTCAAATGAACAGTGTCGGGTGTTCGAGTGAACAGTGTCGTGTGAACAGTGTTCTCGAATGAACAGTGTCAAGTGAACAGTATTTCGAGCGAACAGTATCGAGAAATAGTGTCGAGTGTCGAGAAAATTTTAGAACTACCCCAAATTGACTGTATACTTCCCAAAAAGTCCTGGATTTTGCATAAAAATCATATTTTCTTAAGATTTATCATAGTAATGATATTGTAAGGCTATTAATGTATGCATTGGACCTTGGATGGGCTGTTTTGTATACGGATCCAAGGAGAATGCTGATAAAAGGATGATGTGATGTGTTGGACCTTGGGTGCACCGTTTTGTATACTAACCTAAGGAGAACACGGATATAATGATATGAGGTGTTGGACCTTGGGTGGACCGTTTTGTATACGGACTTAAGGGGAACACGGATATAATGATATGAGGTGTTGGACCTTGGGTGGACCGTCTTGTATACGGACCTAAGGGGAACACGGATATAAGGATATGAGGTGTTGGACCTTGGGTGGACCGTTCCGTATACGGACCTAAGGGGAACACGGATATAATGATATGAGGTGTTGGACCTTGGGTGGACCGTTCTGTATACGGACCTAAGGGGAACACGGATATAATGATATGAGGTGTTGGACCTTGGGTGGGCCGTTCGGTATACGGACCTAAGGGGAACACGAATGTTTCGATATGATGTGTTGGGCCTTGGGTGGACCGTTCTGTATACGGACCTAAGGGGAACACGAACAGAAATTTCATGTGTGAACGAACATAACAGTTTGATACATTAGTATTGGATGCCTACTCCTGTGATTGAATGTTTGTGGAATGTGAATAATTTTGTATAATGTTAGAACTTTCCTACTGGACTTTATGCTCACCCCCCTCCCTCCACAGGTACACAAAAGGATGCTCATCCTAGAGATGTTCCAGAGCTTTCTTAGGGAGTTTGGAGTCTGCATGCTTATAATGATTTTGTATCGGACTGTCTTGATTCCCCTATATGTAATGGGAGATTTCGTTAGGTGACTATTAATTGATGTATTGATTTTAGTCCCCAATGTGTGTAAAATTAATTTTGAAGAAATAGTCATAAGTTGTAATGACTTCTGGTGATATAAAAAAAAATTTATGAGATATGGATAACGTAATTTTTATAAATTCTTATTCAATCACCTCTAACATCTCTAATTTAGAAATTAGAGATGTTAGGGCGTGACAGAGTGGTATCAGAGCCTAGGCTTTACTGTGGACCTGTGGAAAGGAGGTAGATGGTCTGGGAGGGGTAGAGTCATGTTTGTGCTCTTGCATGTGCCTTGAATAACTGTTTGTGGTGTTTATGTTCTAAATGTTGTAAATTTTGTCACTTATGTTTTTGCCACTGACAAAAATTAGATAATGAGTTCTCCTACGCGAAGTGCTTCAAGCTCTAACCCACTTGAGGGTGATGAGAGGTCAGAATTTTATAGGGCCATGAGAGATGTGGCCAATACATTGGCCGAAACGGTGGCAAACACGGTTAGGGAGACTCTTCGTACTAACCCACCACCACCGCCTCAACCGGTATTAGAGACAGGTGTCGACAATAGAATGAAGAATGCACTTAGAGAATTCCAACGCCATAATCCACCTATTTTCAATAGGGAGCCCGATCCGAATGTTGCAGAAGATTGGCTTATACGAGTTGAGTGCCTCTTTAGTTTTTTTTGCAAGTTGAAGAGGATTTACAGGTTAGGGTGGCAACTCATCTGTTGTCAGGAGAGGCATTATAGTGGTGGGCATCTGTTGAATGTATTAGAAGAGAAAGCATCCTTTCATGGAAGGACTTCTCTACTGATTTAATAGATAAATATTTTCCAACGATAGTGCAACAGTATGAGACACGGTTTACCACCTTATCTCGTTTTGTACCTGGTTTGGTGGCAGATGAGGCTAGTAAAGCTTGAAGATTTCAAAGGGAGCTGAGAGATGACATCAGACCCTCAATTGTAGTGTGTAGACTGACTACATGTTCTGATGTAGATAACATCGCCTTAGTTACAGAACATGAACTATCCCACTCCTAGAGTTATAAAGTGTGGGGTATTGGCATGTCAAGTGGGTCCTCACAGAGTTAGAGAGTTTATTATAGGTATGGAAAACCAGGTCACTTGCGACATCAGTGTCCCAGATGTTATAGGTACGGACAATACGGTCATATGTAACGGGATTATCCAGCAGCGATGAGAGATTTTAGAATGCCACTAGTCAGACCCAACCGACTTCTTGACAAGGGCCAGGGTCATAGTCTAAACCACCATTTCAGGGACGTGCCTCTCGAGGATAAAGTTGTGTGGGTCGTTCGGGTTTGAGTCCCAGGCCCAAAGCAGACAATACATAGAGTTAAAGTGTCGGACCCTGGGTGGGCTGCCCTGTGTGTAGACTCAGGGGGGACTCTTAAAAAAAAAATTTTAGTGATGGGCCCGTGTTTTATTTGATTATGGAGCTACGCATTCTTTTATATCTACCAATTTTACATCGTGTTAGGATTAGAGTCTAATTTGTTGGACTCTATACTACATCTGGAGTCACCTATGGGCAGTACTCTAGAGGTTGAGAGTACCGTTGCTGTATGTTAGAAATCAATGGGCACAGGTTATCCTTTGATTTGATACTTATGGATTTCATGGAGTATGATGTGATATTAGGAATGGATTGGTTGTCCGCCTATCGAGTTATATTAGATTGTCACAAGAAAGGGGTAAGGAACATGATGGCAAGTATATTAGTAGAGGAGATTAATAAAGGGGTTTCTGGACTTCCTCGTGTGGTGAGTGAATTTCATGATGTTTTTTTTTTCCTGAAGAATTACCTGAGTTAGCTCCAACTAGAGAAGTGGAGTTTGCTATTGAGGTGTATCCAGGTGTGGCACCTATATCAGTTACTCCTTATCGAATGGCTCTAGCATAGTTGGGAGAGCTAAAGTTACAAATAGAAGAAAGATGATTCATTTCGTTTATGTATAGATTACAGGCAGTTAAATCAGATTACAGTGAAAAAAAAAATAAATATCCTCTACCTAGGATCGATGATTTGTTCGACCAGTTGAGAGGATCTTGTTATTTTTTCCAAGATAGATCTTCGTTCGCGTTATCATCAATTGAGAATAAAGGAAGATGATATAGCCAAGACCGCTTTTCGTACCCGACATGGGCATTATGAGTTTTTAGTCATGCCATTTGAATTCACTAATGCTTCTGCTACCTTTATGGATTTGATGAACCATCTTTTAAGACCTCGCTTAGACCAATTTGTGATTGTGTTCGTAGATGATATCCTCGATTATTCTTCATCTGAGGTTGAACATGAGCAACATCTACGCGTGATACTTTAAACACTGAGAGAGCATAGTATTTATGCTAAGCTAAGTAAATGTGAATTCTGGCTATCAGAAGTGAGATTTTTGGACCATGTAGTGTCAAGACATGGAACCTCAGTAGATTCATCGAAAGTAGAAGCAATTATAAAGTGGAAAACCAAAGAATGTGTTTGAAGTACGTAGCTTCTTAGGTTTAGCAGGGTACCATCAGTGTTTTATTGAAAATTTTTCTAGATTGGCTGTACCGATGACTAGATTAACAAGGAAAGGAGTCAAATTCGAATGGAATGATGCTGTGAGCAAGCATTTCAAAAAAAAAAAAGATTAACTCAGCACCTATTCTTGTGATACCACAATGTGAAGTTGATTATTTAGTTTTCACCGATGCTTCCTTGGATGGGTTAGGATGTGTGTTAATACAACAGGTCGAGTTGTAACCTATGCATCTCGTCAATTGAAACCTCATGAGTAGAATTATCCTACTCATGAATTAAAACTTGCCGCGGTAGTGTATGCTTTGAAAATCTGGCGGCATTATTTGTATGGAGAAAGATTTGAAGTCTTTTGTGATCATAAAAGTTGGAAATACATTTTCACCCAAAAAGATTTGAATCTGAGACAACGAAGATAGATGGAGTATTGGGAAGACTATGATTTCTCTATCCAATATCATCCAAACAAGGCAAATGTGGTAGTTGACGTACTAAGTAGAAAGTCGAGGGCCATGACTAGTGCAATGATAGGTAAGTGGAGCATGTTGCGATCTGTTTATGATTATGATATCTAGGCTGAGGATCGCGGAGATCAGATTCGCCTTTTTACACTTGTTAACCAACTGTCTCTTGTGTATAGAGTGATTGAATGGCAACATCAAGATTTTAAGACCAGAGCCTTATATGAGCAAGTGTTATGCTGTGATGGAAGTGTGGATTGGACAATTGGTTTAGAAGGGAGTTTGCAATTCAAGGGCAGAATTTTGGTTCCATCAAACAAAGAGTGTAAAGATGATATTCTTAAGGAATTTCATCATTCTAAATTCACTGTTCATCTAGGTGGTACCAAGATGTATCATGAATTGTGTTGACAGTTTTGGTGGAAAGGAATGAAGTGGAATGTTGCTAAATATGTGGCTAGATGCCTTACTTGTCAACAAGTGAAGGCTGAGCACCAAAAACCTGCAGAATTACTCCAACCACTTCCTGTAGCAGAATGGAAATGAGACGCATCCTTTGGGAATAAAAACCTTGAGGGCTGAAGCCTAATAGAGAACAATACGGTTTAGTATGCGATTGGGTTCAGACCGGCAGTGAGACCGGGACGAGGTAGTAGGCCTCGACCTAGATCGTCACAGTACTCATATTTTCAAATTTCGAGGACGAAATTTATTCTTAAGAGGGTAGGTTGTGGAATCCCAAATATATATATAAATTTTAGAAAATATAACTAAAGGTATTTGAGTAATTTTATGAGAATTGGGTTGGATAATAGAAGTGGGCTTGTGTTGGAATTGGTAAGGGAGAATTGGGCTTGAATTTGAAATTAGTGGACCTAAGCCCATAAACCAAGGCCTTGTATATAAATAAGGGAGGATTTTTCTGGAAAAGGGGAGAGATTTTTCTTTCATTTTGGGGATAGAAGAGTGGGGACCTGACGGCAAAAAGAAAAAGAAGAGAAGAGGAGAAAGATTTCACGGTTCCAGGAAGGAAAAGAAGAGAAAAAGTTTCAAAGAGGTGTATAAGCTTGGAAAACAGGTAGGGATTTTCTAACACTCTATTTATCTCATGTTATGTATTTTTTTTTTTTTGTTAATTGATGTTGATTTGTTGTGCATGTGATCTATCCTAAATTGATTGTTTTGTTGCTTGGATGATGGATTATGTGAGAAAACTAAGTGTTGATGAAGTGAAGTAGAGATGGTTTTAAGGAGAGTTGTAGTTCATGTGACTGTTTTGTATTGTTTGAGTTGATGCATTTTTCTGCATTGAGAATTGGGTTTTTCGTTTGTTTAAGAAAATAGACATATGAAGCTTTGATTAGCCACTGATTTCGTTCAATTTGGAGTTAAAACGGATTTTTGGTGAATTTTTGAAGTTAGGAGTTGAAATATGAAAATGAGATGTGTTGAACCAACTCCAGAATTCGATTCTGGTGTTTCTCTCGACAGTGAACAGTGTTCTCGAATGAACAGTATTTCGAGTGAACAGTATTCGAGTGAACAGTGTTCGAGTGTTGAAGTGAACAGTGTCGAGTGTTCGAGTAAACAGTGTCGAGAAACAGTGTCGAGTGAACAGTGTCGAGTGTTCGAGTGAACAGTATCGGGTGTTCAAGTGAACAGTGTCATGTGAACAGTGTTCTCGAGTGAACAGTGTTTCAAGCGAACAGTATCGAGAAACAGTGTCGAGTGTCGAGAAAATTTTAGAACCACCCCAAATTGACTGTATACTTCCCAAAAAGTCCTGGATTTTGCATAAAAATCATATTTTCTTAAGATTTATCATAGTAATGATATTGTAAGGCTATTAATGTATGCATTGGACCTTGGATGGGCCGTTTCGTATACGGATCCAAGGAGAATGCTGATAAAAGGATGATGTAATGTGTTGGACCTTGGGTGCACCGTTTTGTATACGGACCTAAGGAGAACACGGATATAATGATATGAGGTGTTGGACCTTGGGTGGACTGTTTTGTATACGGACCTAAGGGGAACACGGATATAATGATATAAGGTGTTGGACCTTGGGTGGACCGTCTTGTATACGGACCTAAGGGGAACACGGATATAAGAATATGAGGTGTTGGACCTTGGGTGGACCGTTCTGGATACGGACCTAAGGGGAACACGGATATAATGATATGAGATGTTGGACCTTGGGTGGACCGTTCTGTATACGGACCTAAGGAGAACACGGATATAATGATATGAGGTGTTGGACCTTGGGTGGACCGTTCGGTATACGGACCTAAGGGGAACACGAATGTTTCGATATGATGTGTTGGGCCTTCGAGAGCTTTCCAACGGTATATAACATGTCGTCGGGTTCATTGTATATCAATACAATTAAATCCGAGAAGATCACTGACTAGCAGAGGTGAAAATGAAGGGTTTTACTCCATTTTTGTGCAAGTTGCTCCAAAACTCCTACAAACATCAAAACCACACAAAAACATAAAAATACCAAGGAATATAGCAAAGAAACATGGACGAATTGATATAAAAGTAATACATAAATAGACACCTATCAAATTCCCCCACACTTAGACTTTGCTAGTCCTCGAGCAACTAAAATGATACGAAACAAAACTAAACCGAAACAGAATCAAAGAAAAATTAAAACACACAAATGCTTCAACTTGCAAATAGGCCTCAAAGATTGTACTTAATTATAACCCAAGGAAAACTTCAAAATAATGCACTTGATCAAGAATATTATCTCAAAGATTAGTTTCGCTTCACTTCAATTCCTCAAGTGTGTGTGTGTAGAGCCATTCTCACCTAATCACTTGTAACCCGGATGAGTTTATGCATAAAAATGAATCATATTTAATATTGAAGATGTGTGTATAAATGAACTCCATAGGCCTGCTTTTCAAGTCACTCTCCACTAATGTAGACATGCACAACACCAAGGATCAAGTAGGACTTTATTAAGCTTATAACGTTTGGCTTGGGTGAAGGTATGATCAAGGATAATAATTTGGCTCAAATCACCCACAAACATATAAATCATTCAAGATTATGTAGAGCTCAACCCTATAACACAACTTTATTTTACTTCACCAGGTTACTCCCCCAAACTTATTTAGAATACTCAATCTTCTTTTTTTTTCTTTCTTTTTTCTTTCTTTCTTTTTTTTTTTAGAAAACAAAAGAAACTACACCCCCACACTTCGTTGTTTCATTCTTTTCAAGAACACCCAAGGGTATAGAACTCTTTTTCTTTTCTTTTTTTTCTTTTTTTTAACTGCAATTCCACTCCCCCACACCTCAACAATACATTGTCCTCAATATTTAAGTACGTGGAAGATAAGTACAGATTTTTTTTTTTTTTACAAACATAATAAAACTCACTTGCATTGCTCATGGCACAATCCAACCTCCTCTAACTTCCCAAAACCAGAACATAGCTCAAAATGTAATTGCGAATGATTTACATGCTCATAGGTAAGGGATAAACTGTTTGGAACAAATTCAATGGAGGTTAGGAAATCTTTTAGTGAGTTAACAAAGAAAAAGGTTTACAGAGGCTCAAAAGGGTAACTAGGGATCAATTTCAGTCAAGGTTTGCTCTGAAGGCTCAAACGGTCCAAAGATGGCCCAAATCATTTCCCTAATGTTGCACAGTCTAGGATTTCGCCTCGAGTGACCATCAAACAAGTTCTAGAATTCATTGAAATCTAAGAAACATTTAAATTACATAAACTTTCTCTAAGTGAACAAATAACTCAGTGATAATAGCTCAGTGCTCAATGTTGCGCAAGGAATCAAAAGCAAAGCGAAAACCAATAACATTTCAAGCACACAGATCCATGCATCATTTATCATTTTCCAAGAGTTATTCTTAATTCAATCATTATCTTATCATCGACCCACAAAATGCAAGAAAAGAGGTACGTGGCGTTGTTACACCTGAGTCAAGATTGTATATTTCAACAATCCTTAGGACCAGTAGCCCGCAGACTTAAGGTTTCCAGCCTATATACCTTTATTATGAAAGAACAAAACAAGATACAAGACACTTCAAACAACATGAAATAAACAAACTACGGATTTATTCAGAGAGAATGCGTTTCAAGGGTTCAAGAAACCCCATATTCTGCCATTCTCAAGTTGTTTTCCACAAATTTAAATTACATAACAACTCTAAATTACATAAAACCAAACTTACTCAAAAAATAACAAAGTCCAACAAACCAGCAAATAAAAACAAGTCAGTTAGAATGGGTCTAAAAAGTTTAAA
This sequence comes from Boswellia sacra, assembly GCA_013180625.2. NCBI lineage: Eukaryota > Viridiplantae > Streptophyta > Magnoliopsida > Sapindales > Burseraceae > Boswellia > Boswellia sacra. Next base: position 365,371 of record SNVD02008589.1, read on the forward strand.
GGTTAGCCTCCTTATTCAGCCGTTCTGGATTAAAGAGATCCAGAATGTGTTTCAAGAGGACTTAAACTTTTTAAGCCACCACTCTAAAAATCAAGATTAGAAAATATTATCTGGGACGAAAGAAACAACCTGAAAAAAAAAACTCAAAAAGAAATGACATAAAAAAACTCAAATAAACACAATAAAAAGAAAGCAAACGAAAACAAAGTAAACTAGTAGATAGAGATTACAGATGGAGCGTTAAATCCAGTTTACGCCTCTTATTGCCTTCTCCAAACCAATCAATCCGAGCTGTTGTTGGATCAGGCGAATAGACGAATTCTTGTAGTTTGTCAATTAACTCCCCTGCTGTTGAAGCTGTAACAAGGATTTGCCTCGCTGATGATGAGATAAAATTTTTTTCTACAGCTTGATCAAGAAAAGACAACAAACCATCAAAAAAGTTATTGACATTTAACAAACCAATGGGTTTTTTATGGATGTTTAGCTGTGCCCAAGAGGTGATTTGAAATATCTCCTTTAATGTGCCATAACCACCGGGTAAAGCTATAAATGCATCGGACTTAACAACCATATATGCAATACGCTCATGCATGCTAGAGACTTGTAACTCTTCCCCGATTGTGTTGCCTACGATATCTCGTACAGCTAATGGTTTCGGGATAATGCCAAAAACTTTGCTCCCTCCTAGGGATGCAGCTGTTGACACACACCCCATTAGCCCAAGACTACCCCCTCCATAAATCAAATGAATACCCCTTGCAGCTAATGTCCTCCCAAGATCAAGAGCTGCTGTTGTAAACTCTCCATCTTTACCAATTGCGATCCACAAAATACGCATATATTTTGGAGTCGCCGAATTGGTGTTTTCTCCATTTCTACAAGTGCTCTAACTTTGTGTAAGACAATGATGCACGTTAGGTAATATGCTTTTCAAGTGTAAGACAGGTTATAATAACGACATTTGAAAATATGGAGAATGGATATATACACACGTAAAACTCTCAAATTTGACACATGGGACATAATTTCGGTGGGGGTTGCTCGATGCAGATTTATCACCCTGAGATTTGAAAAAATAGATATGCTTTCGGTGGGGTTTGACAAAACCTCCACACTTGTTGCCCACGTGTGCATGAAAAATGGAGATAAACTTTCGGTGGGGTTTGAAAAAAACCGCCACACTTGTCTCCCACGTGAAGCATGACAATTAGAGATATACTTTCGGTGGGGTTTGACAAAACCGCCACACTTGTCTCCCAAGTAAAGCATGAAAAGTAAAGATATACTTTCGACGGAGGTTGACAAAACCTCCACACTTGTCTTCCACGTGTGCTTATATCATGGGGTAGTCATCTGGTTTGTCAAAAAGAAAACTTGAAATTAAAACAAACAAAATCAACAAACAACAACAACACAAAAAACAACATTGATAATCAGATCAAATGAAACAAGAAAGAAAAATTCGACAACAACAACACACATTCAAATATACAAGTAGTTGTGATTGTGGCTCACATCTTCCTCTGGTTTTACGTCCAGTAACGGCTGAAACGCCTTCTATGAGTCGGGGATTTGCTTCCCATCCAGTTTTCTTATAACTGGCAAACAGGGTCGTTTTTAGTCAGATTCCCTAGACTATAACACTGCAATTCATCACGAAATTGTGTCTATAGATTAAGCAAATCACGCTGAACAAGTCCACAAGAATGTGACTCGAGAGTTAACAAAACATCATCCAGCGACTCATTACTCAAACCATTCTTAATAAATGAAAGTTTATCTTCTCTATTCCTGGACGCAAAACCTAATGAACGACAAGTCTGGTTACAATTCCATCTAGCACATTTATAACATACTTGTAACCTTTTTGCTCTTCGCCTCTTAGCGTAGTAGCTCTTTCCTAGACCAGGCATGTATTTTGCGAGATTAATGTCCGGTTCACCGGACAATCTTACCTTGGCTTCGATAAGCCATCGGATATCAGTAGGCACATTTAGGAGCATCAACGCCCAAAGTCTAGTCATCCGTACTTTATAAATTTTAAACACAGCATTTTGAGGAAGTGAAGGGAAAGATTTACGAAGGTTCGATAGGAAGATATCAGCATCCATTGAAGAGGAGAAAAGAAGAGATATTACCGATAATGCGATCGAGTTTGTTTTTCTCCAAGATATGCACGTTTCAAACCTTTGGCGAATTACTTCAACTTCCGTTTGGATGTTTCCACAAGCTGCTGCACAAATGAGCTCAAAGCACAGAATAATCAAATTGAACAAAAGAAAGGAAAAAAAAAAGAGCAGAAACGAAACTAAAGACACATAAAAGAGATAACAACACAATAGCAAACAAAAGTCAAAAACAAGTAAAAAATATAAAAACAAAAGAGACAGATGGCAAAGAGAGATAAAACTTGATCAATTTGATGGCCTACGAAAGGAATCTCCTCGAGACACAAAAATCGATCATTATTACCTTATTTTATTTTTCTTTTCTTTTCTTTTATGTATTTTTCAAAAACATTGGGTTGCCTCCCAATAAGCGCTTGGTTTTACGTCCTCAGCCCGACGTTGGTTCATCCATGGGAGGGTTCCAAATCTCCTGCTGTGGATTCTCTAGTGGCTTGGATCCTTCTTCCAACAAGAATGGGATGCAATGGCTGGCGCCTTGGATGTTAGCAATCGTTCCACCTACTAGCTATTTTGTGTATATAAGTATTCGGGACGAGTTCTTTCTTGTTATTTGTGCAAGGCACCATTTCTATTGTTAACTCGCAAATAGTATTTCATTCTTCACCCAAGAATCCATGATTCAAATGATCTGGAAGTGACTTAAGCTCCAAGGCAGGGGCTGTCATCACAGAAGGAAGAATTTTCTCATTAGATAAAGGAAATTGAATGCACGAAACATCATACCTATTTATGGTTATTGTTATGGTCTCATCTAAGCTTGCCACAGCTTCCTCCATTTCCTTGGACACTTGTATCAAAATTCCTGACTCATTGGAATTTTCTGTCCCTATATGCTCACCACTAGCTACATCCAATCCATTCTTGCCAGTTAACTTGAAATATTGTTGTGGCAAAGAATCAACAACGTCAACTGCAAAAAAAGAATGTAAGTCACTAGAGTACCTCATTGCCTCAAAAATATTGAAACATATCACCTTGCCATCAAACTATATGATGAGAGTGCCATCATGAACATCAATCTTGGTTCTAATCGTTTTCGAGAATGGTCTCCCCATAAGAATCGGGGTTTGGGATTAGGAGATGTCTCATCCTCTATTTCAAGAACATAAAGTCTACTGGGAAAAGCAATTGATTCATCTGCACAAGCACATCTTCCACAACTCTTTTGGTATATGCATTAAAACGATCAGCAATTTGAATGGTAATACTAATTTTACAAAAGGTCCAAGATTTAAAGAAGCAAAATAGAATATGGCATGATGTTAATAGATGCTTCTAAATCTAACATAACTCTTTCAAACTTGGTTTTACCAATGGTGCATGGCATGGTGAACGTACCTGGATCTTTGCACTTTGGAGGAATTTTCCTTTGCAATACAGCTGAAACATCTTCCCCCACACTTACTTTCTCATTTCTTTTTAACTTTCTTTTGCTGGTGCATAACTCCTTGAAACATTTTGTATAACGAGGTACTTGTTCGATAGCATCCAAAAGTGGTATATTTACCTCGATTTTGTGAGAAGTTTCCAGGATTTCTGTTCTTGTTCCTCCTTCGATTGTGCAAATCTACTAGGAAAAAGTGGAGGAGAAACATATGAAGGAATGGGAGTTATAGGATTTACCTGAGAAGTCAGTGTTTTGTTCATGGTGGAAGTGGTGTCATCTCCTTCATCAGTTTGTGATTTCTTTGGCAGGACATCTAATTGCTCTTCATTTTGCAAAGTTATCGCACAAGAATTCTCTCTTGGATTGATCACCGTTTGACAAGATAATTCTTCTGAGCCTTGGCCCTCGAATTTGCTCATGCTAGTGGCCAATTGTCCCATTTGATTTGCCAGGTTTTGGATACTTGCCCCAGTTTCCTGCTGGAATTGCATTGTGTTAGTGGCAAGTGCATTAACAATGTCCTGGAGAGACATACCTGAGTTTTGTGAAGCTGGTTGCAGTGCTGGATGTGGCATTGGTGGTGGTTGCATTTGAAAAGGTTGCTGCACTCTAGGTTGATTGAAATCTTGTGGCCGATTTGGTATCACATTTGGAGTGATTGGTTGATGATTCCAGTAACTGAAATTATGTTGATCTTCCCATCCAGCATTGTAAGTGCTAGAGAAAGGATCATACCATTGCCTCGTTTGTCCTGGAAATCCACCCATGGCATTGGCTTGTTCCATATATTCTTCTTGTAAAGTTGGATACATGTCGATTGGATGCTCCATCGTAGAATATATCCCACATTCATAAGATTTTTGCATATCTCCTACAGCCATGTTTTCCACAAGAGAAGTTAGCTCAGAAAGTTGTTGTTCAATGTTCGGAGTGCTTACCTCATTTACTCTCCATGGTAGTTGTGGCTCAAATCCGCCACTGAATTGATGGAAGTTTACTGCCATGTCGTCTAAACACAAACAATCAAAAAAGAAAAACAAAAAAATATGAATCAACAATGAAAACAAAATAACAAATCGATTAGAAAATCAATCCCCCCGACAACGGCGCCAAAAACTTGATGCGTTCGAAACTAGCAAGTATACTAGTCGCATAAGTAATAAAGTGATGAGTAAGATATCGTTCCCACGAGGATTGATTCTAATTAAATTTTGTTATTCGAAAGCAAAAACAGAATAATGGGGGGTTTTTGTTGATTGATTAACTAAACTCAATACGAAAGCAAATGAAGATAATACAATGCAAAGTTAAATCAATTGAGAAATACACAATGAAAGAAATCTGGTTAAGGGATTATTCTGTACCACAAGATATGGATTTGCAAATTAATCACAGAATTGTCATCCAATTACACCATTGAAATTATCAACCGTAGATAACAACAAGCTCTGTTATCCCAATCTTTCCTTACTTTGTTGTTAAATAAAACAGGCTCTTTATTAATCTCTATCCATTAAACAACCTAGAACAAGCTCTCTAAATTTAATTCAATGGATGCATTACGAAAAGAAAGATAGTTGATCTAAGCAATAAACACACAAGCTCGGATTATTTAACTTAGGTTATATTCTCCAATTGCAATCTCTGATCACAATTTTGCTACTAATGATTAGAAATTCAAGACAATTACGGATCAAGATTTCTAGTCTAGCAATAGACAACAACCAGATTATATTCAGTTGGCCATTCGAAATACAATCCAGCAAGCAATCATAAGCATTAGATATAGGAAAATACAAGCAAATTCAATTAGAGAATTGGATAACAACTTCTTGCACAATCAACTTACAAAAACCATATCAGGGGCTTTGAAATCACCCTCAACCAATTCAGATTCAGTTACACATGTTTAAGAACGTGGTAAATACAATACAACATGGAGACATTCCAGAAAATGAAAGGGAAAGGGAAAAAACTTAGCAAATTTGATGTAATTCTCTTTGGATTGTAGTTCTTCCTCTTTCCAAGCTTCCTTTCTCCTTCAAGAACTCCAAGAGATGAAAGAATTCCAGAGCTGCAGCCTCCACCACGTTCTCCCCTCTTCAAGTTATGAAAATAAAACCCTAAAATGTGTTTAAATACTCTGCTACAGTGAATTGCTACAGTGCCCTGTATTATACATGCTACAGTGACTTGTGGAATTATATTTCTATACATCTCACACTGTTTTGATTACAACTTTTGGTACACTGAATGGATTTATAAACCGTAAATTTCTCCAGAAAATAGACTTCGAGAGCTTTCCAACGGTATATAATATGTCGTCGGGTTCATTGTATATCAATACAATTAAATCCGAGAAGATCACTTACTAGCAGAGGTGAAAATGAAGGGTTTTACTCCATTTTTGTGCAAGTTGCTCCAAAACTCCTACAAACATCAAAACCATACAAAAACATAAAAATACCAAGGAATATAGCAAAGAAACATGGACGAATTGATATAAAAGTAATACATAAATAGACACCTATCATGGACCTTGGGTGGACCGTTCTGTATACGGACCTAAGGAGAACACGAATATAATGATATGAGGTGTTAGACCTTGGATGGACCGTTCGGTATACGGACCTAAGGGGAACATTAATGTTTCGATATGATGTGTTGGGCCTTGGGTGGACCGTTCTATATACAGACCTAAGGGGAACACGAACATAAATTTCATGTGTGAACGAACATAACAGTTTGATACATTAGTATTGGATGCCTACTTCTGTGATTGAATGTTTGTGGAATGTGAATAATTTCGTATAATGTTAGAACTTTTCTACTGGGTTTTATGCTCACCCCCCCTCCCTCCACAGGTACACAGAAGGATGCTCATCCTAGAGATGTTCCAGAGCTTTTTTAGGGAGTTTGGAGTCTGCATGCTTATAATGATTTTGTATCGGACTGTCTTGATTCCCCTATATGTAATGGGAGATTTCGTTAGGTGACTATTAATTGATGTATTGATTTTAGTCCCCAGTGTATGTAAAATTAATTTTGAACAAATATTCATAAGTTGTAATGACTTCTGGTGATATAAAAAAAATTTATGAGATATGGATAACGTAATTTTTATAAATTCTTATTCAATCACCTCTAACATCTCTAAATAAGAGATGTTAGGGCGTGACACCTTGTGTCAAAAGTCGAGGCATGATATCAGCTAAGTATCGGCAAGTGTCCCTCAGCATGTCTATAGATGTCGTGTCAATATACAAATCATAAATCACAATCACCCGACAGTTCAAATCTACATGCGCCGCCACCCAGTGCTGATCCTCAACATTAACGGGCATATATAACTGCACATAAAAGAAAGGTTTTAGAACGAAATTCAGGATGACATGTTAGCAGCATTGTTAACTACAAGCACAAAGTGAATGGCACATGAGAAACAGATGTTTACTCAGTTTAGTTCACCCTACAAACGATCGACCAGCGGACTATTGCCATCGACGTACAAGATCAACTCTACCTCATTTGTCCAAACGATGTCGTCCAACTCTCATGTGTATCTATGTCATAATCTTTACACATTTGCCTGCAACAATTGAATAACGTAAGAATGATAAACTTTAAGAGAGGATAATTATATTATGCTATGACAAGAAGAACCAAATGACGTACCCAAAATGTAATGTCCAGGAATATGGATTTCTTTGTATAGTCATAGCCAAGCTCCTTCGATCTGCATCGTAATGTTTACATGTAGATGTCAATGTGCTGTACACATATATATTTTAGTTAAAATAATATCCACTTGACGCTTAAAAATATTTGACGAGATAACAAAGCACAAAAAAGCTAAAGTGCGAAAACTATACTCACCTCGAAACCTAGCCAAAGACTACTGGTCGTCATAATCCTGAAAAACTCGCGATTAGTGAAGGCGACATCAAAATTGATGTCACCAAACCCTGTCTTCATCCATTGATTGAAAGTCCTCATGTTGTCCTCGACAAAAGGTACAAGTGGATCGAATAGGGCCATCCATGTATCGATGATAAGAAGCGGTAGATCGGGCACAACAGGCTATACTATCAGTGCAATGCCAGTCTGGCCCTCAACTTGATCCCTTTCCTCATGCTAGATCTTTTGCCTCTTTTGTCAGGTAGGGCTGACGAATGGGCTTCGCTTATGTTTTCCTAGGAAAATCCGTCGACCCTGAAGCGAGGTAAATCTGGTGGGCAGCTTGTCAAAGACTTGAATGCTAGCTTCTAGAGCGTTCTAAATCTGATCTAGCACTCCTGCCTCCTCGTCATCGATCTCGCTCTCACCCTGCATAGGAGGCAAATGTTAAAACCCAGGAGTAATACAAATATGCATATTAGGGACGATATTGATATCTCATCTCTGCAGTCGAAATGCCCGCCTAGTAAAATGACGGCCAGACAAAGGAGTGTAACCTTTCTTTACTTCTCCTTATTCTGGGCCAAAATCGATCTAAATATTTTGCTCCAAAATCACATTATAATAAGCCTGAAGGGTCTTAACCACCTCCCTAAGCCCTTTTAACTCATGCAAAATGATGGACTGAGAAGAAGCCAATGTCAATACAGATGCCAACATTAGCATTCAACACCAAAGGCAATTTCAATAACATAGATGATACATGATACTGTACCTCATAATCACTGTCAAAATGTGTGGATGATACGTCCAGTGATGATGCACTAGTGGTGTACACACGGGTAGTAGAATCGGTCCTACGTGGTGGACTACTCGTGACGAGATGTGAGGGAAATGGTCCATGTCTAGACGGAGGTAAGAACTGGACATTTGACAAGAATCGTGTTGGATTGGTAGCTGGGTTCTGCACGATCGCTAGATCAATAGTCGTATGAGGAATCAAAACCCCCAAGGCATACTCATGATCGGCATGGGCATCGACATCCTCCTCTTCTTCCTCAGGCGGCTTAACAATCTCACTCTTATGCAACAGAACGTCATAAGATGCAATCCATTACACGTGGATGCCACGTCATATCCCAATGACCTCTAAGAGTCTCCTGTACCAATCCATGGCATTCTCTACCTCAGTCGGCTCCAAAATGACGGAAGGATGGTCCTACAAAAAGAAAAATGATACTTCATCTTAAATACCATACAAAACAAAACATGTATATATGCAAAATCGAAACAAATGAAATGGAATACGAATAAACTAACCCTTCTCCTCATGTTAATCACATCTCGTAGGATCATCTCCTCAGATGGTGTTATTGTTGCCTCTCACTTCAACAGTCGTGGAATCCTATGCACGAACTTACTCCAGTACGGCCGTATGTATCACCAATATACGGCATGGCCTTGTAAAACCATACCTCTACCACAAATAACTACGATTTATAAACCCATTCATTTTTATATCTAAATGCATACAACTCACGTTAATACAAATTATTTAATGACCTGTATAGCATATGGGCAACCCTGTAAGTTGTACCTCTCAATTTGTTCTCCCTTTCCCTTCTTTGTTGGCTTTCGTTTCTTGTATTTTTGTAATCTCCCGTCCAATGCCTTTTTCATTCCTTTAATTGCCCAGTCATAAGACATTAAACCTCATGTATAGTCATTAAACATATCCATCGTATTCACAAAATTTAGCAACTGACGAGAAACAAAACGACGTCAATCCCGTTCCATGAAAAGTCGCTTTAACATGTAGTACACCACCAGCCTCACTACATCCTCATCCGGAGTAACATGCACATCTATTTTCTGAAGCAACGGATAAAATTCCTTAAGCTCCATATCTTGACCCCCAAAGTATGTATCCAACAATGGGCACGAATTTTTGGCAATTTAGCAATGAACTTCAAGCCAATTACGAGTCTAAACTCATGTGCAGAGTAATGGATAAGCCGTCCTGGAAAGAAAATTATGGAATGTTATAATGTACAAATGACAGAAGTATTATGAAAGTAATAGAAAATTTGCATATTGTTACTAAATGATATATACCTTGAATGAGGAACCACATCTCGTTATCATAGTTGATTATCTCCAGCTCCCATAGCAAAACGTTATGAACTAGCTGCGACGGAAATGTCAGCTCCCGAATCTCTAAGTACTGGCCAAAACAAGTATTTCAAAACATTTCCTGTTGCTGCTCGATCAAAGTAGAACGAATCCACTTAATACAGTCCCAACTTGCTAGATTTGTGATGACACTGTGGTAATGCTTGCCTGTCTTCAAGTTAAATGTAAGTTCGTGCCCGTTTGCCATGTCCAAGTCTCTATATAACAACACAAAAAATATTTACATTAAGAAAAACTCTTTAAAACATGAAAAAAAATGCAAACTACCTAGACGCTCGACAAAATTCGACAACACTCGACATAACTCGACACACGACACTTATCAAATCCGAAACTCGATGTCTGTCAGTACGTCGGCTGTCGATTTCTCTAAAAAATCTTATACGCGATACACACGTGTTCGACATCAACACTCAACAAAACTCAATGCACGGCTTAATAAAATCTGAAACACGATGTCATGATGCTTACTGTCAGTTTCTCTAAAAATCTGAAACTCGATATACGCATTCGACAAGTTGTGTCTGTCGGATTCATGCAACTTCGACAAGAAGCACTTTTGTGTGTCAAGTTTTTTGTGAAACCGACACACACCCCCTATCAGACGTGTCTATCGTGTTCTGGATATTCTTAAAACCCACGCACAACACAATGTCATCGTGTGTCGACTCCATCGAATTACGTATGTCGACTGTCTAACTACCTCTAACCGATACTAGACATAATTGATCTATTTGATGTCGTGTGTCAAGCGAAGGTCCAGAGGATCAGTTTGACACTCATCATCGTCTTTCATTGTCGTCGAACACACTACTCACTACCATTTTTGCACATCACAAGCTCCCAAAACAGATTTTTAACATTCAATCTACCTAACCATCTAAACATACCCAGAACACATGTATTCATAATCAAACATCCAACGAAATCCCTAATTTCCTAAATTTCATATTTTTCTACATTTCATATTTTTTCCATCGTTTTCCTATACCGAACGTGATTCCATGCATTATCATCAAAACCAAACAACAAAATAACAACATAAATGGCACTAACCTGTTTGATTTCACTCTTGAAATCGTCAGTCTTCGATTCCCTCTTCGTCATTGCCTCCTTCACTTCACTGACTTTTCACTAGAGCAAAATGCCAATGTCGGATTGTGTTTTGGATATGGAAGCAGTTACACAAGCGCTTCAAATTTGAAGGGTCAATAAAACGATTAGGGAAGCAAATGCCAATGGGTTCTGGATTCATAGATGAGGAGTCGAATGTCAGTTTTAGTTATAGATTAGAGGGAATGAAGCATATAAACGTCATTTGAATTAATTAAATTGATATGGGTATTTAAGTCATTTCACAACCAAAAGGGTCATTGTATGTAAATTTTTCAAAAATGAGTTATATTTGCAACATGGTCCTTAATTTGGGTCATTATTTGAATTTTTTCATGTTTTTTTTTTAGTCGATCTTTAAGTGAATTGCAGTTACACTGTAAATTCTTTCATATCAAATTAACTATAGAAGCTTTTATCCTCTTGCAAACTTTAGTATTTCCTAAATACAAGTAAATATTTTTTAATAATTTACATGGATCAAACCATGTCTAAACGAGTTCTATTCCCTATCTATAGTACTCCAGGTCCAATGAGTTGGAATAGTATTCCATTATCATGAGAAATATTGACTACCACAATATGATCATAGTTGTTTGACATATTTACCTAAATGCTTTCAACCTTGATCTTTTTCCTTTTGAACTCTTCAAAAGTTTAGATTTGATGATGCATCAGGTAAATATACCCATATCTTGAGTGGTCATTTTATGAAATGTTCATATGTGCCTCTTCTATTAACACTAGTTGGTGTATAAACATCTTTATGTACCTCTTCAGTACCCTTTGTAGCTCTATTTCCCTTAAAATGGCTTATAGGAAAATTTTTCACTAGGGTTGATTCATAGGTTGGTATAGGTAAGACATCTAATGAATTTAGTGCCCATCCTTGATCATCCTTTGAATTCTCTTTTAATAAAATAACTTAGTTAAAAATGTCAAAGATAGGCCTGATTAGTGTCAGACAATCTATACTCTTTCTTTATTCAGCTTAATGTCATTTATTGATTCTATTTTTAGTTTTTCATCATATGCAAATCGTTATATACAATTTTAGAAAATAAAATTCTTTATTCTTTCTGATAACAACAAGCTTGTTAAAAGAAAATGAATAACTACAATTTTTATAAGTGTCTAAAATTCCAAATTTCATACACTATTTTTTAAAAAGCAATAGTTATCCAAAACTAAAAATATCCAAAAAAAATACAATTCTCTAATTACATGAGTGGACACCAACGCTTCTTATATAAGCCTTAAGCTCTGCTCACATTCATTTAGAAGTTAAGTCCTATTAGCCTTTACAAAGAAACTTCATATATGGTTAATATCCATAATTCAATAATTAATGAAATATTCTGCAAAGAATGATTCTAGAAAATATATTGCTTAAATAAGCTTTAAATGCTATACAATCTCTTTTCAAAATGCCCTTTATCACCATAATGGAAACTTTTTTCAATTGGTTGGGCTTCATTCTTTGTCTCCCATGTTAAGGATTTTAAAACTTTTCCATATCCATTCTTATGGGCCTTACACTTAAGGTTTTAAACTATAAGAACATTGGACTTTGGTTTTATTATCCTTTGTAACCCCATTCATTTTGGCTTTTGAGAGAACTTCTAATTCTTTATCAAACTTTATCTTTATTATGAATAAAAAACATTATAAAGAATTCAATGTCATATTAAATTTTGCCTCACTTAACAAATCTTGCAATAAAAAATGATATCTTTCACATTAGCCATACATATAAACTTCAATTTCCAAAACTTGGTCCAAAGAAGTAAAGATCTAATTAGGCTTTGCTTTATCTCATTTTACATAGTATTCTTCATTCTTTAGAGTCAAATACTCATTAGAATGTGAACGCGTACTTGCTTCAAGGACCTACTTATGACTTTGAGTTTTTTATCTATAGCGTCAAGACTTTCTTTCCACTATACATAGCCTTGGCCATCACATGATCGACATAGCTATCACCATGACATGGTGTTCATAGCTATCATTATTTCATGGTCTATAAAATCCAATTCAAAATTTCCATTTAACATATTCTTTCCTTGGAGCATGTGATCATTTAGAATAGAAGTAATTGGATTTATTCTCCGTAAAATAAACATACACCCTTATCAATGACTATATAACTTTTGAATATAACTATATGATATGTGGGATGCAAAAATATAGATGGAGTTATCCGAAATAATCTGCAATATATTCTATGGCGTTTTAATCAAATAATTATCACTTTTCTGCAGGAAATGTGATATCTCTATATGATTAAATTAAAACTCTTTTTAATTATTATTATTTCCAAAATAACTCATATTTCAATAATAATAACCATCATATTTTAGCCCTTAATTAATGAAATCATTCGTTTAGAGAATATCTTTTCAAAAATTAAGTTGAGTGTATGACCATTGTTTAAATTAATTCCAAGATCGCATTATTATGAAATGCACTTAATGATCTGCTTAGATTAATTTTATCTAATAAGAGATCCAATCTTGAAAGACTACCACCATAAACCCGCCTTTAGGGAGCAAGGCACCTAAGACGGGCTAAGTCGAGGCAAACATTTAAAAAGTTTGGGATTTTGATTTAAAATGTGATTCATATAACTCTTTTCAAACTATTTGACAAACTTTTATATTCATATTTCAACTATCTTAATTAATCTCATTAATTAAGATTATGATTTATATTATATTTATCAAACTCTTTGATAAACATATAAATAATCTTGTTTAATTACTTTAATTAATGTAATTAATTTAAGTAAATTATATTTATCAAACGCTTTGATAAACATATAAATAATCTTGTTTACTTACTTTAATTAATGTAATTAATTTAAGTAATTTAATTTATATATCCCATTATCAAACACTTTGATTAATCATATAAAACTTCATGCTTGAATGCATGGACATATTATAATACATTGATGTGGCATTCCTATTTCTCTATATGACATGCAACATGTTATTATTTTTTTTAACAATTAAAACAAAATAATCATACTTTCATAAAGCATATATGTGGTAAAATACTTTACCTTTTTTTCTAAAATATTACAATAATATTTGTATAGAGTTCTTCTGGTATCTTTTTGGCATCTCTATTATGCTTGAATATTCCATTAGTTCCAAGAAAATTTTTAAAATGCATAAAATTTGAAATTTAGAGTGTATTGTGAACTGTTTAAAGGCTGTCCAAAACTCTGAAAATGTTCACAAACACCCCTACAGATCTAGAACATTTCCAGATTTGTAGTTTCGCTCCTACAGAATGCATCTTTGATTTTATGGTTCATACAACTCCGATTATGTCATCATGTTGGGCTATAAAACCACCAAAACAAGATGGATAGGATGGGAGACAACCCAATAAATCAATTGCACTCATTTGAGCCCTAGTTTCAAAATAAATCATGCCTAGTAGATGAGCTTTCTTAGAACCCAACTTAGATTTAAGCCTGCATGAACCCTATAGGCCCAACACCATGCGTTTTCTCGTTGTCTAGTAGCCATTAGGTGTCATAAAATAGTCCATAGTACCAACCTTTAGTGATAAACCATCAAGCTAGGCCCATAGACCAACACCCAATAGCCCAAGGGGTTGAAAACTTCAAAATGCATCCACTTTGGACTCGGACTCATCATGTTTGAGCTTTAGTTTGTTTGACTGGGCTTAGGGCTTTCCAAAAGACCCTTTGGCCCATCAAATTAGTGAACCCTAGATCTCATCTAGGGTTGGCCAACACCTCTCATTGCCCAAATGCCAAGCTTGAAAGTGACCTAGGGTTTTTGGGCTTGGTCTTTACAATTTGTGGGTTTTTGGCTCACAACCATAGTTCCCAACAACTAGAACCCTATCGTCCACCCTAAGCATGGTCTAAACCATGTTTTAGGGCAAATAATAAAGGATATAACAGCCCATAAGCCCTTGGACATTTTTCCTCAAGCATGCCCTAGGGTTTTCGGCTCTAAGTTTAGGTTTTAGGGGTTTTAGGCCCACAAGCTCATGGGTCGGCCGCCCGAAACCCTACTACCCTCCTATAGCAAGACTTAGGCCATGTTTAGGGTAAGCAACCAAGGCTAGGGCAGCCCTATAGCCTTCACACATTGAACCTCAGGCTTAGGCCAAAACCCTAGTCACCTTAGGGCAAAACGAAACCCTAGCCACTATTATTAATCTTGGCTTGAAGCTGCATGCGACCTCCATCAATTTTTATAATTTGACATCTATAAAATATATAGATCTAATTTTATAAAAAAATATGTACAAAAATTACAAAAATAAATCAACAAAAATAAACAACCATAGAGGGTAATTTAATGACATATAGGCCACCCTATAATTAATAACATACCCAAAAATTGAAAATACAAAGAAAACTCTATGGCCAAGTATTAAACCAGATTCACAACCATTCAATTATTATAAAATTCATTACATAAAAATTATATTAATAATATAGAGAAAAACCCTAATACCACATCAATTAAAACATGTTACCTGGAAAGAAAGTAAACAATTTTTTTTACCTAGTTGCTCACTAGTGGAGAAACTATACCTCTGATACCAATTGTTGGATTCCCGACATGATTTTGATCCAATCAAGATTGCAGAAACATTTTGGGACTCGGATCTTGCCACTAAAGGCTTTAAAAATTTATCTAGCTTTCTTCTACTTCAATATCCAGGTACGTCTGCAAACTACCCGCATGAGACGATTAGGCATCTATCGACATCGGACAAGACCTGAGAACACAAGATAAAAGTTAGAGGGAGCCTTGAAAGTTGAAATGCCACTTGGAGAAGGCCCCTAAGGCTAAATTCATTTTTGTTAGGGCAAGGCTATATATCTTTCCCTTTTTGGCTTTTTGGAGGCTATAATCATCTAAACGTGAAGCCCTAAGCATATCTTATATATATTCCTTCATTCCTTGTCTAATTATAATTAATAAACCTAGTTTAATTAGGATTATATCACATATAAGCCTAGTTTAATTAGTATTATATCACATATAAGCCTAATTGGGCTTTAAGGTTATTCGGCCCCAAACCTAAGTTTAGCCTTATTTAATTAAACTTTTTAATTACCCTAATAGCCCAATAATTTAATTAATCTTATTAATTAAATAATAGGCCCACTTACTAATTAATCATATTAATTAAATGGGCTCAATAAGTAGTTTACTAATTATTATTTATTTAATTTAATATTTGAGTTTTATTCTCTAATAAACTTAATTAAATTAAATAATTAATTTCTCAAGTCCAATCCATATCAAGCAATTTGTTAGCTAGTTACCTAGGGGACCTTGATGAACATATTTAATTACAAGCTCTAATGGATTTGATCCAGTACCTTATTATCTTATAATTGTAGTGAGCTCCACTTATTAACTTTGGCCTATTCTACTATAGGCCCAAAATTGCACTTTTGAATTAAATATTCTTACAAAAAGCTTAACAATTTAATCTGATTAAATTATTTTTTAAGCCCTATCCATTGAGCAACATGTTTAGAGAACTACCCTTCATAGAATACCAATAATTAGAGCTAGGTATAATTTATCGTTTTACCCCTCCACTTACATCTTGAACCCTTGATACCAGTTTTATACCATTTAAATGATTTGAATTTATTGCAATAAATCCTAGTTTAATGAACAACCTTCACTAATCACTTGATCAAGATTTGATCATTTAAAACCTTGTAAAATGATCAAGGTGGTACTCTACAATCCTTTCGGAGTCATTAATTCCATATCTGTGGCATAGTATTTATTATCATACAAATCTTACAGTCCCAACTAGCCAAGATATTGACCTTGCTCTTGTCGATCTCACTTTTTATTCTAGTTGTACACTACCTACTAAGGATTAAGGTAGGAATGTTTTTGGTGCTCCGGTATAGAAATTCACATTCGATCACGGTATTTCCATCAAATAGATAATTTCTACATGGTCCATGTTAAATGCATTCATAATGCACAAGTATATTTGTCCTAAAGTCAACTACTTCAAATAGTTCAACTCACCATTTTCCCATTGAAGACAAATAACATAACAAAATTGGCCAAATAAAGCACTCAGCTTTTGTTTGTAAGTCGTGAACTAATTTCGAGCTATAACAAAGTTCAATGTCTTAAATATATCTCACCCTTTAATTGTTTATACAGTCACACTTGGGTAATTTATAAATAATAATTTTTATTCATTTGTAACAATAATGTTTACATATTATAAAAAAATATCCATACTGTTAAGGTAGATCTCTAACACAAGGTAGACCTGCAGAAAGGACTGGTGGCAATAAATCCAGATCTAAGTCAAAGGGCAAGAAAAAGGGAAAGCGTTGGAATTGCAAAAAACTGGGCATATGAGAAAAGATTGTAGATTTAAAAAGAAAAAGGTTCCAAGCCTAATCTACATGCGTCAGAATCAAAGATTTCCTAAATAAACATCATTAATTGAAGACAAAGATTCATATAAAAAGCGAGAGGTATTGTCCGTTGTTTAGGAAAGTATACAATATCAATGGGTTTTAGATTCGATGGCTTCATTCCATATGACACCACATTGACATTGATTTCATACTCATCGATCAAGTGGAGAGACTATTTACATCAATGATAATATCACATGTAAAATAGTAGGAGTTGAAGATGTTCGAATAAAAATGTTTGATGGTTCCACACATATTATTTCTAGTGTGCAACATGTATTGAATCTTCGAAAGAGTTTTTCATTATTGGAAAAGTTTGATCAAGATGGGTTCAAATTTTCTAGAGAATACAGTAAAATAAAGATTGTCAAATGAGCTCTAGTAGTTGAAAAAAGAGAACTAATAGGTGGTTTGTATCATTTAATAGGAAAAATCATAGTCAAGGAAGTAGTAATTGCTAATGTTGTGACAAATTCGACATCAATTTGGCACAGACATTTAAGGCACATAAGCAGGAAAGGACTGAAGTTACTCCTTGATAGAAACTTATTGCCTAGATTAAAAATTTATTAATTTTGATTTTTGTGAGGGCTGTCTCTATGGAAAGCATCATAGAACAAGTTTTTCTTCATCCACTACTAGAAGGAAGGATGTCTTAGACTTGATACATTATGATATTTGGGAGGCTCCTATTGTATCTAAGCATCTATTAGAGATGCAAAGTATTTTATCTCGTTCATTGATAACTTCTCTAGAACAGTTTGGGTGTATATGCTCAAAAGGAAGAATGAAGCTTTTGATTGTTTTACAAAGTTTAAAGCTTCGATGAAAAATCAAAAGGAAAAAAGATTAAGTGTCTAAGAATCGATAATGGAGGAGAGTAAATCTCATCAGAGTTTAAGGAGTTTTGTAGTAAGCATGGCATAGTGAGACATCTAACGGTTCCAGGAACTCTATAGCAAAATGGAGTGGTTGAAAGGATGAATCGTACACTCATGGATTGTGCTAAGAGAATCATAAGTCACGCTGGGCTAGAAAAATGTTTTCGAGCATAGGTAGTACACACTGTGTGTTACTTCGTAAATCGTTCTCCTAGTACTACATTGGATTACAATATTGCAGAAGAGATATGGTCGAAAATACCTATCAATTATGCACTTCTTCCTATAATTCATTATGATGCTTATGTTTGGATTCCTAAAGAGCATAGAATTAAGCTAGATCTGAGGTCCAGAAACTGTGTTTTTCTTGGCTATGTGGAGTGAACAAAAGAGTTCAGATTGTAGGAACCTACCACCCACAAGGTTAATATTAACCGAGATGTTCTTTTTAATGAAAAGATAACTCAACCCAAAGGCTTTGTTAAACAAAACAAAAAGAATTTGGTTTGTAGGTGACCAAATCACTATACGGTTTAAAATAATTGCCAAAGTGTTAGTATAAGCGATTTGATTCTTTCATTTTGAGCTTAGGATTTCGAAGATTTGAAGCTGATCATTGTGCCTACTTTATAGTCATGGTAATGGTGACTTCATGATCTTGTTATTATATATGGATGATATGTTAGTTGCTGGTACCAATACGAATGGTATTGCAAACTTGAAAGCTCACTTGGCTAGGGAGTTTGACATGAAAGTTTTAAGACCTGCTAGTAGGATTCTTGGGATGATGGTATTTAGAGACAGGAAAAACAAAACAGTCTGGATAACTCAAAGAAGTCATGTTGAAAAGATCTTGGACCGCTTCAATATGCAAGATGTTAAACCAGTCAGTACCCCAATTCCTATTAGTTATAAATTGTCTTCAGAATAGTCATCTAGCACTAAAGTGGAGAAGGTAGATATGTCTCGAGTACCATATTCATATGCATTAAGGAGTCTTATGTTTATCATTACATGTATTAGATCTGACATTGCACATGTAGTAGGAGTTGTGACAGGGACGGAGCCACATAGTGACGAGTGGGGGCAATTGCCCCCACTGAGTTTGTAAAATTTCATGTAATCTCCCCAAGTTTGTATTCTAACACAACAAACCCTTTTTATATTTTAAATGATTTAAATTTTTAATCTATCTTATAATTATTTTTATTTTTAATGGCTTCAACAATAGTTATCTACATTAGCTATTAAACCTTAATATATGGAAAATTAATATCAAAATATATTTTTAATTTACAAGGCCCCATATTAATTTTATTAATTTGTTAAACATTCAAGTTAAGAATTAAATTACAATACCTTGCCTTCTATCAAGTTTTTCTTTATAATATGTTTTACAGAAATACTTATAATTAAAAAATATATATTTTATACAATCTTTTTACTAAGATTTTTATTGATATTAATTTAACTCTACAAATAAATATAAAACTATTTTCGAACTACTACTTTTTATAGTTTATAAATGTCTGTTCTGTTGAACTATTAATTTAAAATCTTTTTAATATAAGAAAATATATAAATCTAATAATGAATATGATTTTTTTATGAATAATTTTTCTAATGTCTTAATTTGCCCCCACCAAAGTAGATGGCTGGCTCCGTCACTGAGTTGTGAGTAAATTAGTGAAGTGGATTCTTCATTACTTGAAGGGTACTTCAAAGGCTACACTGTGTTATATCGATCAAAATTTGCAGTTGGTTGGGTTTGTGGACTTAGATTTTGTAGAATATCGAAATAGATTAAAGTCTATCATTGGTTATGTATTGTCTATGGTAGAAGGAGTTCTTAGTTGGATGTCTAAGTTATAATCTAAGGTTACATTATCTTCTACAAAAGCTGTGTATATGGCAGCTACAAAAGTGTGTAAAGAAGCTACTTGGCTAAAGAGATTACTTAGTACTTTTCAAGTATAACAAAAGGTGATTGTGATCCATTGTGACAGTTGTAGTGCAATATATTTGGCTAAAAACCTGGTATTTCACTCAAGGACAAAGCACATTAAGGCTGAGTATCACATTGTATATGAAGTTTTGGAAGATGGTCAAATCTCATTTTAGAAGGTTCACACTAACAACAAAGTGGCACATATGATGATTAAGCGTATCACAGTGGAGAAGTTCATTTGATGCAAGACTTCTCTTGAGCTTGATGCTACCTGATCATTGGTAACAAGGAAATGGGCAATAGCTTTGGAATATTTTCACAATAGAAGAGAAACAAGTCTTCAAGTGGGAGAATGTTAGAATAGGAAATCCTTTTCCTATTAGGATTAAATTAATTAATGGATTCTTATTTAAGATATTAGTTAATTGTGAATCATTGTTCCTAAAGGATTAGGATTTATTTTATTTAGGATTATACACCTAATTTCTTTTTTGTATAGGAAAAATATCTTATTTGGGGCTATGTTGTCTAATACTTTTAGGATTAGTTATCCTACTAGTTTGGAGATTATAGTAGTATAAATGGGTGACTTGTAGTAGTGCTTTGGGATAACATATGACATAACATACAAAGCTCTATTGAAGGGTGTATAAAAGCTTCTAGTTGAGAGGTTATGAGGATTCTCTAAAATCTTATAAGTATTTCTTTTTTTTAGTGAATACTATTTTTCTTTTTTGGCTCCATGGACATAGGCATATTGCCGAATCACATAAATCTTGCATGTCTTCGCTTGTCTCTCTATTTTTCTCTACTTTGTTATTTCCTTATCTTGTGTTTGATATTATATTCTGTAACAAATTTTAGTACTTTTAATTCATATGTCAACTCTTATATAGTCTGATTTTAGTTTGATTTTGCCCCCAAAAAAAACAACAAAAAAAGTTTCTAGCTCCTTCACGGGCCACATGTTATATGTTGTCTACACGGTTTACTCAAATACACTTCAGCTACACAATTTCTTTCCTATCCAAGCGCAACAAATTGAATATGGAGTTGTGTAGGTGAGTAGAAACCGTGTAGGAGTGAAAGCAACGAGCGATAAATTTGAGCTGTGTGTAATAGGAGTAGTAGTTATGCGGAGGGGTAAATAAAAGAAGCATTGAATGAGTCGTGCGACAGTAAATCAAGTTTTCGACGGCCAAAGTTTATTGGCTGATGTGGGCCACTATCTTGGACGGGTTTGCCTTTACATTCTTCCTTATCTCTAAGGAGTCTTTTCAGTTCTTGATAACATTCAAAGAAAACTAATTATAATAAAAATTAATAATATTATTAAAAATAATATTAGACTTATAAATTTTTTATACAAACATATATATATATCATAAGGTGATTTGAATAGTTAACATACAAAAGTTAACTTAATTAATAAAAGCTAATATATGTTCAAAAATAAATAATACCACATCTTTTTGCATACACGAGTTTATATACAAAATATATAAATATAAGATTATGTTTAATTAACAAAAATCACATATTAAAATTTAATAAGATACGAAATTAATAAAGAGCAAAATTTTTTTAAAAAAATACAATTAGTGTGTGACAATAAAAATAATAATTTCATATCAATTTATGTACGAAAATAAGAGTTCGTTTAAAAAAATATAAGTGATAATAATTTTAGGTTAGATTTAACTTATTTGACTAATTACTTGTATATTGTGAATCCAAAAGTTATCAAAACGAAAAAAAAAAAAAAGATATCTATGTGTCTAATATAAGCGGATTTCCCCTTTAAAACAATACCAATCTTTGAATCATTGTTATAGATTTGTACTTTCTTAAAATGAAATTATGAATCAGAAGTAGTCCAAGAATGTGTGTGTATATGTATGTGTGTGTGTATATATATATATCGAAAGGGATATCCTAACATAAAACTAAATACAAATTTCTAAACATTGATCTATAAAATCTAATAGTTGAGATAGCAGTATTAAATACAACTTATTGACTTTCAATCTCAATCATTGGATTTTGTAAAATCAATTACGATAAATTATATCAATAAAATTTTAAAAAATCCCCTCTACATACATACATATATGCATGTCTATCAAAGCCCAAATTTCCATTAGCTCTTATCAAATGTTGGATCCATAGATAATAAGGGTGAGAGGTCAATGAGTATTTGTTAATCAAATATTGAGTTGTATTAAATCATATTGTGCGAACTGTATATATAAAATAGGGAAGAGATTTATCGATACAAAATTTTTGACACAAAATTATATACAAACTTCTAGTTATCGATCTATAAAATCTAATAGTTGAAATGATTGATGAGTTAGTAGTATTAAATATAACATTTTGAATTTCAATCTCAACTATTAGATTTACTGATATCAAAGACTAGAAATTTGTATTAAAAGATCTCTTCCCTATAAATAATATTATTCAGATTTACAAATTTTATATAGAGACGAATAGATTATACAATAAACATTTACAACCTGATTCATATAATTTGAAATAATACAATATCGTCTAATGGGTAAAAAATAAAGATTATTAAAAAAAATTATAAATGATGTAGTAAACCATCCATCGAATGATGTTATCTTATCTTTAGTCGTAAATACTAGTTACACATATAGTATTTTTTTTTTATTATTATTATTCTTGTTGTAGAAAGAAGTGGCATCTTCGTTTTAGACTTAGATTCACTAAGTTTTAGCTTAAATTGAATCCAAGTGGTGCTATTTGCAACCCACTATATATTAAACAAAAAGTATATCATTTCTTATTATACCCCATTTAAAATTTTTAAAATTTTTTATATCACAATCCATTTAATCCAACAATTAACCCTACCAACTTTATCAATCTTAGCCATTAAAGAATATTGAGTAAATATTATTCATCTTTTTATCAATTCCTTCTCCTATAAAATACTTTTTCTTATTTTTTCTATTTAACTTCTCTATCTTATTTAATCAACTATTCTTTTTTATGAAGGATTTGAACTTTAATCTTTGGATTTGATTTTGAGAAAGTGATTTGAAAGTTGATAATTGTAATAGGTGTTAATCTTATTTGTTATTTTATTTGTTGAAGATCTTTAACTTGTACCAAATCGAGTTTAAATAAGAAATTGGATTAAAGTAAGGTTTATGCAAGTAAGTGGGGTGTAAAAGATTCTATAGAATGAAAAAGAAATAAAAGAAGTTTTGTCACTTTAAATGAGGATTTTAGGTAATTTATTACAAGGACAAGTATACAGTAAACTTTTTTTTTTTCCGAAGAAAAAAAGTAGATCTCCTTTAGTTTGTTAGTGGGCAGCAAATAGCACCACCCTTAAATCCAGAAAGGATCAGTTTAAGTTTCAGGCCCAACAAAAAGCTTTCTGGTTGAAGCCCAATTTAAAACTTGTTTAGGTGAATGTAATTTCAATTCAAGCCTTTTAGATTGCTGACAGAGGTGTCAGTGTCAATCCCCCGTTTTATTGTAATTACGGCTGGACAGGTGGGCTTGGTCCTTATGCTTTAAGTCAAGGATATACGGCCTGTCCACATGAAATATTATCGAGAAATTCTTCATATCTACCATATATTCCGCAATATATTCTTTCCTATTCCTTTGAATGTTTCAAAGTCTTCTGTTAATGGTATAGTTTTAAAATATGTTCATCAGTAGTCAGTGGCATGTTATTTCTGTTATGTAATCTGATTTATCAAACTAAATAACTGAGGTTTGGTTGCTAAGTAACGGAGGTGATCATCAATCTACGTATGTAGGCATTAAACCCGGAAAGAAAATCCAAAGTCTCTAAAGAGCACACGATGGCTGAAGTGAAGTTGTTTGGGGTGTGAGGCTGACCTTGCAGTTGTAGAGTCGAGATTGCTTTGAATCTCAAAGGCATTGAATATGAATTCGTAGAAGAGGATCTCTCAAACAAGAGTTGTTTGCTGCTTCAATACAACCCCCTTCACAAGAAAGTTCCTGTGCTTGGGCACAAAGGAAAGCCAATAGCTGAGTCTCTTGTTATTATTGAATACATAGATTAGACCTGGAAAGACGTCCCCATCTTGCCTCAGGATCCTTATAAGCGAGCCATAGCACGTTTTTGGGCTAAGTTCATAGATGAAAAGGTTAGTACATGTATATCAGTTATTTCCTCAACCTCTTTTTTGAATTTCAATGTTTTTGTCCATTACTTAGAATTAAGGAAATGAACTGGGTTGTTTAATTATATATAATTTGTGCTTATCTTCTGTTTATCTATATAGTGCTATCCCGCAATATGGAAAATTTGCTTCGCCACTGGAGAGAATGCCCGAAAGGTAGCGATGGCAGAAGCATGTGAGCACCTATAAACACTTGAAAATGGGGTCAAAGACAAGAAATTCTTTGCAGGAGAGAATATCGGACTGGTTGATATTGCTGCCAGCTTCATAGGCTACTGGGTTGGAGCTATTGAAGAAGCTGCGGGAATGGAGCTGTTAACGGAAACTAAATTTCCTGTATTACTTAAATGGAGAAACAAATACGTTAACTGTAGTGCTATCAAGGAAAATCTGCCACCAGAAGACAAATTAGTTTCTTTTTTCCGCGCTCGTTTTGGAGCTTCCAAGCAGTACGTCGATGGAGATAATGTATACATATAAATCGCCATGCGATGCGCGCTTTCCTAAGAATAATTAATTATATATTGTATTCGTCTGTTAGTTCGTAAGTAAATCTGGTTTCAGCTTCTCCTAAAGCTTCTGGACAAAATGGCAACAGGGGCTCCTTGGCATTATTAGTCGTTTTAATTTTAAACCATTTAAAAAAAACAATATCCACTACCGTTACTGGTTTTGTTATCCGGGCCTTCACTTCTGACGTGATAGAGGTAAACAAAAACAAAATCATACCAGTATTGATTGCGCGCTTGTAATTTGACAGACCATTTTAACCCAACTATGCCTCATATATCGATATCGGATGTCTCGAGTGGATTAATTTCTGTATTAAATAAAATACCAATATTTACAATCCTGATCATTATATATCTGAAAAAGCATAATGCGGAATCATAAGCAACTCCACTTGATCTACAGATTAGGAAATACTTCAGCCCATCCCATAATGACTTCTTTTTCTCATATGAACAAACAACCCATGTGCACCAGAACAGTTATCCCTTACTGTACCAGCTCATATCTTCAGTGGATTCACGATTGTTTCTAACATAAATTATTTATATTTAAAAAAAAAAAAAACCTATATAACATTATTAAATGACAAATTGCATAGAGAAGAGACCTATTCTTAGTTTTAAGAAACAATTAGAAATAGAGAACTCGATTAACGGATTCAACAGGGACCCAGCTCTTCCTGAGTATTCAAGTAATCAAATATAGACCCCAAACTGATGATTTTGTTAATTAATAATGGCATAAAGCCAGTATGGCACATGAAATGTCTAATGGGCAGTCGGAAAGTGCTGGCAGCTGATTTAGATTCTTCACATCTCATGCAGGGCAAAATATTACAAACTAAGCAAGTAGCATAAACAATACAAGAAAAATATATGTTAACATTGCCTCATGGAATGTCTCGTAAATCGTAATATACTATAAGTTGAAACTTATGCAGAGTCT
Source organism: Boswellia sacra (assembly GCA_013180625.2). Taxonomy (NCBI): domain Eukaryota; kingdom Viridiplantae; phylum Streptophyta; class Magnoliopsida; order Sapindales; family Burseraceae; genus Boswellia; species Boswellia sacra. The sequence continues at coordinate 391,099 of SNVD02008589.1, forward strand.
TCCATCTGATGTAACAGACATCAACATAAACCAACTAAGCAACATCAACAAGAATCAAAATGATATTGCCCAAACTTTGTAAATCAAATTTTTATCAGATAAAATATTATGAAACTTAGAATTCAAGAAAACCCTAAAAATTCAATACCCATCAAGAAGAGAACACATGTAATTTTATTCAGGACGCGGCTATATATATAGCCAATAATACATTCTATTCTCCCACGTTTCGAAGACAAAGGGAATATATTCCTTCGTTTGGTTCTAAAAGTTAAACAAGTTGAGGACAGGACATAAATTAATCTCAAACCCACACAGAAAGGCCGAATACAGATCAACATAGATTAAAGTTTAAGAACTTCTTAGGTAATCATTTCTGTAAATTAATCACAGCCCAAAGTTGAAATCACTTCTTATTGGAAACCTGATCCTTGACGACAGTCACAGGGCAAGTTGCATGTGTGATCACGAAGTTGCTAACGCTTCCCAACAGTATCCTATTTCATTAGTCCACCAAACCAAATCAAACACATTGTTACACTTACGCACATAATACAAATAAATAAATAAACAAAGAAACAAACTTGCGCTGTTTGACAAGAAAATCAAGACAAATAATGAAATTGCTTGAAACTAAACTATATATAAAGAGGGGAAGATATAAATTTCACACCTTTGAACGGTACCAAGCCCTCGGCTTCCAATAACGATAGAGTCCAGCTTCAGATACTCAATTGCTTCAAGTATTCTGTCTCTTGCGTCTCCCCAGTATATCTTGGTAACAACTTTCACCTATAAACAGATCCATGAATAATAAACAGACCCAGGTGCGTAATAGGCACAAATAAAAGTTGAAAATCTAAAGATGGGGAACCTGTTTCTGTCGGGAAACAGTGTCAAGCATGTCAAGCACTTCTATGTCCGTTTTAACATCGTACTTTTTCATAACCTCAGGCTCTCTGAACTCGGCCAAAGGACTAAGGGCTGCCAAAAAACAATACAATATGAAATCAGATGAAGTACAGATGAGATCATGAAGCTATAAGCCTATAACATCAAATAAAAAGATACTTACGAGAACCAGATTTGGCCCAGAGATGACCGCTAGACTCGTCGAGATGATTTTGGCTAACGTGGATGATGTACAGAGTGTCACAGGTGTCTGCCAAATTATCTATCGCCCATTGGAGAGCGTTCTTGCTGCTCTTTGAGAAGTCCATGGCGACGCCTATCTTCTTATCCCCCGGCATTTTCGCTTCCTCAGATAGTTTCTCCTTCTTCTGATGATCTATGTGATCTCTTTTCTTTTGATGAAAATGCTAAACAAGCTTCTCTTGTGAACGTTAGAGAAATGAAAGCCAAGATCCTCTGAACTTTCGGCCACGGGAATGGGACTGCCTTTATTTATGTGAAAGGAGACAAAGAAGTCTACAAAACCAGGTGCTTTCGTTGCAATCTTCTTTTGAAGTTTCATCTCTACCGTCCACGTGTATATCTGGTTTAATAGCGGTGGATTCGACAATCACTGTTCTTGTCTACCGGACTTTTGAGTCACCCCTAATCGCGCGGAATAAAAATAAAAATCTTTATGCAAGTTGTCCTTTGCTTAAGAATAATCTGATGGTGAATGTGCACGCAATTGCCAAGTCGACATTTATGGGTCATTTCCTCTGCGCCTTATCAGCTTCGGTTCGATGATAAGTGTGCGCAACGCATTATTTTATGGCGAAAAGAAATGTTTTAACATAAATTTTTTATAGAATTTTTTAATATATTTTTTAATTATTAATTTATAAAATTTAATGATTAAAATAATTAATAATATATTATTTTTTATTAATTTATTAATTATTTTAATCATTAAATTTTATAAATTAATAATTAAAAAATTATATTTAATTTTATATCAAAAATTTTAAATCAAAATATCTCCTTTCTATTTTGTAACAGTCAGTAGTTAACCGATCTAACGAAGAAAAAACCAAAAAGAGGATAAGCAATACCTTAGCGGGTCAAAGATTGGGAGAAGCGAAGCTACCTTACACCTTCCTTTGTCTTTGTCAAATGATTATGCTTTGCTTTACATGAGAATGAGTCCAGATCATATGAAATCACTAAAGAGAAAAATAAAGGTAAGTCATACGGTAAGAAACAGTTGATTGCAGACAAATAATGGTAGTAAAGTATTGTTAATCTGGGTCCAATAGGATTTGCGTTTAGTGTCAGAGTTGGTGGAGGTAAGTATGAAACTCAATCGTATACCGGCCAAATGCAAGCATTATTATAAAGCTAATTGTTTCGAAATTGGGCTGTATGAATGACCCATTAATGATGGTTTAGTACAATGTTGAATATTCCGAGATCATGATCTTTGAAGCTAATAACTTCGAAATTGGTTTGTGATACCTCTGTTGAGTTGTTTAGTCCAATTTGCCATATCTCACTGTCGGGTTGGGAGAAGTAATGCCGTGGAGTCCCATGCGTGAGATTCTGGTCCCTCTGGGCCGAGATGGAAGAAGTTATACTGTTTTGACCCGGATCCCTTGGGCGTAAGAGTTGTGAAAGGGTCGGAGGCCCAAGGCCATCAAGAAGTGGATTGATGGGGTTGTAAGATTGTTGCCACACAGCCCAAGTTTAATGGACCAGCTGAAGGCAGCGCTAGTGGGAGATTCTTGACATTCTATTAAGACACCGATAAAACTCTTTCTAACAAGTTACAAACCTCCATTCTCTTTTCTACTCAGATTTCCGGTGATCAAGCCCGAGGGCGGGGGCTACTAAGGACACATAAGCCTGGGTGCGGTTTAGGTTGGATTTCAACCGTTTACCACTAGAGTACAGTGCTTTTTGGCTTTAATGATTACAAACAACTTTAACTAATGAATTCATTTGTATATTTAATTAAAACTAACATCTGCAACAAAGTTACAAGTCTTACAACTCAAATTTGGGTCACAACACACCACCATAAAGAGGCTTCGCCACTGCTGCCAGCCGCGCTCTCAATAACTTTTCATCGACATTATATTATTTATCCAATTTTAAGGCATGAAAAATTAAAAAAAACGACATCGGGTGCGGGTATTACATTCCAAAACCCGCAATTATCTACACCTAAAAAAATCCCAAGATTTTGCGGGAATCAAGAAAGAATTTTTTTTATCCGGTGCGGGTGTAAAAATTGTCAAACCCGCACCCGTTTCCAGATTTTATCATCCCTAACACCCATCCAATTTTTGGGATTTCACTCGTCTTTCCGCCGATGTTTACATTGCTTCGGTTAGTTGTCACTGCAATTCCATCACCAGACACACACCCACACAATTATAATATAACAGTGCCTCTCTATATTTGTTACAAATAAATATTTTCATTGCCATTAGACATTGGACATTCATTCCATCTGTCACATTAGCATGTCCGAATGGCTTCAAAAGCCAGATATGTTCCCGCTCCTCTAAAATCTTCATTATAAAATTATTTCATTCGCTAAACTATTTACTAAAATCTAAAGTTCAATCAAATTTTTACTAAAATCTAAGTTGAAACAATATGTAGGAATAATCTCAATTATAGAGGGTAATTATAATGATTGATGAAAGAGCTAGTTAAAGACACTGGTCGATCACAGCTTCGGCCTAAAGGGACCCGCACGCCACCAAACTCAAAAAATATTATTAAATTCTTTTAAAATATTGTATAATATAAATAATATGTATTAGATTCTACTATTCTAGCCTTCATAGATCTTCTCCAAAAAATTAAAAAATAGACACAATTAGAGGTTCTTGATAAAATTTAAACATATTCTAAAAAATTATTATGTCATAGACACTTTCTTAACAAAAAGACTCAATTATCCTTACACTTATTTATGTAATTAAATTTAGAAAAAAAAAAGTGAACGAAACAAAGAAACCAGTCACTCCTTCATACACATCACTATCTGAAACAATCTTCAACTACTGAAGTTGAGCAACAAGGTAAGAAAAACTTTCGTTATTCTCTCTCTAAATGGCTTAAAAATTTCAGTAGGTTGTAATATTTTGGTTATTTATTGTTACGGTAACTGTCAACCGTATAATGTAGCTTAAAATAGGGATATGTATGCGAACTAAGGTTAGAGATAGTACCGTTATTGTCAACATTTGCTAGAAATTAGAATTCGCTGTAAGAAAATATGGTATCACAGTCGACGGGGAAGAAGACGAGTTTGTCGAGCAGTTGTGTCAGATAGACACTCGACATGTCGGATGGTCGTGTCGAGTATCTACGGGTTATGTCGAGTCTATGATCAAGTGTCGTGTTAGAGCATCGAGTTGAGTGCCGAACATGACGTGTGTCGGATGCCAATTTCATCGAGTTCGTGTGTCGAGTATATGTGTCGAGGTAGTCGAGCATCGGTCGTCTTGCGTCGAGTTCATTGTCGAGTGTCGAGTGTTTACTGTCGAGTTACATCGAGCGTTTCAACAAAAATGTCATTTTGTGCCTTTTGTAAGCAATTTTGTAATGATTTTTTGTCAACGGACTTATATGATATGTCTCTATTATGCAGGCTATGGAAACTTTACGCATACTCATTCTATACAATGGTTCCTAGACTATGCAAGAGAATGGTGGTTATTTACATACTGGTAGGAGGGCGAAGCCATTGATAATTCGTAGGTCTGCTACCTATAATGAGTTGGTTGACTGTATTAGTACTGAAATGAGTTAGGATCTTCGTAAGCATAACATAAGTTTAGAGGTACAATTTGCTTTTAAGGGTCTTCCGCCAATGTCGACTCTTATTGAGACTGATAACGATGTTTGTTTCTTTATACAACATTCTTTTGGAGGACCAACAGTCATATACACCATTAATTGTGAAAGTTGAAGATAAGGAGAAGCGAAGACAGAGGTCAGGGTCCGATGCAGTACGTAGGGGACAAAGATCTTCTCATCCCTCAGTGTTTTGCTCAGCAAGTGAAAGCAACCAATTAAGTGAGTCCACTCCTGTTTGTACACAACCATAATTGAATGATGACGTTGGCATTGAGTTTGTGCAGTATTCACGGCATGCAGGGCATGAGTCAGGTGGGATCTTAGTACTTTTCTAACCTCCTAGCCAAAGCGTTTTTCATTTCTTTAAGTGTCTTATCAAAAGACACCAATCCCCGTGGATAATTGTTAAAATCATCTAGCGTGTTGACAAAATTCAACCATACACGGGAGACAATTCGGTGTCGATCCTGTGCCATGAAAAAATGCTCCAACACGTAGTACAAGGCCAGCTTCACAACATCCTCATCTAGCATAGCTGAGACATTCAATTGCAAAGTCTCGCATAAAATTCCTTGAGCTTCATGTCCTTGCCATCGAAGTATGTATCCAACAAAGGGCGCAGATTCAAGACAATCGGTATTGGTGGCACGGTGAAAGCAAAGGTCAATCCGGTAATCAAACCAAACTTGTGGACAGAAAAACGAATCAGTCTTCCTGCAAAGAAGGAAAAAAATATTAGATGCTAATAATGGTAACAAAAAATTAACTACAAATACCATATGCTCAAAAAAGAAATTTTATTTTTTAACTGCATTGTAGTTCAAAACCATATTTTTACCTTCAATAAGGAACCACATCTCTTCAGCGTAGCCCACTATGTTAACCTCCCATAGAAGCACATTGTGCACCAACTGAGATGGAAATAACAGCTCCCGAATGTCTAGAAGAAACCCAAAACATGTATTACAAAACATGTCTTGTAGCCTCGCACTCAAATGCACGCGATTCTACAGTATACAGTCCAAACTTGTCAAGTTTGTGATCACCGCATGGCAGTACTCATCATACGGTGTCTTCAGGGTGAAGGATAGTCCAAATTCACTTCCCATTTGCTTCAACCTACAAAAATAAAATCTGTTATAGTAATATATGATGCAAAAAGACCAAAAACAAGGCTAAAACAAGCAAACTGTCTAAATGCTCGATACACTCGACAAAGCTCGACAAAACTGTCGGATCCTGTAAACTCTTCGGATGATGTATCCGACACCCGAATCTAACACTCGACAAAATTGTTTTCACTTTCATCGGATTGGTCGAGTGTCCGATGAAAGTGAAAACAATTTTATCGAGTGTCGGATAGATCATCGAAGAGTTTCAAGATGTGTCAGATAGCCGACATTCGACATGTCGGATGAAAGTGAAAACTATTTTGTCAAGTGTCAGATTCGTAAACTCTTCGGATTTTACATTCGACACACGACAAAATTGTTTTTACTTTCATCCGACACTCGACCAGTTCGATGAAAGTGAAAACAATTTTGTCGAGTATCGGATACATCATCGAAGAGTTTCGAGATATGTTGGATAGACGACACTTGACATGTCAAATGAAAGTGTAAACCATTTTGTCGAGTGTCGGATGTAAACTCTTCGGATTTTGCATTCAACACACAACAAAATTGTTTATCCGACAGTTGACATGTCGGATGAAAATGAAAACAATTTTGTCGACAGTCCGATTCGAGTGTTGGATACATCATCGAAGAGAGATTACAGTGTCGAATTCTTCATCTGACACTTGAGATATGTCAGATAGCTGACACTCGGCATGTCAGATGAAAGTGAAATCAATTTTGTTGAGTGTCTGCAAAATCCAACACTGTAAACTCTTCGGATGATGTATCCGACACTCGACAAAATTGTTTTCACTTTCATCCGATGGTCGAGTGTCGGATATCCGACACATCTCGATATATCTGACACTCGACCATCGTCTACTTCGCGATTGAGCTCGTCAGTTTTGACAATTTTCATACGTATTGAACCACAAAAATCACCTAATAATACTAGATTTATCCTTAAAAACACAGAATAAGTTCACAAATCTGACGGAAACACAAATCCCTAATTCAAATACCCTAAAAACTAACACAAATCTAACGATGGGTGCTTTTGTCTGCATCGTCTTGCTTCTATCCTCAATCGATGCTCGTATCGGTTTACGTTTCGAGCGGTGTCGAGAGGTTTTGATAATTTTAAGTTAAAAGAAAAATAAGGTTTTGGGAAAAAATTGAATATATAAGGGTAATTAAGTCATTTTGTCAAGAAAGTGTCTATGGCATGAAAATTTTTCAGGATTTGTCCAAATTTCATCAAGGGCCCCTAATTGTGTTCATTTTTTCAATTTTCCCCTCTTTTTATATAACCAAATTTACGTAAGTATATAATTGATATTTAAATCGAAGGATCACGAGTTTTTTGCTTTTATTATATTTAATTAAGTAAATATTCTTTAAATAGAAAAATAATACGTTCTAATTAAATAATATCTTTTTGTATGAACAAATTTTCTATTAGATGAATGATAATTATTATCCTATTTATTAAATAAAAAAAAGTAGTAAATATTTTCTCTCTTCTAATTTCTATCTGGGATATTTAAAGAGGAATTGAAGAGAAATTTAGTGTAAAATCAATTTTTAAAATATGAAAGAACGTTGAGTTCCTTTTTAATACATGACTAAGTCCATACAATTTTAATGCAATTATTATATGTATTTTTTGTATGTTATTAATATTAATAATATTACTTTTTCTTTTTATTATATGAATTTTTTTGGTATATTTTTTGGACTCAATTATTAATAAAAAATTTTCATAAATCGGCCCCCTTAAAAACTTAATCATCCATCCGTCGCTCGTTAAAGAGTTGTAGACAACTATTATAATGTTATGTGTAAAAAGAGAAGATAAAGTATAGGAGTTTGCAGATGCCATTTGCAGAGATGTTAAATACAATAATGTATATCTTAGATGGTGTTTGTTTCAATCACTTAACACTTTTTATATCTAAACACTTTTTAGAATTTAATTTACACCACTTAATAGGATGTTTGTTCGCTCTTTTAGATACCACTCAAAAAATGGTAAGAGAATATTTTATTTTTAATGTGACTTTTTTTACTCTTGTTAAAATATAAAATGTTTATATTTATATTTAAACAATATTTTAAAAATTAAATAGTTAATAAAATTAAATCAAAATTCTTTTTCATTTAAATAATTAATATTATATTTCTTACAATCTTTAAAAAATAATTATTAACTAAAATTAAATAAAAATTCTTTTTCATTTAAATAGTTAATATTATATTATATAAACTCATATGATATTATTGTATAACTACTATATCATTGATATTATAAATTTTTAAAATTCATTCATCTAATTAGATCAAGTTTAAGTCATATCAATTTGTATTAAAAAAAAAATGTACGAGTAGTATTTTATCAATTACATTTTGAGGACCATATTTTGAATCATAAAAGATTGATTCTATTAATTAAAGTGTTTTCCATTTCATAAACTTAAAAAAAAAAAACTAACATGTTCTTTTAACTGATAATATTAAATATTAATTTTTTTATTTTTATTTACACTATTAAATAAAATAAAATGTCCTTAGCAATTTAATTAATAAATTTTGAATTTAAAAAAATTGTCCCTATAATATGTAATAAAATTCTATCAAATATACTGTCTATTTTAAAACTTGCTATTTATAATGATATCAAAATTTTCAATAGTTATTACTCGATATATTATTAACTAATTAATTTGAAATATTAATAGAAATAAATGAAAGTTCATCAATTATAAAAAAAAATATTTATCATATTTTAATATGATAATTGTAAATTTAGTAATAAATAATATAATAATTTGATAATAAATACTAAAAAATCACAAATATACCAAAAATTGTACCTTTTAATAAATTAAAATAATATTCATAAATAAAAATTTGATAAAATTTATATTATTTTAATATATATGGATATTTATGGAATAAAATTTTTAACACCTCATTTGGACAATAATGATTAGAAAATTTGGCAAAATTTATATTATTTCAATATGTAGGGATATTTATGAAATAAAATTTTTAACACCTCATTTAGACAATAGTGATTAGAAAAAGTGATAAATTTTCACTTTTTCAATTAAGTAATTTATCACTTAAAAAAAGTGTTAAATGGAAAAACAAACAAAAATTTTAAGATTAAATTCTAAATACTTTAAGTATTAAATGATAAGTGGAAGAAAACAAACACCACCTTAGTTTTCTTATGACAACTTCACCAGTACTTGAATTCAAGATCAGGTTTAAAGAGTTATAAGCAGGCGTTGGATAGAACTACTCTTACACGCGTGTGTATATATATATATATGGAGACACATAGTAAAACCTTGATAAATTAATAATTTTTGTTAAATAAAAAAATCATCCGGTTCTGACTCAAGCTATGTATTAAATTAATAAATTCACCAAATGCATAAGAAAAAAAAAATTTAAATCCTTTAAGGTCCAACGAAAATATAAATTAATAATTGATCAAATACATAGCATAAATAACATATAAATTCATAATATTAAGATAATTTTTTCTTGACAACTTCTAGTTTTTCAATTCTACTCTTAATTCTACTTTTTTTTTTCCAAATATGCATCTAAAGTCTTTTGTTTTCTCTTTCTATCTAAACTAAACTCAACCTCATCCTTAATTTTTTTGCAAATATAAGTGTGTGTGTGTGTGTGTGTGGTGTTTTCATTTGTAGTAAGTAGTTGTTTAAGGTTATTATTGTTTAAATGGTCTCTTTCAAAAAATATTTACTAAAACACAACTATTATCTAAATCATGATCATCATCAGCAAGTCTATTCGTTACTTCTTAAATAATCTCTTCGTTAATAGGCGATTCTATCACTATATTCTTACTAGAATAGATCAAAATATGCTCACAATCAATTATATTTTTATAGCACATAGCAAAAATAGCTTAATGTAATCTATTAACTGTTCACGCATTAACTTTTGGCCAAATTGATTTATTATTATTTTTTATTTATAAAACAGGCATGAATTTTGATTAAAAAAAATGATATGTTTTAAATAATTAAAACATAAAAATATTTTAAATTTAATAATTTTTCATTTAATAAATTATTTATTTGTCATTAAATAAATAACTGGGTAAAATAATAATTTTTTATATTCCCAATAGTATTAATTTATCAAAATTTTATTGTATATTGAAATTTAGAAATTTTAATGATTATTTAATAAAAATGAAATCTCTTTGATTTCCATATTACCCATAATTTTTTAATCACCTTACATTTATATGTTAAAAAAAAAAAAAGAACAAAATAGGATGGATTGAATTACCTTTAAGTTTAAATTCTTTCTTTTTATTATAAAATAAATAAATTACATAAAAAAATTATCTTGGAGCTAGATGCACGTGCAAATATATTCCAAGCATCTCGTTCTTCAAAACATTCCTTATCAAAATTTAGGAAGTTAAAATTGTTGGAATTTGTGACTTGTTTCCTAATTCAAATTGACTTTTACAAGCAATAGGAAAGGTACAAGGAAAAGAAAATTATAGTTGTTAAATAAATAAGAGTTCTACTCCTATTCGGAATAGACAATCCCTACATAAACATATTAAAATCAGAGTTGAGAATCAATTTTAGATATGAGAGAAGGATTGGATATAAAAGTAAACACCTTTGCAGAGACATGGGAAGAGTTATAAAAGAGATGGTTAAACAACATTGAGTTGAGCAAGCAAAATGAAAAATAGTTTCAGAGCTCTATAGTATTAGGTATTAGGTAGAATACCAGGTTTGACGTGTTATCTCTTGTACTCTTGTATATTTATGATCTAGTACTTTTATTTCTTCATCCGTGAACGTACGTAATTGATGTCGAACCACATTAAATGTGGTATCTCTTTGCGTTTGTGATTTACTTTTTAATCTCAATGTGACATTTATTTCTGCATAATTTCTTACAATTGTTATTGCAGCTCCAAGTTGTAAACTGGTAGAAGAAAATTTTTCTGAGATAGAGTATACACAATAAAAAGATGGACTACATTGGTTTTCAAGTTGTAGGTGAAGTGATTATTAAGTAACAACTTTTGATGAAGTTTTCGTGATTGTACTGTTAAATAGATGTAATGATGGTGAATATAATTTTCATTATATTTGTTACTTAGACGAAATACTCTCCAAGGTGGAGAATGTTGGAATAGGAAATTGAAGTTGATAAATATAGGAAAAATTTCATGAATGAACCAGTGGTTCGCTCTAAAACGGAGATGACCCCTATTTTTGGGAAATAGGCAGAAATGACATTGCCTTTATCTCATCTCTGTTAAGTTGGATTGCCATAGAAAATGACCTTAATACCCTTTGACAATTTAAATTTTTTTTTTTTTTTAAGATTATTACATAGACATGTACAAACCCAGCACATTTACATACACACTCTCGCCATTCCATCACACCAACTAATTAATTATCTATTGTACACAAATTTTGTTATTTATTATAATATTGATTTTGAGAAAAAAATAACTAGATCTCTCGTCTACTCTCACGACTCCCTCTTCAACTCGTCAACACTAGTAACATAACCCACCATCTTCGGACCAGACCTTGATCCACCACCACCATTTTTTTTAAATGGTAGTATTGATTCAAAAATAAAAAAATATATAAAAAAGATTTGGTTGAGGAGATGAGCAGAGAGGGTAATGTCGTGGAATTGAAGGGAGGACTCCATGGCATGGAAGGGGTTGTGATGAGTTAGCAAGATTTGGTAGAGCAAATCGGCATGGCTTGAGTTGTGGGAGATCGAGGAGTGGAAAGGCATCGAATTGGGTGGACAAGAGAGTAAGAGAACGAAGAGGAGAGACGAGTTTGAGAGAAGTGAGGAGGTAAGAGCAAGAGTGAAAGTTTAAAGCGCCATTTTCAGTTTCAGAGTTCAGTTTTCGAGCTTCACATGGGTCGGGTTTGTCTTACTGAAGCAAGAAGAGAGAGAGAGATGCGGTTGGGTGGGGGTGGTTCTGCAAATGGGTGGGGTTATTATGGGCGTTCATGCAAGATTTGTAATATAGAGTGTTAATTTGAAGCTTTTAATTATGGATATATTCAAATTTCTTAAATTAAAATGAGATTTATTAGATGATTTTATATATTGAGATAAAATTACTTATCCATCCTTCCATTGTCAAAGTTAAAATAAATAATTTAACAACAGGGTTATCTTTGTCTATTACCAAAAAATGGGGGTTATTTCAATTTTAAAGCAAGCCTTAAGGTCATTTGTAATTTTTCTTTTTTAATATATAGGATTCCTACTCCTATTGAGAATAAAAGATCCCTACATAGACATATAAATATAAGAGTTGAGAACAATTCTAGGTATGAGAGAGGAATTAGATATAAAAATAAATACCCTTGTAGAGGTGTAGGAAGAATTGTAAAAGAGATGGTTAAACAATATTTGATTGAGCAAGCGAAATAGAGAATAGTTTTAAGATTCTATAGTATTGGGTATTAGGTAGAATATCATGTTTGATATGTTATCTTTGTACTCTTGTATATTTATAATCTAGTGAATTTATTTTCTCATCCATTAACGTAAGCAATTGATGTCGAACTACGTTAAATATGGTGTCTCTTTGTGTGTTTGATTTACTTTTTAATCTCGATGTCAAATATATTTCTACATAATTTATTACAAAAATTGCTATAGAAAGCCACTTAAATGTCAAATGTCCACCTATTTCAGCATTTGGTATAATAAGGGTATTCCTAGAATTAAAATACAGATGTTTAATAATGTTCGATTATTAAAAATTTAAAATTTGTAGCGTTGATTATTTAGAGGTGGAAACTCTATTGAAAAGCTCCATTGACTGTTGAGCTATGAAGAAAAGAAGTAAAGACCAATTGGCAGCCAATCTCTAACATGCACAATTATACATGAATCATCCAAATGTTTATCCAAAATTAATACAGCCAACTGCGAGTTTGCTGCTTAATCATAATTGGATTAGCGCGCGCGCACATACACACACAAATGTATATAGATACACACGCTTCAGTATTGATATTAAAATATATTTGTTACGAGAGGGCATTTTTCTACTTAGACAATAAACGTCAAGGCGTCATGGGCAGATTCAAAATGCACCTTTAGGAGCTAGTCAACATCGCAGTATCTTTTAATATCAATTCTGAAGCACCTTTCAGATAACGCTTAGCTCATAATAGACAGGCAACGGCTACATGAGGAAGCGAGCTTGCGTACCTGAAAAAGTTGAAGTTTTTTTTTTTTTTTTTTGTTGGGTCAGAAAAGCAAGCTAGTCGCCTCATAATGGGCTTTTTAAAACCCCTAATATTCTTCACGCTGGGCTCACTCTTCTTAGTTAATCCTGTTTCGCATATTTCGTACACAGCACTTATATTAATAGCCAACATTTCTAGTCTATTCGCAAAAGAGGATTATAATCTCCACTTTTCAGTTTTTAAACATCTTCTGATACATTAAATATTCTTCGTTTTAGATTAACTACTAATCAAACAGCTATTTGCTTGATATAAAAGCTTTTATAAGAAGACACTTTTGTCCCTCTAAAGATACAAGCCATATAAATTATATAACACGATAAGCTCTTCTTAATTATCTATGGGATGTGGAGTGCCTTTTCACATTGTCTTCTCTGTGATAAGAACGAATAAATCATTAACATGATTTTAAAAACTTGCGCAGTAACTGTCAAAAATACCAGTTCAATCTCTGATTTCTTTTTGTCAATGATTCTCCATCTTATGACCCCATTAAACTTGAACCCACTAAAACTTGGACACAGTAGGATTAATAACTTTGAAACAAAGCGTTAATTATACTCCTCTTAACTTTGTCACCCAGGACGCCTTCATTAGTGCAAGTTTCTTTCATGCGTTGAGTGTCAAAGCTTGCATGAGTGTGATTTGTAGCATCCCTATTCTTTTCTTTCTTTGCTGCTTTGTATTTGTTATTAATATCATCTAATGATTGTAATAAGGTTGGGTAACGAACTTTGATCCTCGACCCCACTTGTGTAATTTCTGATTTGGCCCACCAGCAGCCTCTGATATCTGATTGATGATTAGATTAAATTTTAGAAGATGGATGGTCAATATATGAGATGACAATTGCATTAGTCATTGTATGGGCTGGCTAGCAATTTGGGAGATTTGGGTGTGTTTTTAGGGTTTCTTTCACAGTCAAAGCATTAGCTGCAAATATAGGGGGACAGATGGTCAAATCTTGTGCAAAAGAATCTACCAAACTCTTCCATAGACAGTGAGAGACACTCGCACAATTAAAAAGCAAACGACAAGCTAGAGGCACAAAACACAATAACGCATTCCTCAATCCTCCCCGCTAATCAAGGTGACATGTTCCTCGGTATTCTCTTTCTCCCATACTTAGAAGAAGCTTTAAGTGCATTATCAAATTCTTTTCCTGTTCATTTTCGATCATTAATCATTGATAACTAGACATACTTCCTCTTTATTTGTCTGTTGTTTTGATTAATCTTCTTGATTTGATGTGGCATGTGCTTAACCTTGTGCTTGTACAGCTGGTCTCACGCACGCGCCATTTGCTGCACTCAAACCGCTCATTATACCAACTTAATTATACTGTTGTGTTGTGCTTCTAGGCTTCTAGCAAGCCTCATAGCAAAGGACTGTGCTTGTGGACATCTCATATTCAATTCATCTGCTTAAAGCTTCAAATTGTTAGCAACAAGACTGAAGTGTCGAGTGTCTCCTGTCTTGCTAATCAAGCAAAGATGGACTGTAACAGTCAAGAAATCAAGTCTCTTATCTTTCAGTGGCCTCATCGCTTGTTTTAGAAGCGTAGTCATTCTGCTATGTTTCAATTGCAAAATCTGTTCATTTTACTTTATAAATCAAACCCAAAATCGTTTTAGAATTTTCCATCTTCATGAAGCATAAAGAGCTGCGGAAAAAAGTACAATTGGTGATAAGATCAACAGCTTTGCGGTTCGGCCGAACGCTGAAAGAATGAGACTAGCTAATTAAAATTGATTAATTGAATGACCCCATGTGCATGTCCTTTTGAATGCCACGATTCCATGGCAAAACGACACTGTACTAGTCTAAACAATTCAATAGACTACGTGGGAACGATTTGCAGAGTACGGGAAATATAAATATAAGATTTAAGATCTTCCCACCACCTGGAAAAATGAAAAAATGCTTATCAATTAGAACCGCAGAAAGCTTTGACATGAAGATTTTGTGCTGTTATGTTTTGACTCGAGTGCGGACCTTTCTTTTTGCCTCCCAATAAGGCCTTATCGTGATCATGTCCTTTTGATTGCTTGCTTGCCACCATGCATGATTCCAATGTGTTCACATGATATTTGATCATATATTCACGGCGTTGATTGAATGATCAGTTTCAAGCTTCCTAAGTCAAAACAACTGGATGTCAGTGAGCCCCAAATCAACTGTCATGTGAGACTTGTGCTGTTTATTCTGTTCCTTTACACCATCAAATTTTGTTAATATCCAAGCATGTGAGCTTTGGGGCCTACTCATAACCTTTTTCAGTTAAGAAATTAGACTAATAATACATCTGACTAATTTAAGATAAGATTGCATAAAGCAATTAATGTGATTCAAGGACAGATATATGCACTCTTTGCAAGCAATTATTGTTGCACAAGTGACTGAAATGGAGTTAAAAAGGCAATTAACAAACCAATACAAACAAATTATTTTCAGGGCACAATTGATCAAAATAAAAATTAACAAAACCATGATTCAAATTAAGTTTCAATCTCGTGTAAAATTAATATTATGCGTATACAACCAACGTTATATACATAATTTATTTCTATAATATAATCTTATTGTTTAAGTGATTTTTAGATCATTTTCTCTATAAAATTTTACTTATTTAATGACATTTTTTATGTCATATTATGCGTAATTAGTTATATATATAAAGCGATTGTATGTATACTGTCGAATAATTTTTTCATATAGCATATCCAAAAAGTGCAGGTAAAAAACGATGGAAATAAAGTAAATAGAGGGAGTTGGGTATGGAAGCTGACCTACCCATCTAACTTTACAGGGCCATCCTTGAGAAAAGCGAAAAAGCAAAGGGAGACAAAGCAAGGAAAAGTGCATAATGCAAGCAAGCTTAAGACTCACTCAAAAGAATCCTAAAGAATTAGGATAACATAACACATCACAACAATGAATTTGACACAAAGGAATTCCATCCCTATTCTATCTTAGATGAATCATTTAAGAAGCCTAACAAGTAAGACCCACTCAGTGCCTGGACTCCACTCACCTCACCTCAACTCACCTCGCTCACTTGCTCGCTTGCCACTTGCCATCACTTACGGCTTCAATTATAAAAACACAGCACAACATGTTTGTCAAATTATTATGCTGTCACGTTACGAAGATCTGATACAGGAAAAGACCTTTGCTTTCATTTCTTTATTTATTTATATTTATTTTCTTCCTCTGTCCATCTTAATTTCTTAAAGAAGATATTTGAAAATGCAAGATCGACGCACCACCGATGAGGCATCATGGTCCATGCTATTCTTTTTCTTTTTAATAATTTAAATACATCCATTACAAGTTCGAGATACCAGATATTTTCAATATAAATTAAAAAACTTGAAAAAAAAGTCATAATTATTATATTTATAACACGATTCATATTCCATTTTTTTGTTCGTTTATTTAATTAAAGAATACAAACTGTTACAAACCAATTCAAGTTTTTATTCACTAAAAATGAAAGAGTAAAGTAAATCTTACGAAGCAAGGCGAGGTAAAGATGAGGATGGATTTTGCAACGAGGCATTGAGAACAATTATTGAAATATAATAATAATAATAACAATAAAAAGATCTTAAAAGTGTAAGCAATGGGTGAGTCATACAATGTGAGTGCGAGAGGGCAATTAATGGTCCACCAGATCCTTTGGTCTACCAGTTATAAAGCAGGATTCGGGTCCACCATTGTGGATCAAACGCCGAATTTAAGGATGAGGGACATGATCCGACCGCATGCCAATTACTTGATGCCAATGCAACCCATTATCTATGTTCCATAATTGATATATAATCTATGTCAATTTATTTACCTATAAATCCAATTATACTCAATCATGATTCTATTTTCTTAATTATGTATTTCATGTCCATCCCCTAACATGATAAGAGTTCGTTTGCTATATTATTATCATGTTAATTTAATACAACTATGAAAATCATAAGTGGGGTTTTTTTTTAATGATTTAAATAATTAATTTTTAGTTGTGTCATATTACTATATTAGCACGATGGCATAATATACAATATATAAGGAACCTAAATGGTTGCCAAATGGCATGCAATTAGATTGAAAGGGCCGGATTTCATATTAACTTACCTATGTCATCTGGTCACTCTCAACAAAACAGACAACCATAAGACATGTTACCCACAAATAAGGGCAAAATGAAAGTGGGAAACCACAGCCGCTCTTTTATGCTTTATCATCGTGTTTATATTCCTTTATTTATTTATTTACTCTTAATCAAAGACCAGGTATGTACAAGTATAACATCCAACCGAAAGTGAGACAATTTCTTTGTCAAAATGGTAATGTTCTTAAAATAACACTTTATTTATTGAGATTCCCAGCCAGACTAACCCTATGCTCTCAACGCACGGCTCCCCCATCTTAGAAAGTTCTTTTGCTAGGGTTGCATTTCTCGTGTTGCATGCGCCGTCCATTTCAACACACATTCAAGGAATTTTATTTTATTAAACAATAAGAGATACTACGAGTGTGAAGCCACGATTACCCCATCAATAAGTTTGTAGCTTTTTCCATACCATACACTTAACTAATAGCATCTGAGCAAATTAAAGTTTTATTATTCGTATTTTGACTTCCTTTTAGTATATATATAGCACGACTTTTATTAGATTCCAATTATTTGAACACACCAATTGATGGTAAAATAATGTAACAATAGGTTTAGAGGTCATAATTCCCTTGTATAAGACAATAATCTAATCGCTATAAATTCCTTAAATAATTATAATAATTTGAGCTTAATAAACCGCGAACTTCAAAATCATACTTTGAAATAATTGTTGTGAAAGGAGGCACGGTGGCAAAACAATAGACTGAGAAGTCAGAAGTCACCGAAAAAAGGCAAAGATGTCTAGGCAACTCAGCTCAGCTGTCAAGAGGAATGAATGTACAATGATAAAATGGAAAAATTACCAGACTCTTGGGCGAGAACAGCGGATAAGAAATTATTAATTTTGTAAAAAAGAGTAGATGTTTGACGACCATAAATGACATTATCTTAACAGTAAGAACATGCTGCCAATAAGTTATTAATCCCTTTAATTACTGTTGATAAAGCATGAGAATATTTTTTCAATAACATTGACATAAAAGCTTCTTTTTTTTTCTTTTTTGGTCCAATTAAACATAATTACTCTGAATAGTTTTTAACAAGCTTTTGGAATGATGTGGATTAACGATTATACAGCGCTGACGGAAGAATTTGAATGAATTTAGCAGTCCAATTAAAAATGAAATCAAAGGCGGTGGGAATTTCGAAGCAGCCAATTCGATTACAACTTTATTGACAAAATTTTCCAAGCTTCAATGAATATTGTAGGGTCTACAAGATCTCAAATTGGCCCCTCTATTTTTCGATGTGGAAAATATTGTAGCCAAGACTTATGGACATTAATTTTAACAAGTGATGATGGAATCAAAAATTAGGGAGGTGTCACATTTCATTGTTCTAGTCAAAGATATGAAAACGACATTTTATTTACTCCTCTTTCTCTTTCGGCGGGAATTTTTTTGATTTTTTTAAAAAATTTTGTTGAACGAAAATCAGAAGCAACCATTTGGGCTTTATTATGCTTTTACACAAAACGATTAAAAGTTTGATTTTCTTTTTTTCTTTTTTCTGCCTAAATTGGGAACAGGAAAGAGTGCATGCTCAGCACGCCGTCCCACGTGATACTGGCATCTGCACGCGCTGATCAGAGGAGGGAATCACACGGCCTCGTCATGCCTGGATCGACGGCTGTGGCCGCGACTTTGAAAGCCTGTTTTGGTTCATCCACTTGAGGCGTACGGAACTGACGATTCCTTGTGCTATCCATATCCGCAGGTAAGCATGTCCCCACCACGTCCTCTTCGGCTCTTCTGCCCTTTTTATTATATTTATTTATATATATATATATATATTTTTTTTTTTTTAATTTTTGTGCCTGTAATTTTTCATTAAATGGAGTTTATTGGGAGATGCTGCGTCCACGAGAGTGTGGCGCCGGCGTTGGCAAGTGGACTAGAGATTGGCAAAAAGACACGCCGTAATGATGTCTACAGAAAACGACGGCCGTTAAAACAAACGGAAGTGCTGAGACTTTTGAGTTATGACCAAGGACAGTTAGACAATTAAGCTGCCGAATCGTGAACTCTGCAGTTTTTCACGTCATTTGATTCAAAATAATTATGTACAATGAATAATGTCAAAATACAATGAATACTAATATTTATTACATATAATTATTCCAACAACATTATTCTTTCACAGGAATTGCTTCTTGCATAGCAGAGTTATGTTTTAAATTTTATTCAATGAATTATTGTTGCATCATTTATTTATTATTTTATTTATTAATAATATATATTATGATAAAATTAGTTTTATAAATTGATTACGTGTTTTCTATAACTAAATCATCTTCACTTTTTTAAATAATAATGAGATTACGAACAAATTAAAAGTACATATTTGATAGCTTAATCAACTGTTATTATCTGATCAATACTTCGCGACTCAAAAGAAAAGTTTCTCACGTTTAAGAACTTTATAGCTTCTAATTTCTTATTGTTCTTATTTTGGTAAAAATTCATGCTGCTTCGTTACCTCAATTGATTCCACGTTACTCTTCATGTGAGAAACAACTATATTATTTAAAGAAATTTTAATAATATGATATCTTTTTTGGATAATATTAGTTATTAATTTGTAATTTGTGATAAAAATTAATTTTTATATTTGAAATAATGATACTTTAAAGTATATTTAAAATTTTATACCCCAAATAATGTGTATTTAGTATAGTAAATTATGTAATAATGTAATAAATGATATAGAATGATTTGATAATTTTAATTTTATATTATATTATGTAGTAATTTTAATTTTATAACATATCATTCAAGATACATAATTTTAAGATGTATATTACTACGTTTATTTTTAACACGAAAAAGAAAAAGAAAAATCCTTTTATCTCTTTAAAGTACAATACGAAGTACAATACCAGAATTGTATTATTGGACATAGTTTGATAGGCAACCTTTTGTGCATTATTAGCTTACACACTGCTATCGATGAATATGACATACATGAGACTTACATGATCATCGGTTGGATTGAAGAAAAAGAAAAAAAAAACTTATATTAATGAAAGATGTTAATAGTTTTTCCAACTACTCCTCGTCGAAGTATTCATTTAATGGATAAAGGATCAGCTGCAAAATGACATTAAACTTTTTTAATAACTAATTTTTTTAAAAATATGGCTTCGCATAGTTATATATTTTATGTTTTTATTTTTAATTAGATTTAAGAATATATAATTAATTTTAAATTTTAAAAATATAAAAAATAATTCGTTAAAATATCTATAAAAACAAAATAATTGGGACATGATAACTGCAAATTTTAATTGGCAGGAAAAAAGGGCCCCTATCTCAGCGGGGAATTGGTTGGCGTAGTGTACCTAGTAGGATAAGATTTTAGATATCAATCCATCGAATGTTGAAGAGCGTAAGACATAGTGAGCATAATCCAAACATGTTCGAGTACGAGACTGCAAAGCACGATTTTGGGTAAAAACCTGTCTCTCGTTTCAGAAATGTAAAACGACGTTTCACAAGACAAGCAATGCCTAAACGATAGAGGTTATCACAATTAACCATCGTAATGGTGAGTGTAGTGGCCCACAATTGGGTGGTTTCCGTGTCCTGGGCTGTAAAAAAAAGATCTTCTGCGCCGAAGCTGATTCGGTCTCAGGCTTTAGCTGAAAATGGATGGCTGTCTCTTACTCAACGTAGCTTGTTTGTTCAGAACAATTGAATAAGAGGATATGGCTTGTTTGGTTTTGGGCCTTTTTGCAGTGAATTATCAACTTATTACTGTTTCGAACGTGAACTAGGTCAAATATTTGAAAAATCAGGGACAAATAACTTAAAAAAGTAAAGTGCTTTTATTTATTTTAAATAAGATTAAAGATTTCATCTATATTAAGTTGTCAGATGAGATTTGCAAAAGCGGTAAATATACTTGTTATCAGCTGTAGACCAGGATAGATAATACGATAATACCATAAATATAATTAAATCTATATAACTAATCTCAACAATCTAACATGACATGAAATTAGATAATTGATTTTTTTATAAGATTTGACCTATTTCCTGTTATAGCTACGTCAAATTATATGAAGAATATATTATTACCATTGAAGCTAAGCATTATAAATTAGCCAATTCTTCAGCTATGTATTACTTGCTGTCATGATGAATTCGTGATGTTGAGTGCTATATGCCTTGTAGAAAAAAGACACCAAATCTATTGCATATTACCTTCCTTAAATATAATAAACTTGGTAACTCGACTGTTTCGGTCTCATTATTTTGCATTCCTGAGCAAAATATCTTTATAGTTGTCTGATGGGTTATGCAAGAGTAGATCTAACCAATACAATCTCATAAAGTAATGCGAGATTTATCTTAATTTAATCATTGATAAGAAGGGTTTGGTAAAATATATCCTAAAAGTTATAATTAAAAAAATGAAACAAATAAATAACTTACATGCAAAGCATTGTTTCTCCGGGAGTGCCAAGTGGACAGCAAGTAAGGGCAAATGTCCGTCTGTTACGCTATTAAACGAATGAAACGGGAGAGGATGGGCCATGCCAGGCACAGCCCCACGTCGTGTGAGTTTTGTTTAGCCACTAAGCCACCACCATCCCCCTCTTCGCAGCCCCACTCACACAGCCTCAAAAGCTATTTTCAAAGGTCTTCAGAATTCATGCCTGGCCCTCTCACATGCTTGACAAGTGCCTCTACCTTCACCTCGGCCCCACTTTGCTTCTCTCTAATATCTTACCTGGCTGCAACTCTGCATGGCCCCACTCCCTGACACACAGAACACCTCTCTCTGCACCGTCGATACAGTGGACTTTGCGCGTGTGAACTACCTTCCTTTTCACGCGAGTGAGACTTAGTGCTTCACTTACTTTTTCTCCCTCTACAAATAGATACTTGTCTAGTGTCCGTGTGTTTCTCTCCCTCACTGCCTTCTATAACAGCAATTAAAAATCTGCTCTCGCTCTCGCTTAAGCCGGGTTTAAAACAGGCTTTTGATTAAGCAAGACGCAAACGCTGCTTCATTCCTTCTCTTTTTAAGCGTTGCCTGGCTGGGGGCCCTGTGCCTGTTGATCCAGCAGAATCAGGTCGCCTGATTATTATTATTATATCTTGACCAAGCAGCAGAGCCCATTATTTGGCTCATCAAAGCCCCGTTCACGTCTCTGATATTTCATCAGTTGGAGGTTTTGAAAATAGTCTTCACATGGCAGAGAGTTTAGACGACGGTGAGTTTTGGCTTCCTCCGCAGTTCCTAACTGACGACGACTTGCTTCTCGACAAGACTAATATCAATAAGAAGATGAGCAACGACAACAAGAACGATGTCTTTGGCTGGGAGAATGAAGCTACGAAGCCCATGTTTCCGTTCGACTTCTCATATGGGTTTGGTTCTTTTGGCCACTCTTCCTCGGATCTCAGTTCTCCAGTTGAGTCGGTGGTTGGTTCGACTGAGACCGAGAGTGACGAAGAGGATTTCCTCACTGGGTTGACTCGCCAAATGGCTCACTCTACTCTGAAAGACGATTTCGCTAGAAACCATTGTGCATTTGGCACAGAGAAAGCTAAGGTAATTAGCTAATAATTATATAGCACTCCTATGTTATTCAAATCTTTCTTTATTGGAGTTTATCTAATGCGGGGTTGTGTTTTCAGGGACGGTTCAAATCCGGGTCGCCGCAATCGACGTTGTGTACGGTTAGGAGTGGGTGTGGGTGCAGGCAGGGCTCAGGTCGAGGGAGTCCGAACTTTCAATCTCAGGTGTCTTCACCGCCGGGAACTTGGGATCTGCTATACGCGGCTGCAGGTGAAATTAGTAGGATGCGAATGAACGAGGAATCCTACGGTTACAATCACAACAGGGGACTATTGGGTCCACCAACAAAGCCATCTCCAGTCTCCATTCCTGTAAAAAGCCACGGAAACCTTGTTGATGTTGGCTTCTACACTCACAACCACCACCAGTCGCTTTCTCATCAAAAGCTACAGGCCGCTCAAGTAAGTTCAAAAAGAAGGTCGCAACTGGTTTCTTCCAGCTTTAACCTCTTTTTGCTGCTGTCTAATTCTTTGTATTTTTGTCACAGTTGGAGCATTTGAAACAGCAGCAGATGATGAAGCAGCAACAGGGTTCGTCAGTTTGGGAAGGACCACAGACCAACAAAGCAGCTGGGCTGTGTCAAGTGGGACTTAACAGAGGAAGGAGTAATGCTAGCAACTTTGTCGGTAGCAGAAATCCTGGCCGACCACTTGGCTTGTCCTCATCTGCATGGCCTCCCCTGCAACAGGACTCACAGCAACAGCTGCAAAACGGGTCGGGTATGCGGGCGGTCTTTCTCGGGGCTCCTGGTGGCAAACGAGAATGTACTGGTACTGGTGTTTTCTTGCCTCGTAGAATCAACAACCCTAGCGAGAACCGCAAAAAGCCAGGTATTAACGCCTTTTCCCTTTTTGGTTTTACTATTTTGTTTTAAATTTTGAAACATAATTGAACGAATAGTTGTGAAATTACTTGTTTTTGTTTCCAGATCTGATCTTAGTTTCTGAAATTTTTGCTTCACTCTCTAGAAATCTGTTTTGGTAGTTGGTTTATTGTTGTTTTGAGGATACTGACGGTGTTTCGTTTGTTTTGTAACAGCTTGTTCGACGGTGCTCCTTCCAGCTAAGGTGGTGCAGGCATTGAACCTGAACTTTGACGAAGTGGGTGGCCCGTTGCAGCCTCGTTTTGGAAGTTATGCACCAGATAGTGGTAATATTTGAGATTTCCCTTCATTTTCATTATTATTAATTCTTATTGTTATTTGTTGACTAAAGTTGTCTGTTACCCATTTCTGTTCTGTAGATACTGCTTTGAGGTATCAACATGGTCAAGCAGTTTCCTATCAGAAGCAGCGCAATCTCAGGTCTCAGCCAGTACTGAATCAT
Source organism: Boswellia sacra (assembly GCA_013180625.2). Classification (NCBI taxonomy): domain Eukaryota; kingdom Viridiplantae; phylum Streptophyta; class Magnoliopsida; order Sapindales; family Burseraceae; genus Boswellia; species Boswellia sacra. The sequence continues at coordinate 415,382 of SNVD02008589.1, forward strand.
GAGATCCGGTTACCTCAGGAGTGGACTTATTGACCAATTTCACTTCTAGGTTTCTACTAATTGGTGTTGTTTTATGGGGGGGTTTTCAGCAAAGGAAAGGTGATGTCAAGGTTAGAAGAAGGAATTACAGAATAAAGAAGGGAAATATTAGTTTGCTATAGGAAAGGTAGTAGCAGTATAGAAATAGTAGATTAAGAAGAAAGAAGTTAAAAAAAAAAACGTTGATGATGAAGAAGCAGGAAATGAAGAAATGTTTTTTGGTAGAATTAGGGAAAAATAAAGAATTACTACTGTTACGAAAGAGAATGATGCAAGCAGCTTTTGTTCTTTTTGTTGGGCTCAAGAAAAAAGAAATGGTGGATGGGATTTTTCTCTTTTGTATCTCTTGTATTTCGGGGCAAAATTGAATGTTCTGGGAAATCAAAAAATAGTACTAGCAGTTATTAGAAGTATATAAAGCTTGGATCCTTGTTTTTTCTTGCCAGGATGTTTACTCATGCGATGCCCCTATTATTATTATTATTGTCAGAAGGGTCATACTATGCTTGTGCATTGAAATTCCCTTCCAACCTGTCTACCCACTCACGTAATAAGATATAATAAATATTGATCTGCGATTCCTCTCTCTTCCCAGCCCTGCCTTTAATAACTTCTCTCGCTTTGAATTTTTACTTTTGTGCTAATATTATAATATATTGTTTCTGGGATTCAAGTTTGCGTTGAATTTGTTTTGTTGCGTTCATGCATTAAGAAATTTATCAGTCCAGTGAATGATTATCAAATTAGGTTATTGAGGCGGTTCTGATGCTTGGAAGATTGCATTCATAGAAAGAACTTTCGCTTTACTCGAGGTCCAGCAGCTGGATTTTCGGATTCATGCTACGAACTGCATTCTTTAATTGGCTTATTAATTACTTAAATTAATCATTAATGTTAATTACTGAAGTTGCTCAAACTCGGCTTGTTCTAGGTTTTAGTACCTACGGTTGTTTTGCTTCGGAAGGAAGCACAAGGTGGGGCCCTGTGAGCTGTTGATGAGTGTATGAAAGTTGTATACTTTACAGGTGCTAGACTAGAGGTCTGGTAAACCCCTCTTTAATGAATCTTATAGTATACCTTCATTTTAATCTTTAATAAAGTGGAAAGATCTTTTCTCTTAAATCTCCTCTTCGAACTCGTCGATGATTAAATATAGCGGCTACTATCACCGTTGTCCTTTCTGCGTCTGGACAGCATGCATAGCCGCCGGCAAACGTGGGTTTGTGGCGGTGGTCCACGTCCTTAGCCATGCACCCAGAACTGATTCTCATACACAACTCACACGGTGCGCATCGTCGCTTTCAGAGCGCTTGGAAATATCAAATTCCAATTACCAAATATTTTTGCCTGCGTCGGTTGATGTGAAGTACTTGTGGTAGTTGTTGAAGGAAAAAGTATGCACAAATTATGCGTTACATGCTGCGCTGTTTGTGCCAATTGTGTGTACTTTGACTTACTCTTTCCCGTATCACTGCACCTAGCACGCTTGGCCTCATTTATCATTCAAATCTTATGGTGCCGCCCACCCATTTATCAATTTCCCTTTAGCAAAAGCGCAATTGATGTTATTTCTATTCCCTTCTTGGACCAATACTGGCTCCCCAGTAACTAAAATTAGACAAAAAGTGGTAAAAATTGTGCTATACCATTGAGCAGGACTTGTTGATTTCTAGTAATTATCTTAGTAATGACTGCCGCAACAATAAAAGCGTGTGTAGTGAGTTCAATTCATTTATTTTTAGCATTTTAATAGTAATTTGATACAACAACCACTTCACACTTCTATTCACCAAAGCTATTTAATAATAATGAAGCATTTTTAATATGCCTGTATGAAGTCTGAGTGGTAGCACTCCTGCCATCCTGATGTTTCAACTTACAGCTTATCATCTTTGAATTGGAGTCGGCAATTGGGCTCTGGCTTTTGGTGGTGGGTTCACTAGAAGTCGATAATCCATTTCATCCTCCCTATTAAATCTCAATTGTCTGCTTGTAGCCAAATAACTTTCTACACCAGACTCCTAATCAATTTGTCTTATCCATCGAAACATCTCTAGTCTCCTCTCTTGGTCGCACATGCAAGATTTAAGACTTTCTGCGCTTATAGCTCCTGAAATATCTTAAATTTATTTGGTAAATACAAGTGTCTACATGATGTCAAAGGGCTTGGAAATGGGTCACAAATTCAACGGTTGCTCAACCAACCGACCCAACTACCTGCCGCTTTGAAGCCCTTTAATTACATCAATAAAAACAGAAGCCGAACTGCTGCCGATTAAAATTATGGAAGATTTAGGTGGTGATGATTTCATTTATATAGATTATTGTCTACAAACAAGTTGTCTGAAAGTTTCAATAATTTGGATTGTTTTAATTACTCAAGTAGCGCACAGCGCTTTCTTTCCTAGCGTAGAGCGAGGTGTTCTTACGTATGAACTCCTCATTGCGTGAATGGTTAAACAAATTTAGGCCTTTTGAAATGATTTTGGGGATAAGTGATGCGACAAGTCCGTTATTATCTATCGTCGCAGCACCACCATAATTGGTTTAAACTTCATTATTGCTTTAAATAATAGCAGCTCTATACCGAGCCGTGGTGGCAGAGCAGGTAGAGGAGTGTGAAACTCTTTTAATCCAACAAGTGGGCTGAAGTTTTTAAACTATCTTGACTCGCAATTATCTTACTTCACTTAATTGAACATTTGTTGCTATTTTATGGGGGCTTTGACTATAGCTCATTAATGAAAAATTTTAGTCCAACTCAAGTTAAGCACAATCTCACTCAAGGTAGAATTTAGGTATCACAAGCTATTCCAATGTTGCGCAAAAACTATCATATTGTTGAACAATAAGAAAGGCTTGACCGTTGTTGCATGTAACTATCGTGAAAGGTATTTGATTTGTACGTCAAAAGCATTCTCGTACCATTTATAATGGATTAACTGATAATCTTTATTGGACATTACACGAGACTACTTACTCCGTAGCATCACTAAGTGAAGTTCTTGTTTCTGACGACTGACCTTGCACTTCTATAATTCAACTAAAAAGATTTGACAACAATTTATCTAAAGAAGAATCGGTAAAGGTTATAGTTGAAAGTCCAAACTACTATCTTGTTATAGCGAGTTAGTCAGATGACAAAATGAAAAATTGTAAATTAATTGAAAAAATAGATAAATAGAGAAAATTTTATCGACTTATATATTTTGATTACAGGTATTTTTTGCGGCAGAGATTTGAAGTAAAATTCAGTAAAATACAAGAAATTTATAATAACTTTTAAACAAATGCTTGTGAAATTTAGAAATTCTGAAAAGTTTATATTGAAGTGACTAGTCAGTGACAACTTAATAGATACAAGCTGCCAGCCGGCTACCCCATCACGTGGCGCCAAATCACGTAACTGAGCGATTTTGACCAATAAATCGTAATTCAGATCCACGGTCGTAGAGCATTCATCAGAAATTAACGCTCTGATTCCGAAATCGCTAGAAAATCAGCGACCTTGAGTCAATCGTCTTCAACGTCCGAATTTCAGGTTGGTTGTTTGGCGAACAAACGAGGAGCGGAAGCTTTAAAAAGTTCGAAATTTATTCAAATTTCAGACATGTAAAACGACATTATCATTGCTGGTGATCTTAGGTTCATTTCTGTATACGCTTAAATCTGACTAGGGTTTTCTAAGCTCAATCCGCCGCAAAATTAAAATTGTTTTAGTTGCAGGCAAGTGATCGGTTGCTTCACGACTGAACTGTTCATCAATTTGAGATAATCGCAGATGGCTGCAGAAGACGACATGGATGCACCACAGAAGAAAAAAGCTCCTTCTGAGGATGATAAGAGGTAATAATACTAACAACTATTTTTAATGAAATAGCTTCGACGTGTTAGCTAATTGTTTGATTAAATTAATGAATTTTTTGATGATAAATAGGAGAAAGAAAATTGTTCCAGGAAGTTTGATGAAAGCTTTGATGAGGCCAGGAGGAGGTGATTCAACACCGTCTGATGGTGATCAGGTTACTCTTCTGCTTTTCACTGCTTTAGTTATATGCTTAATTGTATTCACAATCTTATTTCCTTGCACACAAGACATTGCAATTGGTATGGAAGGAAATAATTCGATTGAACTATTGCAATTAATTTGTCATTGAAATACTGGATTACACTCTTTGAGTGACTTTATTGTTTGAGATTATTGTAGACAGAAGTCATTTGTGTGTTCCTCATTGTCTGTTATACTTCACAGGTCGTATACCATTGCACCGTTCGAACACTGGACGGAGTTACCGTCGAGTCTACGAGATCAGAATATAGAGGTGAAGACAATTTAATCCTAGTCCTGCTTTTTATCTCAATTTAGTTGTCTAATCATTTATATTGTTGTAAGTATACTGAATGTTAGAGGGAATTCCGTATTATTTGATCTACCAGATGACAGTGGGAATCTTGTTTTGAAAAGATGGCCTGAAAGTTAATAATCTCTTTGTTAAATTTCCTTCTCATATATGGGTAGTTGGATTGAATGAACATTTATTTTACATTACAGGCAAGGGTCTTCCGATAAGACAGGTTTTGGGAAAAAGCAAGATGTTATTGGGGTTGCTCGAAGGACTTCCAACAATGTTGAAGGGTGAAGTATCGATGGTATTTTACTTTACTTTCCTAAAATTGCTGTTGCAACCATGTGTGTGCATGTGTTTAACATAAGAAAAGAGAAATTTGCGAGTCAAGGTGTATCCAGTCTAGGGGAGGAGAATAGATTAGGAGAACTAATTGGTTTTGATATCCATTATATATGAGGTCTAAATTTGGTACTTTTGTTTGGCACATTTTGCTACTATCTGTAGTTGGCAGCAGATATATTTTCTGATGAAGCACTTTTCTATCAGTAAACTTAAAGCTCAGAAGAGTTGCAAAAATTTCTGGGATATACTTGTCAGCGGAAGAATTATGCTAAATTATTTTTTTTCACTTTCCTAATGCAAGACACTCCCCTTTTTTTGGGTTATTTTCAGTTTAAAATGAAATCTCAAATGCATTATGGCGAGGATGACTGTCCAGTTGCAGCTCCAAGTAGCTTTCCAAAGGATGAAGAACTTCATTTTGAGATTGAGATGATAGACTTTTTCAAAGCCAAGGCAAGAATATGTTTCTGTCATTATAAAACAATGATATAGTTGAGCCATTTGGTCTTTGCCATGTTACTTCTGTTCCAGAACTTTTTCAGCATCTTTGTATGCCTGAGGGTCTGGAGACTGGTGTATTGGATTTTGGGCTGTGAACTCCAAGCTTGATTTCTATTATACTCTATGCATATAAGCTTTGAAAAGGCCTTGGGATTCACATGGAGGATAGACCTTAGTTATCATTACTATTTTTTAAGGTAGCTTTGTTCAAGTGCTGAGTGTTACTTGTACTAATTTCAGGTCATTGCCGAAGATTTGGGAGTTGTAAAGAAGGTACATGGTTTAAGAAATTTTGATTTTCTTTTTTTTTCATAATTTATTTAGTTATATGTGGATATGTGAGTAGCTAGTGTAAAAGATTTCACGTGGTGTTCAGTTCGTGAGTTTCAGATGCCTTGAAGGGATCTAATTTTATATTTGTCTTCATTATGGATCTTTATGTAGTCATAATTCAGATCTTTATCTAATTTTATGGAGCTTTCAGATTTGTGCAGCATTATTCTGTTTGTCTTGGATCTAATTATTGCGTTATTTAATGTTGTTTATTTGGATAGGTTATAAACGAGGGGCAGGGTTGGGAATCACCAAGGCAACCTTATGAAATTAAAGCTTGGTAGAAACTTGTTCCTCTACCTCTTTCTTGTTTCTTGTTTGTAGAATGTTTCTTGTTATGACATACATGGCCGTTTTCAGGATTTCTGCAAGGACTGGTGATGGGAAATTGATTCTTTCCCACACAGAAGGAGAACCATTTTTCTTTACATTTGGAAAATCAGAGGTTGGTCAGGCATTTCTCACCTCTTATCATTATTATTATTATAATTGTTGTTGTTGTTTTGATGTGTTTGATTTCGTTATCCACTACAGGTGGTCTGTCGGAGTTTTAAGATGACTGCAAGTTATTCTATTAGTCGAATAACTTCTGGATTCCTTTTTTGTTACATATCATACTGTCCTGAGCTTAAAAAGCTATTATTTTTAAAATTCTCAACTGATGGAAATGTTTGTCTGGCGGGCTGGTATTAAATGTTATGGTTTTGCATGCCCCTTTTACAATAAACATGACCTATGTGCCGCTTCACAAGGAGAGTGCATTTAAATTAAGTACCTGAATGTCTTGAAATTCATCAGTGTTACAGCTCTGCACTTGTGGAAATGTTTGTCTAGCTGGTATTAAATGACCTATGCACTGCTTGATATGGTGATCATATATAAATTTAGGTACCTAAAGGTCTTGAAATGGGAATAGGAACTATGACAAGAGAAGAGAAGGCAGTGATATATGTTACAAGTCAGTACTTAACTGAATCTCCTCTCCTGCCTGTGGTAGAAGGCTATGAGGAAGTTCATTTCGAAGTCGAGCTTGTCCATTTCATTCAGGTATGCAAAACTTTTCCCAAGTAATGGTTTTCAGTTTGTCTTCTTTTTTGCCAAACTTCGTGCTGGTAATCAATTATAATACTTGAGTATCTGTGTCTATTTAATTTGTGGCCGTTTAAAAGTTGAGGTGTTGTTTGTTTGCTTTTTGGAAATTCTCTTTTCTGAAAACACGCATTTATCAATGCATTTAAATGAATATCAACCAACATATCATTTTAAAAATTCAAAAAGAATGCAAAATCATCCACATATTCTTTTCAAATTTTGGAGACAAAAACTCAAAATACACAAATAAACACCCTCTCATCATGTGATTAGACATGAATTTAATTTACTTGGAACTCCTAATTCATGTGCCATATATCATGTTACTTTTGTGTTTGAAGTCATAATGCATCATTTCAACCATCTCTACCCCTTTCTTATACCCTACTTAATCCTCCATACCATGATATCAAGTGTTTAGTCTAATTCAATATTAGGAAGCTCAGAGCTAGCCATTATAATTGTCTTGTTTTGTAAATCTTGTCTGTTGGGTTGATGATTGTAGAGTAGACGCTTGGTGGCCCTTTACACCCACGCTTCCAAATCAACCTTAGTAAATTGAATTATGTCTGACAGTTAGTTAGGTGATTGTGAAGATGGATGAACAAAAACTACTAACTTAGAATTTTTTGGAGACAGTAGGTAAATTATCTGCAATACTAGCAACTTGCAACTTTATGAGAATAGAAGAAAAAATAAGGAAAGAATTTCCATTCCCTTTTGGTTTATATGACTCAACTTATTCATCATATTCCTCTTAACTTTGAGTAAACATGTTATGTTTTAATTGCCATTTTGTGTGGGTGTCATATTACTCTTAACTTTTGAATTGATAGGTACGAGACATGCTTGGTGATGGACGCCTGATAAAACGCCGACTCCGTGATGGAAAAGGTGTGTCCCATTATTTTATCTAATCATGAGTATGAAAGTAGATCTCTTTTGATTGTTCTTTATTTTTATTTGCTAAGTTTTATTACGTTGATATTTTGAGTTACTGTAGAAGGAAATAATGAAAGTAGTCATGAGACAGGAACATATGATTAAGATACAAGTAGTTTTACTTCTAAGTGGCATACTATTTTTGGTTGTAGTAATTTAACTGTTTAATCCTGTGAGGATCTTTTAAGTAAGGAACAAGTCATGCAGTTTGTTATATTTTTTGCTTGTTATATCTGTACTCCTCACTGCAGTATGTTGTCAGTATGAATTATGCTTTGACATGCATTGGCTTTGAGACTCTAATATATATATTATTTTATTCCTGCATGTGAGGCATCATGATTTTCTAAAGTTTTGAATATTAGGTGAGTTTCCAATGGATTGCCCACTTCAGGATAGTCTACTTTGCGTCCATTACAAGGGCATGCTTCTTAACGAAGAAAAGAAGGTCTTCTATGACACCCAAGTTGATAATGATGGTCAGCCTTTGAAGTTCAGTTCTGGAGAGGGGCGTGTGAGTTCACCATCTTAAAATGGGAAAATTCTATTAGAATCTGGCTTCCTTTGAAAATTTAATTTGCAAAATTCTTTAGGGATAGTGATTAATATGCATCAATTCTAATTGTGCGGGCTTTTACAGAGATAAAACTTGGTTGTTGTATTAATGGGTATTTGTTATACTTTTAATTTACTAACACTTATGTGTTATAGGTGCCCGAGGGATTTGAGATGTGTGTTCGATTGATGTTGCCAGGAGAGCTAGCTCTTGTCACATGCCCTCCTGATTATGCATATGACAAGTTTCCAAGGTCATAATCTCACATCTAGTTTAGCCTCTTCCTATTGAAACATGTAATTATTATATTATTATATTAATTTTTGTTACTTCCCTTTTGTTTTTTTTTCCTCGAAGGTTTTGATTATTTTTGCTTCTTCCCATTTGATTAGGCCAGCAAATGTCCCTGAAGGTGCTCATATTCAGTGGGAGATTGAACTTCTTGGTTTTGAAGTGCCAAGGGTAATTAGCTTCCATCTTTGCATAAAATTTTTATCTATACTTATGAAGCTCCTTATTGTGGCAACTTGCTATGATTGTGGAGATCCATGGATGACTCATATATTTGTAATGAATGTTCAGTGACAATAACTTGGGTGTATTGCAGCTACCGGATGGTACATGTCTTTTTCAAGTTTACAAATGCAAGGGCTATGCATAAAGCATTAAACCTGATCTGAAAACAATTTTTCTCATACACTTGGGTTTTGCTTCTTTTACATGTATATAGCCAGTGAAACCACATTTTTTGGACAATATGATTTGTTTTTGGGATTAGCAATTTATATCGGGCGATAAAGTTTTAAGGAAAAGTGGTTGTTGATCTTGTGTTTAACATGTAAACTCATTTTGGGGGTTGGTGAAGAAAAAATAAAAAATCATTGGAATTGCAATAATTTCAGTTGATTGAACTATGAATACTTATGAAGACGCTCATTAGCTTTGTTTTGATAAAGCTTTAGACGTTTACCGTCTGATTTGGGTTGAAACTTTTTTCTCTGCTTGATGTAATATTCAATTGGAAAATTTCCCTGCTCTTAATGAATTAGGGTCTACAACTCATGTTGATTTTATTGAGCTAAGTCCTGAACCTGTTTTGAAACTTGATTTACATATGTCAGGACTGGAATGGTTTGAACTTTCAGAGTATAATGGACGAGGCAGAGATGATTAGAGTCACGGTATGTATTGTGGGATCATTTACAGATCTGCAGCTGCCTAGCATGCAAATTCATAGTTTGGGATTTCAAAATGGAAGAATTTCCATTTTATCAAAAATTAAAATATCGCAAAAAAAAAAATAGCTGGCTACTCAAAGGACAGTCGGCGAATATTTGAGAGAACCATTTGAAGAATATTGTAATGATAAAAATTAGTGGCAAAGAAGACAGAAAAGTTATCATTATAAGCAATCAATTGTTTGGTCATTAAGAAAGAGGAAAGTATAAAAGAAAGGGTGATTGACAGAAGAAAATAGAGATAATTTACAAGATGTGATTGATCCATATAAAAAACGTATCATTTCCAAATACTGAAAAAAAAAAGAAATAATTCAGAGCATAGGGAAGGCTTTCAATGGTGTAAATTGGTTAGTTTGTAGTTACTGTTTGCTGCTATACTTAGTCAAGTATCGTTGGGTTGGACATGATATTTAATAATGAAAAACTTTTTCCTTTCTTTAGTTTTTTTTTTTTTTTTTTATAAATAATGGAAACTTGAAACCTTGATGTTATTTTTCGATCTTCAGGGTAACCGACTCTTCAAAGAAGGGAAGTTTGAACTTGCAAGGGCAAAATATGAGAAGGTATTATATTTACTCCTATCAACACCTTATCGTTTGATTACTTCTTGGAGCATTGACTATTCTGCCCAACCACACAGGTGTTGCGAGAATTTAATCATGTCAACCCACAAGATGATGAGGAAGGGAAAGTGTTTCTAGAGAAAAGGGTAGGTTTTTTACATGTATTTTTAAATTCTATAGCGACTGAAATGAACTGTTCACCAAACGTCCATTTTTCTTTTCTCTCTTCTTCTTTTCTTTTAGATTGATTATCTTTTACTATATCTTCTCTCACTTTAGCTGTCTGAAGTGTATTTTACTCTTTTTTCTAATTTGGATTGATTTCTTTCCCTCTTGGATGTGTGAAGAACTTATTGCATCTAAATGTAGCTGCGTGCTTCCTTAAAATGGGTGAATGCAGGAAGTCCATCGAGGCATGCAATAAGGTATACATAGTGTTTTGAAAAGAAGTTAGTTAACCACTCCTCAACTCCAATGCACCCTTTTAAACACCATATATCTTCCTAAGCTTGTGAAATGCTGGGTTTCTGCTGACTTTCCCTCGACTGTCTGAGTAATCAATCTACAGTGTGAGACTTTCTGTGGTTTTCATTTGTTAGTGGACTCCTGGTGAAATTGTGCAGGTTTTAGATGCAAGCCCTGTTCACGCAAAGGCTTTGTATCGACGTGGAATGGCCTACATGGCTCTTGGAGATTTTGAGGAAGCTAGGAGTGATTTTGAAATGGTATTGCTTATGATCTTTTACTGTTTTAAGTGCTGGATTTCCAACATCTGTTTTCTGACATTCACACTGGTAACCATTAGATGGTGAAAGTGGACAAGTCATCTGAGCCTGATGCAACTGCAGCTCTTTCAAAACTAAAGAAGAAGGAGCAGGTATGTTAGATTACTACAATTTTTTTTTAAACGCCTTTTTTTCATTCTGTCTAACAATTTAATGAGCAGGAAATAGAGAAGAAGGCTAGGAAACAATTTAAAGGGCTGTTTGACAAGAAGCCAGGGGAAATTGCTGAAGTCGGAACCCAAAGTAAAGACGAAGATCAAGCATCAGGCGGAAACAAGAAGAATCGTGATAAAGGGGATTCTGATGGAGATGAGTCGCAGGAATTTCATGAAGCTGTAGCTGATGCACCTCAAATGGGCTGGTTCTACAGATTTTGGCCTACTAGTGGAAGACTATTGTCGGCTCTTGGTCTTCAACGATGTGCTATATTGTGAGATCAAATACTAGAGATGCGCATCTAACTATTTATGGTCCGGCTTTTAGCTTTTTTACCATTCATCTGCAGAGGTGCTTATACAGAAAATTGGCTGGGTATCGGGGAGAGAATAACGGTTTAACATATTGATGTATTACCAAGAAATGAAGGATTAAAAAAAAAAATAGTACCCGTATTTTACTCTTTAAATGAGGGTGGTTCATTGATGGACTTTTGTATAAATTAATACCCTTTGCCGAGCCGAAGAAATAAACCATGTTTTGTTGTTGGAGCCAATGCATCCACTCCCACGACACGTCGGATATGATAGCTTGATACATTTACATGGTCCAATCGCAGTTGATATATATCAACTAGTGCCATGTGGGTTCACAATTACAATGACGTAAGTGAAATATTAGTCTTGCGTGCATTGCATCTATTGGGGGATGCAGTAGTTTTCAACCAAGATCTTTGATTTCTTCCCAAGTTCTCTCTTGGGAATGATTTAAGCTGAGAATTAAGTGGACATACTGTCACGGGTAAAACTTGCACGGGCTTGAAGGGTTTTAGCGTTATTGCAACGCAATCTATGTTTATCAACAAAAAGCTTTGTTACATATTTCCTTTCACAGTACTGAAATAGCATGTCAAACTTCTGATATTACGTAATTTGTGAGTGATAGTTTTTTTTTTTTTTTTTTCAATTCATTCAACTATCAATGATGGGTTATCACCATTTCCGAAGATGATTTGGTAAGCCTCATGCAAGTCTTTTTCACAAATAAAAGCCACTAGTTTGCCCAAATCAAACACTACTTGTAATGGCAGTCAGAATGAACAGTAGAATAAAGTCGATAAAGCGACAAACTGGAACCTCAATATTACAAAGCAAACAATACAGATACATTCTTATCTGAACCATCTCTGCACACGATAGAAAGCGCTCATAAATTAAGAAGTTAAAGGAAAAGCAGTGGAGGAAGAAGAGGAAAGAGAAAATATTTATGATAAGCAAGTCTTATAAATTATAATTAAAACTTGGAGTTTTCGTCGTTTAAGGACTGGGGACCATATCGATTCGCCGCAGAAAGAGCACGAGCCTTGACTAGGAAAAAACCGGCGGTGTGGCCAGCAACAGCAACTATAAACACACCAAGATTGAAAGACATGACAGAGAGCATGACCATGTAAGCAAAGCCTATCCGAACAGCGTAAACAATAGACTGCAGGAACAAGTTGATCATGGGATTGGAGCATCCTTGAATTTTTGGAGAGACTGACAAGACCTCCACAGCAAAACTGAGCAAGAACACAAAGCACAAAGCTAATATGTACAAGCCAAGACTGTGTCCAGGCCATCCTGAGAACAATATTACGGCATGTTTGCCCCAGTAGAAACTCATTTGCATCGTGTTGTCCGTTGATGTTGAGTTCATGCCACCATCTGACATCGATCCAGGAGTCATGGACATGCCATTGCTACCAGGATGAGAGTGAGACATAATTTTTGTTGGATGGGTAACTGGACATGGCCTATGACTATGGGGTTGTAATCTGGTACTTGTTCCTGGGTGTATCTAATATAAAACGAGGAGCAATGGCAAGGACAAAAGACAGGAGAGATGATGACGACGAGGAGTCAGGTGTGACAGACAAAGACACATCTGCTCTGGTTCACCCCTTTTTATTTTCCAATAATTTTATATCTCCAATCCGTTCTATACAACTCAAAATAATACAATTTTAATTAAATAATAATAATTAATTTAATTTTTTTCCATATAATTACCTATTTAAAATTTTCATGAGCTAGTTATATATATATATATATATATATATATATATATATATATATATATATATAATTGCTCTAATATATGAACCCCAAATACTTTGTGCCTCTTTCTCAAAATCCTCTTTATTTAAGTTTTTAATTTTAAATCCTATTCTTTAACACCTCTTTAAATACCATATATATCTATATTAGGAACAATTATATTTCGGTAAAATTATGTATTATTATTTTTTTAAAATTGTCTTTTTATTATGTCATTACTCATTAGCAGTAATTAAGTGGTCTCAAAAACCGGTATTCTTGTTATAATAGTTATTAAATTATTTCAAAAATTATGTTGAGTTAATTATTTATTGTATTTGATGATTTTTGAAAGTGTTTAATAATTTTTATAATGAAAATACACAAAATTTCAAGTTTTAATTAGCATTAGCTTTAGTCACTATGGATGAATATTTAAGACTAGCAATGATAATCTATTTTATGGGTGATTTTTTTTTTAAAATTTTATATTAAATTAGAATTTGTAGAGTGCAATAATTGGGTTTTATATAACCCACCCATGCGTATACAATATTAATACTTCAATCGATTCCGGACGTTATCGTTTGATGGAGATGTTAATAAACTCGTCAACAAACATATTAAAACGAAGTCAGCTACTATTTTAACTTTTAAGAAGCTGGCCTATTCTATCTAATAAAATAGGGCAAAAGCTGAACCAATCAATACAACGTTTGGTATTGATTTTGAAATCTAATCACCTCAAATTTATGATGAAAGAAAGCACGAATATATTCAACTCGTTTTGGTGGAGTTACCATTTAACTTTTTAACTCTATATTTTCAATTTCATTAATCTCAGCAAAGTCGAGACTTAATTAATTTATAAATTAAGCTAATTGCGTGGCTTGGGGTCTTTAAAATTTGAAAATCACCAAACTCTAGGCACTTCAATTTTTAATACTTCAAAATTGCTCGAATGGAGTAGTGTGCCGAGCGAAACAATAGCAGATTCTAAAGTTGTCCGAGTTATTATATTAAATTGTGATTCACAAGCAGACTTTTATAATCTATCATACAACTTAATTTTCACTGATGACTTTAACAAGCAGAATGTTGCTATGATATTCGTGGCAATAGTTAACGAATATCCTGATTTCCCAAAGCAATTTCACAACTTATTATTTGATACTAGTTTGGTCAACGGATTACCCTTGCAAACCCAGATTGAAAAGTTGCTGATCAAAGAGTTTTATGTGCTTGCCAGCTCTTACTAGATAAATTAAGCTAAGCAAAGGTAACTTAATGTAGCTGGAAATGCAAACAAGTTGACATTAATGAACAAATCAATAAAAGAGTTATTGAAGACAAATTTGATTCCGTGAATGTGGGATGGCTTTCTTATTGGCCTTGACGTACCGTTACTTTGAAAGGATGAGGATGGCTATATAACTTGCTTGTTACTGATGAAAGGAAATGAGACAATCACTTTAAATAAAAGCAAAAGCAACGGCATAGTCTTTTTAGTTGTTTTTTTGTTGAACTCTTGGCAATTAATGTAGTTGGTTGCTAGAGATGCAGTAGCATTATCTTAGGAAGTACAGGGCCTGGCGGAGGTCTTAATAATTCTAATTACCAACTACTAACTTGCCACCTAATTCAATATCGAGAATTAAAACATTTAGCTGGTAATTTCTTAATCTCAGAGTTTATAATTTCTTAAAATATAAAAATTAAAAATTTTGAAAATAATCCCAACAATAGCCATTGTTTCGGGATCATGTTGACGTGCGTAAGTTTAGCGGGCCTAACGTAGGCCGATGTTTGTAAATAAGTCAATCAGATTTAGGGGTGTCTTAAAGGCCCAATAATTATGCAGATGATCGAACAAATTGCGAGCAGAGAAGCACGTTTTAAATAGCAAGTGCTTTCCATTCCATGATTAACCCGTTTTATATATTATAGTCTTAAGTACAAGGTCAGGTTCCCATATGCTGTCGCATGCCCTCTGAGTCTGTCATTGCTCGAACATACCGAGTATTCAACCATATATTATGCTCTCATACACTGCACTTAATAATTAACTCCCTATTAAATTTAATTTCAATTGAATATTGTTATACAAACAATTTTCCTATCTTTTCCAAAAGACAACGCAAACTCTTCTACTACTCTACTAGTCTATTCGTTCTTCAACCCTCAAAATTCCTTAGAATCAGTCCTTGCTCTCAAAATTAAACTTGATCTCAGTTTCATTCTCGCTTAGTCCAGCTTAGTTGTGTTGCCAATGCCATATTGTTAAAGCAAACAACTTCATCAATGTAGTCGTTTGCTTTTTGGAAAGATGACTATATAATTAACTTGCTTTTTATTGCTGAAATGAGATAATCACCTTAAATAAAATTAAAAGCGACTGCATATAGTCTTATAATCTTATAAATAATATTATACTTATAAAGTTTGCATACAAAATTTAGATGATATCACTTAATCAATGTCATTTGACTTATCAATATTTATTACATTGATTTCTTATTTTTATCTTTTCATTCATTTAGATATTACATCAATTTTATTTACAAACTTTACAAGTATAACCTCTTAACAATCAATGTGCTAGCTAGATATAACGCCGTAGCATTATCTTTAGTTTTAGTTCTTCAATAGTCTTAATTATGTCCAAAGTGGTGGATATTTGATTCTAATAAACTACTAATTTCCCCACCTAGTTCAATATTAAGAAATAAAACCTCTAGCCCACTGAATTACAAAACTACATTTCTGATGTGTAGTGTTCTCTTGTGAGAATATAAATATCGGTAATCGACTAGGCGTAGCACATTCACCATCAACTTGTCTTACGTTTCTTCTTAATTTTCATCAAATTAAGATTACAATCTTTAATCCCATCTTGCTGCCATATAAAAATGATCATGCAAGGCATGGTACACTACAGAAAGCTCTGTCGTGCAGTAACTGTTACCAAAGAGCATTTGTACTTAATAAATAGCAAAAAATTTTAGTTATTTCGACCACGAGATCAAGGCAGCCACGTAAAATTTCCTGAACCGAACTTTTAGGCTATGACGTAACCCTAACCTATAACTCAAGACAAAGGTTGATGGATTTTCCCCCCAAAAAAAAAAAAAGAGAAGGGGTGGAGAGGGGAGCGTACTGTTACGGCCCGCCCAATTTACTTGTTAAAGTGGCTAAATATGCCTAGAGGCTTGGCCTAGCTTCTAGAAAGCTTGCAAGCCCAAGCCCAAGCCCAAGCCCATCTTCTAGAATTCTCTAGCAAGATAAGTTCTAGAATTATCTCTTGTATTTATCTAGATAATTTAGTAGATAATATTCTTTTGTACATATCTAGATAATTTAGATGAGAATGAATTAAGACCCTTAGATGCATTAGATCTTAGCTATTCATTTGAGAGATGGTTTAGTATAAATACCCCTCCAATGCTCATTTGTAAATCATCCACAAATCCACACAAATACAAAGCAAAGCATTGTAAAGAGTTCTCTAGTGTAATACAAAGCTCTTTTGCTTAGCAATACTTGTCTCAATCTTTCATCTCTTCTCTTCTTTGCCTACAGGCTTTTTGGCTCAACGATCCTCTCTTCTCCTTGAGTGAGAATACTAGCATCAAGGCTTACTTAGCAACTTTCGAGTCAAGTTGTCTAAGTGCCGCACGAGCGTGCTGCGCAAACCTTTAAGCTCATGACAGTTGGTATCAGAGCACAGTTCGAGCACAAGAGCATGACATCCGACCTTGAAGTGACCATGGAGGAGCAAGTTCGTGGACGAGAGGTGCAACCTCAACCATGCCAACAAGGAAAACGAGGTAAGTCCAAAGCTCCACCCTTGGAGTCTTTAGAGCCTCGTGTTGCTAGCTTAGAGCAAGCTATCTCAGGGATGGACAATGCAATTGAGGGCCTCTCCGACCGTTTCGAAGGCCTAGAGACAGATTATGGAGAGATAACCCAAGCAACAAAGTCCAATATCCTTGAGTTTAGCAATGCCAATGAAAAGGAGCTACACAACCTTACACGAGAGCTTGTGGGCTTGCGGACCTTTGTGGAGCATGAGTTACAAGCAATCCGTGTGGAAGTGGAGGAAACTCGCACGGAATGGGAGAAGCATCAATGTGATCGTGCTAACCCGTCTTACTCAAGCGGTCTAAGCACCATGCACGTGCCTACTCCCGCCACATACAATGGCACTCGCAATGCCACGGAAGTTGAAAACTTCCTATTCAGCTTTGGAGCAATACTTCGAAGCCAAACATGTCTATGATGATGCTTCGAGGATCGACATTACACCCACATTCCTACGAGATGCAGCCCAATTGTGGTGGCTTCGTAAGCATGACGACGCGGGTAGAGGCATCTTCTCCCTTCGCACATGGGAGGACTTCAAGATAGAACTTCGTAAGCATTTCTCTCCTAGCAATGCCGAAAAGGAGGCAAGCGGTCGCCTCCGCCGATTGAAGCCAAGTGGCACTATTTGGGAGTACATCAAAGATTTCACTACCATCATTCTCGAAATCGAAGATATGTCCGAAAAATATTCTCTCTTCTACTTCGTCGACAGGTTAAAGGATTGGGCGAGGGTTGAGCTCGAAAAGAGAGGCGTGCAAAATCTTGATGACGCCATAGCCGTGGCCGAATCTCTCGTAGACTACTCATCCCAATCGAAGGAGAGGAAGACTAACCATAGTAAAGGTGGGGGAGAGCGAAATACTAAGAAAGACCATACTCGAAAGGAAGGTGGTGCACGTAAACCATCTGGGGGAGACAAGCGCGACACACCTAAAGGTAAGTCCGATGCCCCTAAACAAAAAAGTCCTTGCTTCATTTGTGATAGTCCTCATTGGGTGCGTGATTGCCCAAAGAGGAAGACCCTCAACGCCCTAGCCGCTCAACATGAGGGCGTATAAAATGATGAGCCACAAGCGGAGATGGGTTCTCTTGACGCACTTGAAAGACCCACCCATGTTCAAAAGGGTCTAATGTATGTGAGCGCCACAATCAACGGCAAGGAAGTGCGTGCGATGCTTGATACGAGAGCCACACATAACTTCATCTCCATGGAAAAGGCCAAACGGTTAGGCCTCAAATATACCAATGGAGGAGGCACCATCAAGGCGGTAAACTCACCCCCCAAGGCAATATTGGGAGTGTCAAAGGCAACATCGGTACAACTTGGCACATGGAACAGTAAGCTCGATTTCTCTATCGTTCCCATGGACAACTTTCAAGTAGTGTTAGGCATGGAATTCTTCGACCAAGTTCATGCCTTTCCCATACCATCTTTTAACTCCCTCAACATACTCGATAGGAGTCATTCATGCATGGTGATGGCGGAACGTGTAGCAAAGATTGAAAGTAAAATGCTCTCCGCACTACAATTCAAACGACGAATAAAGAAGGATCCAAGTTTCCTTGACACCGTTCGAGAACTAAATGATGGTGAGGACGTTGCCATTGTCGAGGACCCAATGCCAAGGCAAGTTCAAGCCATCCTTGAGAAATATAAGGATGTGATGCCTCCAGAGCTTCCAAAGAAGCTGCCTCCACGATGGGAAATGGATCACCAAATCGAGTTAGAGCTTGGTGTCAAGCATCTAGCCATGGCGCCTTACGGCATGGCACCACCCGAACTTGCGGAGTCGTAGAAACAACTCCAAGACTTGCTCGAGTACAAAACGGATAAGGCAAACGTTGTGGCCGATGCCTTAAGTCGCAAAGTGAAACTCGTCACTTTGAGCGGAAGTCGTCCACAAAGTGTGCTCATTGACCGCATTAAACAAGGCCTAGAGCACGACCTTATAGCCAAGAATCTCTTGAACTTGGCAAGTGAGGGGAAGACACGGTGCTTTTGGCTTGACGAAGGCCTACTCCTCACAACCGGGAATCGCCTCTTCGTGCTAGGACATAGAAACTTGCGGAAAGAGATCATCAAGGAGTGTCATGATTCTAAGTGGGCTGGTCACCCAGGTATGGCACGAACCACCCTTGCACTCATACAAGATTCCTACTATTGGCCTCAAATGTGGGAAGACATGGAGGGCTATGTAAGGACTTATCATGTGTGTTAACAAGACAAGGTTGAACACCAACGCCCCGTGGGTTTGCTTGAACTCCTACCCATTGCGAAAAGGCCATGGCAAAGCGTGTTGATGGACTTCATCGTGGCCTCGCCAAAATTCGAAGGGTATGGAAGCATAATGGTGGTAGTTGATCAGTTTAGCAAGTATGCCACCTTCATACCCGTCTCTACAGATTGCACCACGGACGAAGCCGCTCGAGCATTCCTCAAACACATAGTGAAGCTATGGGGAGTTCCACAAAACATCGTGAGTGATCGTGGCCCTCGCTTCATCGGTCGTTTTTGGGGAAAGCTCTTCAAAATATTGGGGACCGACTTGAACTTCTCAACAAGCTTCCATCCCCAAACTGATGGACAAACTGAGCACATCAATGCCTTGCTTAAGTTATACTTAAGGCATTATGTGAGCGCTCATCAGCATGATTTGGGCAAAGTTGCTAGACGTTGCCTAATTCTCACATAATCTCCAAAGGAGTGAGGCAACGGGTAAGAGTCCATTTGAGATTGTGATGGGACAATAACCTATGACTCCACATGCCATAGCCTCAACCTATGGAGGGAAGAGTCCAGCGGCATACAAGCTCGTAAAGGAATGGCATGAACAAGCCGACATCACGTGAGTATGCTTAGACAAGGCCGCCAAGAAAATGAAGAAATGGGCAGACACTAAGGGCAACACCTCGCATTTCAAGAGGGGGACTTGGTGCTTATCAAGCTACTACCCCAACAATTTAAGTCACTTCGTAAAGTACACAAAGGGTTCGTACAAAAATACGAAGGTCCATTCCCTATTGTCAAGCGAGTGGGCGAAGTCTCCTACAAAGTCTGATTTCCACCTAATCTCAAGATCCATCCGATCTTCCATGTGGGTTTTCTCAAGCCCTATCATGAAGACAAGAAAGATCCAAGTAGAAGCGAGTCCAAGAGAGCACCCACAGCTATCGTCACTGCGTTTGACAAAGACGTGGAATGCATCCTTGCGGATCGAGTAATACGAAGGAGAGGAGTTCTACCATACACCGAATACTTGGTAAAATGGAAAAACCTTTCGGACAGCGAGGCAAGTTAGGAACGTGAAGACACCTTGTGGCAATTAGGCAAGCACATCCAACGCTACAAGGACGAGAGCGCGTTGAGGAAATTGCGGAATTAGGTGGGGGAGGATGTTACGGCCCGCCTAATTTACTTGCTAGAGTGGCCAAATATGCCTAGAGGCTTGGCCTAGCTTCTAGAAAGCTTGCAAGCCCAAGCCTAAGCCCATCTTCTAGAATTCTCTAGCAAGATAAGTTCTACAATTATCTCTTCTATTTATCTAGATAATTTAGTAGATAATATTCTCTTGTACACATATCTAGATAATTTAGATGAGAATGAATTAAGACCCTTATATGCATTAGATCTTAGCCATTCATTTGAGAGGTGGTTTAGTATAAATACCCCTCCAATGCTCATTTGTAAATCATCCACAAATCCACACAAATACAAAGCAAAAGCATTGTAAAGAGTTTTCTAGTGTAATACAAAGCTCTCTTGCTTAGCAATACTTGTCTCAATCTTTCATCTCTTCTCTTCTTTGCCTACAGGCTCTTTGGCTCAACGATCCTCTCTTCTCCTTGAGTGAGAATACTAGCATCAAGGCTTACTTAGCAAATTTCGAGTCAAGTTGCCTAAGTGCCGCACGAGCGTGCTGCACAAACCTCTAAGCTCGTGACAGTACGCATGCCTCTGAGAATCAGCTTGTGATGTGCTAATAATTCAAAATTTTGTATTAATTATACTTAAGTGGATGACTAAATCTATCTCGTTAACAACTTAACATATATTGGATGGAGAAGGGAATTCTAGCAAGGATCGTGAAGATTCATCCATTTTCTTGAAGAGTTTAAACTTGTTGCGGAAGTTTCTTTGCAAGACTTCTAAAAGAGGGAAACAGACATATAATAGAGATACTCCAATTTACAATCAATTTGAGAACCATCTAAAACTTTTAACAGATTTAAGATGCGGTTGGTTGTTGATAGTGATTGATCTTACCTCAATCACTAATATATAATGTAGCTTGGATTCCAAATTTTCCTATTATTCCAAGTATGCTCTTTTTAAAATCGAAGTTAAAGAAGAAAATAGTGAGTAGGTAATGTAAGTATTTGTGCTTAATTGCTTAGTCCAACTTTTGAAAAGATTTTTGTTGAACGTATATATTTTGATCATATCCTTATATATTAATCTTTATTCATAGTTGCCGACCATTTAAATTGATTGATCCAGCAACAGCCATTGTTTCTGTATCATGTTGGGTAACTTTGAGAATTTGAATTGAAAATTACTATCGCCAGTGGGCCGAGCACAGAGCCGAGTTCACAAATTTTTAACAGAGCTCTAGAAGGCTCAATTCAATGAGGAAAATTGTGCTTTGATAAAACCCTGTTACGAATACAACCAGAGAGAGTTTTAAATACCAAGTATCGACATGGTTATTGGCTTAGAATAAATTTTTAACCGTATAAAATCAAGGAAATTAAGAAGAAATGAACACTTAATCTCAGTTTTCCACTCTGCCAGCATTGGAGCTTAATGGCCCCAGTGCTTTCCTTGATTTTAATCCGTTTTATTATAGTCCGCATACAAGCTTCCCAAATCCTGTCGCGTCCTCTCCGAGTCTCATTGCTCTAGCATAAGAAACAAGGAAGACCAGTACATATACCCAAACAACACATTATATATTAAAGCAAAAAAAACAAAAAACAAAAGACAAAAATCTTAACCATTTTCGAGTAGAGACTTTGCTCAATCAACACTTGGGAGTGGTATCATCAGAAGGCTTCTGAGAATCTGATTCATCTGACTTTTTAGAAGCCCGACTTCCAAAGAGCAAGAACCCAACTGCATGCCCAAAAATAGCAGCCAGAAAAACACCACCATTGAAGGACATGAGAGCAAGCATCACCATATAAGACATTCCAGTACGTACCACATGCAAAGCAGTCTTGAACAACCCAGATGCCACGCTGTTAGCCCCTGGCTTGACGAACTTGTGATGATATAGCCACTCCACCAGCACTGCGAGAGAAAAAACAAATATCAAGGCACAGGCATACATGCTTCTGCTCGAACCGGGCCAGCCTGAGAACAAAATCTCCGTTTTATGGCCCCAATAAAACGTCATGTGCGACAACGCTCTTCGATGCACGTGCAACCCAGTTGTGTTCCAGGCCTCGGTCACCTCATGTGAAGCCATCTTCATCGTCATTTCTTCGTCTTTGAACAATGTTGTTTGTGCGTGTTATATAATTATGTGCTGGTTTGGGTTCCCAAGGAAAGCAGTGGTGTGGAGTTTAAGATCACTTGTAAAGAGGGAACAGAAACAGAGTTCTCAGAGACTTTTTTTCACTTTATCAGGCTTATATACTGATCCATTCTCGTTTGCGGCAAGAGTAGCTTCCAGGTTTTGTATCACCGCAATTTTGGTTCTTCAAGTTGCTTGTTATGAGGGTCCACACAAGTATAAGCATTGGTGTGGTGGCAGGGAGTTGAAGGACGCGTGGCCGTGTGATGGGAATTCTTTCGGGTCAGAAATGTGCTATGATTGATTTCCAAGTAATCTCCCCTGAGGAAAAGCGAGCAGAATATTTAACTCAACTGCGATATTCTGAGCCCACAAGGAGTATGTTTGCCACCTAGAGCTTCAGCACCGATCGATCTATGTCTGTTCACTGAGGCGTGAATAGATCTTTTATCATAACTATCCTTTTCTACTTTATAAATTAAAAATGATAGTTTTGTTTCTTAGACATGAATCTGGACCGAAAACGATATCAGACTTATAAAACTTTGTGTGACTAGCTTCAACAGGAAATTAACTTGGGATTTAATGTCTCAAACCTACAGAAAGGTGGTGCAACCAGACACGAAGCTAAGTATTGGTTCGATTTAGGTTTATAATAAACTAAAGACAAGAATCCATGTTCGAAGCTAGACAAGGTGTAGACACACTCAATCTAAATCTCTATATATATTGATAATATATAAACATAAATTAAATATGAAGCTACCTGCATACCTAAACCCCAAGGCGGAGGTTTTGGTTGTCAGTGACTGAATAGTGTAAGGTAAGGAAAACATATAATAAATAAACTACATGTCAATGGTTTTATTAGAATATTTACTCCACAGAATCGGGCATAGCTAAGATTTTCTTGACATTTACATTTTGTGCTGCAAAACTATTTCTTCTCCATATTAACCAAATTCATATTAAATTTATTTATTTATTTTCTTTTTCATATGGATACTTTGAGGGAGAGGAACAAAGTGATTGTCCGAATCACATGTTTCAAAACTACTGCATATCGATTAGTATGGATTCTGATCCTGATCCGGTCGTCCTTCTGGGGCGGCCATCTCCTTAATATGAATTTTGACATTTGTCCGATCATAATTACTCTCTCAAGGAGAGACGATACTTCCAAGACTAACCCATAAACCACACCTGATGACTTTTAATTAGCTAGACTTAGTTACGGGCTAAAATCTCTAGTGATTAAATTTGACAAAGCTGGACGTGAATGATTAGGAACATCAACGGTGATGGCACTCTCTTCTCTAGTTCAGATTTCAAAATATAACAAGTAAAAAATGACTTCTTAATTTTTAAGTAAAAAATAATACTAGACATATATATTGTTGATGCACGATTTTTGTACGGCCGGAAAGTAAGCTAGGCTGTCAAGGTCCTGAAAACAAACAAAATGATCAGGGGTGTCGACGAGAACCCTCTGACGCTTAAGTTAGTTTCCGGCACACCAAAATTCTCTGAGTGAGTCTTTTAGAAAGAGACGCTCTGGAGAGTAAGGACTTCTAGAGAGAGAATGAGTTTAGAAAAATGTGCATACCTTGAGTGAAAATCAAGAGGGTTAATAAAGACATCATGAGGGGCCATTGCTGCACCTAGAAAATTGGTCTAAATAACGGGCTTCAGTAATAGGCTTATTATGTATATATTAGAATAATTAAGGCCCAATTTTATGTGGCCATAACAGTAGTCTCTCTAGGCCCAAGTTCAATAATCAGTCGACGTAGAGGTGACTAAATTGTTTATGGGCTAATATTTCAAGTGTAAGCGACAAGGTCAAGAGTCCTATTATATGTGTAGGCTTACTGCAGTAAATTTAACTAGGGAGACTTGAACCCTAGGCAGATATCGCATGTGATGATGGGCGGGTGTGCTCTTTTTGAGTAGGAGGTTTTACTCTAATTACATAGGACATAGGACATGGCTTGAACCCTTAGACGGACGTCACGTTTTCCAAAGTAGGTGATTTTCTTGAGGAAGGCAATATATACTCTATTCTTTTATGAATCCAAATCCTTTTTTCTGTATTGCACATTTTTCAATGCAATTTACATTCAATCTCAACCACATATTCTTTTCAAAATTCAAAATAATTTAAAATCAAGCACATATTCCTAAATTCAATTGAAAACAAAAATACTGGATTCATAAAAGATACAACTATAATTTATCATGGCATGGGTGGCATAACGCTTGCATGGTGAAGAGGTGGTGAGGCTCTCTTTGTAGGTGAGAAAACGAGATTTTTTGCAAGCTTTCATGCTTGAAGGTGCATTTGCAGCTTTTCAAAGACGTTGGACCATTGGGATTTCTGTGGGGTGGTTTCTTAAACTTTCATAGATTGTGGACTACGTTAAAATTTTGCCATGCTTTCCTCCAGTTTTGCTATCAGCAGGGAGCTGGATCGTGAAGACGAGGGGCGACTGGTGAGCGAGCAACCGGCGAGAGGCGAGCACCCGAGCAGCAATTGGTGAACGGCGAGGACCCGAGCGGCGAGCGGCCACCGAGGCCTGACACGCGCGCAAGGAGGGAGAAGAAAAGTGGAGGTCGGCTGCCAAGCAAGTGGACGGCCATAGGTGAGATGAAGGCGGCAAGTAGGCGACTGGGCGAGTGGCGATCAGAGGGGAGGAAGACCGGCGAGCTGGAAAGAGGCTGGGCGAATCTTGCGCGCGAGGGTAGAAGATCCCATGGGCGAGCGCGTGGCCTTCACACGCCAGATTCTTTTTTTTTTTAAATATAACACCATGGGCCTTTGCGAAAAATCGTGAAAGTTGTGAGGTTCAGGAAGGTTTCAAGGGCCATGCTGAAGAATTTATGAACTTGTTGACTTTTTTAACAAGAGCTTGATTTATGCATTTTAAAACATACAAACCCCCAAGTGTTTAACAAGGGCTGAACTGAAAATTTTGAAAATATTGGGACAAGCTTGAGGCCGCAAGCAAGCAAATCACAGGCAACCTTCATAGGGCAAAAACAGGGACTTGGGTAGGCCTTGGTGCATAAATTGAAGACTTAGACAACCTTTTTAGAAAAAGAAAAAAAAATGGAGACTTGGGTGGCCATTATACTTATTTTTGAACCATTTTGAGCGGCCACGGAGACCATTTTGGACTTAGAAAAATTTTTGCACATCTGGGAACATGAAATGGAAGCCTAACCAACTTCCATAAGATGATACTATAGACCTAGACGGCCTTTATACGCATATTTTACCCCTTTTAAGTAGCTATGAACACCATTTTGGACTTAAAAATTCGGTGTGTAACCCACTTACATAATTCTTATGACCATTTCATGTCCGGGTATTCAATACAATTTTTTTGTTTTTTTAGTGTGCAATATATTTGGATAAATTTTACATGGCCATCTCCTATCTGGATGTCCAGCACTTAGAATTTCTGGAAGTATTTGAGCTTAATAGCCCAGGTGCCTAGCTGCTTATAGATGAGACACTGGATAAGCGAGAATTGAACACCTAAGCGCTCATTAGTTTTATGTCTTGGCGTTGGACACCCACCTGGGGTTGTACACCAAGGAGATGGACATTTACTTCGGGGTTAGGCACCCACCCGAGGTTGGATACCTACATGAGATTGGATACCTCGAAGATGGACATCCTACTGGAGGTTGGACACCAACCAGGGTCAAATAACTAGGAGATGTACACTTACCTGAGGGTTAGATATCTGGGCATTGTACGCTTGGGCGTCAATGGGCTAGACGACTAGGCATGGAAGGGTAGATGTTTGACCACATGGCGTCCTAGAGGTCAAATGCCAAGGAGTTGGATGCACGGACGTCAAAAGGTGGACGCTTGACCACTGGCGACCTGAGGGCCAAGCACCAAGGTGTTGGACACATGGGCATCAAAAGGTGGCCATCTAACTACCTCAGGGTTAGATATCTGATGACCTGAGGGGTTGGACCCTAAGGTGTTGGATGCATAAGCGTCAAAAAGTGGACAACTAATCATATAGGGGTTAAACGTGTGGCGGTTCGAGGGTCGAACACCAAGGTGTGTGACTCATGGGCATAAAAGAGTGGACACCTAACCACATAGGGGTTAGATGTCTGGCAGTCCGAGGGTCAGACCCCAAGGTATTGGACCTATAGGCGTCAAAGAGTGGACATCTAACCACGTGGGGTGACACATCCGAAAATAGGATTATCTCTCAAGTATAAGAGTGTCGAAGTAATAAACTGGGTAAGACCGGGGTCGATCCACGAGGAAGGAGTTTTAGCGCTACAAATTATAAAGTAAGCAAATATGATATGGATGATTCAAAGAGATGGCAAGATAATATTAACAAATATAAGTAAAGAACAAGTTCATAAACAATAAATGAGAATAATTAAAATACAAGAGAAATTAACACAATAATAATGAAAGCTAAGGTTAGGGGATCCACCTTTGATATATCAAATAAGGATAAGTAGCCCATTTTAGTTATATGAATTATATTTGTTTCGTTACCAATATTTATACCACTTGTTGTAAATGGGTTCAAGCATCCAATGTGTCAATTACCATATGTCTACAACAAATCAAGGTTCCTAACTAGACTTGTGTCAGTAAGGAAGAACCATACGACATCTAGAAAGGATCTAAGCATTTGATGTGCCAAGGATTGTCGATAATGGATTAAGACCTCCACTTTACGAGTGGTGTCAAGATTGATTAAGAAAATAAATATAAACCATATAAAATAAACAACACAAGATTATGATTATTAAGCACATATCAAGGGTTAGAAAATCCTTATTCTCATATCAAGGGTTTCACCCTTTCACCTTAGCAAGAGAGAATTTAGCAAGACATTATAAAAGAAAGAAAACAAATTATAAGAAAAAGAAAATTCATTAATAACATTAAAACACAAGAGAGAAAAACACAATACAAGATTCCAGCCAAGGCCAAGATGCCCTAATGGGTCACAAGGCACCTCTATTTATAGATACATTCAGGGGAAAACTTGTCAAATTACAAAGGAATAATTGTCAAATATTAGATGCACCAACTTTGACAATTGGGGTAATTAGGTGAACCGACTTTGACCACCAATTTTGACATTGAATTATTGAGAATTTTAATCACATGTCTTCATAAAAGTTGTAGATATTTCTCTCAACTTCTGAGAACATCTTGATTCATATGATTTGGATACGTATTTTGAGAGATATGGTCAAAATACTGAGGCATGATTAGGCTGGGCTGAAACTGCAGATGGGTTCACTTCAAGCCCATTTTTGGTCCACTAAGAGCCCGAATTTGATGATCCTTGTGAAATACAATCTTGTAGATAATTTAATCAGCTTTCCAAAAAATTAAGATTTGCACTATTCTGATCTATAAATAGAAAGTTATGCTCATTTTACCGAACCTGTAACAAAAAAGAGAAAGTTAATTCCAAAGATGCAAAGACTACAAATATGCTTAAGTTGAGGAATTTAATGACACTATTAATGTAATATGATGAACTAAACTCTTATTAAGCATACATATTTAAGTGTTCATCACACCCCCCAACCAGCTTATTGCTAGTCCCTAGCAATTAAAGCATTATTATTTAGAAGTGATTTATAGAATTTTACATCTAAGGTGGTCATTATTGCACTCTCATTGACTTTATCCAAATAAATAAACTCTTAACCGATTTTTTTTTTAAATAACTCATGTACCCTTCAGTCAAGATATTAACAAACCTTCTTTGTATGCTCAGTCGACACATGACTATGGGGCTTATTAGAAAGAAGCTATATCGGTTCTGATATTGTTAAGGCTAACAACCTTAGGCAGGGGGTATTCATTCATCATTATTTTTGTATATATATATATTTTTTTTCTTCTTTTTTTCTTTTTTTTTGTTTGAAAGAATGTATCTTTAACCCATGTAGCGAGCCTTAGGCTAATGACTCCCAGACTAGTTGACCTTAGGGCATTAGATGTTAAGACACCCCTATGAGCTGAACGACTCGAGTTGTCGATGCTTTATTTTTGCTTAGAAACTTATGGATAGTGTAATGTTCAATCTCATTAAGCTTTCTCCTTAATCCATGTAACGAGTTTTGGGCTAATAGCTCCCAAACCAGTTGGTCTTAGGGTATTAGGTGTTAAGGCACCCCTCGCACTTAATTGCTCAGATTAAGGAGGCTACGAGATCAAACTTATCTACAACTGCTCTTTTTTTTTTTTGAACTTTCCCCTTCCTTATGTTGTTATCCTAAACAAAACAAAAGAACTCAAATATTACAACATTTCATTTCGTCACCCATAATCATACATCAAAGTATGTGTGTGTGTGAAGAAAGATTCATGAATACTTGCTTAACGAGTACATAAGTACAAAATTTATTGAATGATAAGGTCGTGAGAGTTCATAGATTTGAATAATTCAAAGTGAAATGAATAAGACCTCCATGTTATAAAATTCAAAAATCAAAACTAAATAATATCAAGTTAGCTAAAATGAGTCTTACAAAATGCAAAATCAAAACAAAATGACAAATTGGTTAGAGTGTTCTTCAAGAGTTCAAACTGGCCCTCCCTACTCTGCCACTCCTGACCCAGAATGCGTCTCAAGAGGATTTGAACTCTTTACACCGCACTCTGAATCTAATTACTAACTCGCTCTTTTTTTTTTGCAAGAAAAAAAAAATTCAAGACACATTTATGTCTACTATCCTTTCCCCCCAACCAAATGAAACATTGTCCTTAATGTTTAAATATAGAGAGATAAAGTATAGGAGACATTACCTGAAGCTTCTGTTATTCAAGAGAGACGACCTGAAAGACACTTAACATAAAATGCTAAAATAAAAGACAAGAAAAATTACAAACGGAGATTCAGATCCAATTTGCACTTTTTGTTTTGTCCCCCTGCTCAATTAATTTGAGTTATAGTTGGGTCAGGTTCATACTCGAGTGCTTGTAATTTGTCAAGTAACTCACTAGCAGAAGTGACAGAAACAAGGATCTGTCGCAACGAATGAGAGATAAAATTCTGTTCTACAGCTACATCAACAAAACTTATCAAAGGATCAAAGAAATTTTTAACATTCAACAAACCTATGGGTTTTTTATGTAGATTTAGTTGGGTCCAAGAGGCAATTTGAAAAATTTCTTCGAGAGTACCAAAGCCACTTGGTAAAGCAATAAAGGCATCCGAATTGATAAGCATATATATCATGCATTCATGCATAGAGAAGACCTGTAACTCCTTCCCAACTGTTTTTCCAACGATGCTTTCTACAGCCAAAGCTTTAGGAATAATACCTAAAACTTGACTGCCTTCTATGAGTGCAGCTATTGACACAGAACCTATTAACCCGAGGCTACCTCCCCCATAAACTACATGAATCTTTCTTTCAGCTAATAGCCTACTAAGATAGTTTGCTACTGCTAAAAACTCTTCACTTTTTTCAGGTCGAGATCCATATAATACACATATCTTTTGGATTCGACGTTTTGAGGTTCCCTTCATGTCTATGCAACTCTCTAACTATGTGTGAAGAAGAGAACAAGAGATGTGATATTTATGGAGTGCAAAAAGGTATTCTAATGATGATATCTATATAGGTAGCTCGGCTATTCGTTGAAAACGTTTGACAATAATGTCTAGAAATTCAAAACAAAAGATGATGAAATAAGACACCATAAATGCACAAGTCAAACAAAAGAAACGAATTAAAAAATGACAGCTATAAGGTATTAAAATTCAAAAATGATGGCACACATGCATATGTACAAGTAGTTGTGACTGTGGCTCACATCTTCCTCTGGTTTTACGTCGAGAAACGGCTTAAACACCTTCTATGAGTTGGGGATATACTTCCCATCCAGTTTTCTTATAAACTGGTAAACAGGGTTGTTTTGAATCAGATTCCCAAGACTATAGCGTTCCTGTTCATCTCGAAATTGTGTCCACAATTTCAAAATTTCACGCTGCACAAGTCCACAAGAATGCTTCTCAAGAGTCACTCGGATATCATCCAAAGACTCCTTACTTAGTCCATTCTTGATGAACTGTAGTTTATCCTCTCGATTATTAGACAAATATCACAAGGAGTGGCAACGCTAGTTACAAGTCCATCTTACACATCTGTGACAAACTTGTAACCTTTTCGCTCTTCGCTTTTTGGCTTAAGAGCTTTTTCCTAAACCTGGCATGTGAGAAACAAGATTATATGAAAACTCACAAGAAAATCAAACCTTGGCTTCAATTAACCATCTTAAATCAGCAGGAATGCCCTTGCACATCAACATCCTTAGTCTTGCTGCGCGAGCTTTGTAAATTTTAAGCAAATCATTTTGAGGAAGAGAGGGAAAACGTTTATGCAAATTTGAGAGGATGGTATCCATGTGAAGAAAATGAGAGAGAAGAAAAGAAAATGAATTCAAGGTGAGCAACAGTTTTTAGGAAACTGAAAAACCGACTTTAAAAGTCACGGAGTACCGTATCCGCCACTTGATCGGGAAAAATCAATCCTTAAAAGGGATCGATTAAAACAATGGACTCTTCATTTTGGTCAAAATTTTCAAAGAATGGTTTTAACCGTTGTCCATTAACTTTAAACACATTACCATTCTTTGGGTTCTCAATTTCAACTGCTCCATGAGGGAAAACATTTTTAACAATGAAAGGTCCAGTCCAACGAGACCGAAGTTTACCAAAAAACAAATGCAATCTTGAATCATACAAAAGAACTTTTTGTGAAGGTTCAAAAGATTTTCTAACAATGAATTTGTCATGAAAAACCTTCATTTTTTCTTTGTAGATTTTAGAATTTTCATAAGCCTCATTCCTGATTTCTTCAAGTTCACTCAGTTGGAGTTTACGTAACTTGCAAGCATCATTCAAGTTTATGTTAAATGTTTTAATGGCCCAATAAGCTTTATGCTCAATTTTCACAGGCAAGTGACAAGGTTTTCCATAAACTAATCTATAAGGAGACATTCCCAATGATGTTTTGAAAGCAGTTCGGTAAGCCCAAAGTGCATCATTAAGTCTTAAAGACCAATCTTTACGATTTGGGTTAACCGTTTTTTCTAAGATCTGTTTTATCTCCCTATTAGCTAATTCAACTTGTCCACTTGTTTGTGGGTGATAAGGTGTAGAAATTTTATGGGTTATTCCATATTTCTTCATTAAAGTTTCAAATGGTTTGTTACAAAAATGTGTACCCCCATCACTAATAATGGCTCGAGGAATTCCAAATCTACACAAGATATTCTCTTTCAAGAATTTGATAACTGTTTTGTGATCATTGTTTCGACATGGAATTGCCTCGACCCATTTTGAAACATAGTCTACTACAACAAGAATGTACACAAAACCAAATGATGGTGGAAAATGTCCCATAAAATCAATACCCCAACAGTCAAAGATTTCAACAACAAGAATGAGATTCAAAGGCATCATGTTTCGTTTTGAAATGGATCCCAATTTTTGACAATTTTCACACGTTTTGTAAAATGCATGTGCATCTTTAAATAAGGTGGGCCAATAGAATCCACATTGTAAGATTTTAGCAGCTGTTTTTATATGAAAAATGTTCTCCACATGCTTTGGAATGACAAAAATTAATGACACTACTTACCTCATTGTCGGGTATGCATCTTCTAATTATTTGGTCCAGACAATATTTGAACAGATATGGGTCATCCCAATAAAAAATTTTCACCTCGGTCAAAAACTTTCTTTTGTCTTGAGCATTCCAATAAGGTGGCATTTTTCCTGTTGCAAGGAAATTTACAATGTTAGCAAACCAAGGTACTGCAGTAATGGAGAATAAAAATTCATCAGGAAAAGAGTCATTGATAGGTGAAGTTTCAATTAATGTCTCTGTCGTTAATCTTGAAAGATGATCTGTAATGACATTTTCGGCTCTTTTCTTATCCTTTATTGTGATGTTGAATTCTTGGAGCAATAAGATCCATCGTATCAATCTAGGTTTTATATCCTGTTTAGACATTAAATATCTCACAGCTGCATGGTCAGTGTAAACAATTGTTGGAGAGCCAATTAAATAAGACCGAAATTTGTCCAATGCAAATACTACTGCAAGTAATTCTTTTTCAGTTGTTGTGTAATTCATTTGTGCATCATTTAAAGTCCTACTTGTATAGTATATCACATAAGGCTTACCTTCTTTTCTCTGTCCTAAGACGGCACCAACGACATAATCACTTGCATCACACATCAATTCAAAAGGTAAGGACCAATTGGGAGATTGCATAATTGGAGTAGTTGTTAAAAGTCCAATTAACTTATCAAAGGCATTTTGACATTCTTGAGTCTATTCAAAAGAAGTGTCTTTTATTAAGAAGTTACAAAGAGGTTTAGATATGGCACTGAAATTTCTTATGAACCTTCTATAAAATCCAGCATGCCCTAAGAATGAACGGACCTCTTTGACTGTTTTTTATGGAGGCAAATGGGAAATTAATTCCACTTTTGCTTTGTCCACTTCAATTCCCTTAGAAGACACCACATGACCTAAGACAAATCCCGAAGTGACCATACAATGACATTTTTCCCAATTCAAAATAAGTCCTTTTTCTTCACACCTTTTTAAGACTTTTTCTAAGTTTTCAAGACCATCATTAAAAGAGTTTCCAAAGACAGTTAAATCATCCATAAAAACTTCTAAACAATGCTCAACCATATCACTGAAAATGCTTAACATGCATCTTTGAAAAGTGGCTGGGGCATTACAAAGTCCAAAAGGCATTCTCCTAAATGCAAAAGTGCCGAAAGGGCACGTGAATGTGGTCTTTTCTTGATCTTTGAGTGTAATGAGAATTTGATAATAGCCTGAGTATCCATCAAGAAAGCAGTAGTAGGGATGCCCTGCTACTCTTTCAAGAATTTGGTCAAGAAAAGGTAAGGAAAAATTGTATTTTCTGGTGACAGCATTTAATTTTCTATAATCAATGCACATTCTCCAACTAGATGAGACTCGAGTTGGTAGTAATTCATCCTTTTCATTTTTTACTACTGTAATGCCAGATTTCTTAAGTACTACTTGTGTAGGGCTTACCCACTTACTATCAGAAATAGGGTAGATAATTCTCACATCAAGTAGTTTGAGAACTTCAACCTTAATGACCTCTTTCATGTGGGGATTTAATCTCCTTTGAGATTGTTGGGATGTTTTGGCATTTTCTTCTAATTGTATTCTATGTGTACAAATCAAAGGGTTAATGCCTTTTATGTCTTTTAAGGTCCACCCGATTGCATTTTTATGCCTTTTAAATACATGTATCAACTTACCTTATTGCTCGCTTGTGAGGGATGAAGAAATTACCACCGGATGTGTCTGATTCTCCCCAAGATATGCATATTTCAGTCCTTCAGGTAAGGGCTCCAGTTCTAACTTGGGAGCTTCCTCTTCCTTGCTTTCATTCATTCGCCCCAATTCTTCGAATCTTGGTTTTGAGCCTTTTTCCATCACCTGTGCACAATCCAATAAAGAACATATATCAGAAAGATCAGACTCTAGTTCCATACTTGATTCTAATGAATTCACTAAACAAGTTTCGAAAGGGTAAGAAGAACTCCCTTTTTGGATATGGTCTTCCACAATAGTTTCAATCATATTGGCCTCCTCAATTTCATCTTCTTCTTTATGTGGTTGTTTACACATATTAAAAACATTAAGTTTTAATGTCATGTTCCCAAATGATAGCTTCATGACTCCATTCCTGCAATTAATCAAAGCATTAGAGGTAGCTAGAAATGGACGCCATAAAATAACAAGAATTGAATTACATACTTCCACTGGTTGTGTGTCCAAGACGATAAAATCCATTGGATAAATGAATTTATCAACTTGAACTAACACATCTTCTACTACTCCTCTTGGTACTTTAATTGATCTATCAGCAAGCAAAAGAGTCACAGAAGTCGGTTTTAACTCACTTAGATTGAGTTTCTGAAAAACCGAGTATGGAAGCAAATTCACACTAGCACCAAGATCAAGTAAAGCTTGTTCAATTTTATGGTCTTCAATAACAAATGAAATTGTAGGACAACCTGGATCCTTATATTCCACTGTATTATTGTTTTGAAGAATCACACTTACTTGCTCGGCTAGAAAGGCCTTCTTTTTCACATTCAATTTCCTTTTCACAGTGCATAAGTCTTTCAAAAATTTTGCATAAGAAGATACCTATTTGATTACATCTGA
This sequence comes from Boswellia sacra, assembly GCA_013180625.2. Lineage (NCBI taxonomy): Eukaryota > Viridiplantae > Streptophyta > Magnoliopsida > Sapindales > Burseraceae > Boswellia > Boswellia sacra. Next base: position 449,994 of record SNVD02008589.1, read on the forward strand.
ATGTTGACCTTCACCTGTTTAAAAATTTCAAAGATTTTAGAATTGTGAGTTGGCTTCTTTTGTATGGTTAATACTTGAGGAAATGGAGGCACCGATGAGGATTTGGTTTCTTCTTCACTAGGTGTTGGTTTGGCAACCTCTCTCTGCCCTTTAGAGATCGATTCTTCTTCTTTCTCACAAGGTTAGGAATATGTTTTTTAACAACCTTACCATTGCGAAGGGTCATGACTGATTTGGCTTGGTCAAAATAATGGTTACTTGAACTCTCTGCATTTGAGTTAGATTGATCTTTGGGGTTTTGCAATGTTTGAGAAGGAAGTTTCCCTTTCTCTTGGATGTTAAATGTAGATACAAATTTTGTAAAAGTGTCTGACAAATATGCTAATGTTTGAGCCATTTGACTATTGAAAGTTTCTTGCTTTGTAATGAATGAATGCAATGTTTCTTCAAAGTCATTCCTAGGAGGAGGAGCATATGCATGATCATGAGAATTTTAAAAATTTTGTCGTGTTTGAAAAGGGGCTTGTGAAGATTGTGCATGATTGTCATTTTTTCAACTAAAATTTTGATGATTTCTACAACCGGGATTGTAAGTGTGTGAGTATGGATTGTGATTTAGCCTTTTGAAAGTGTTCAAGGCATTGGTTTCTTCATGGAGACATTCCCTAAAGGCAGGCAAAGTTAGGCAGTCTTCAGTCAGTAGAATGGTCATTATCATTACAAATGTGATAGACAATTTCTTGGATAGAATTCAATTGACCACTCTTTTTCATTTCTAAAGCCTCGATTTTCTAGCTAGGGATGCATATTTGGCTTGAAGGTCATGGTCTTCCCTAAGGTTGTAAATGCCTCTATTGGATGTCGAGGTTGGGGCCTTGCTTGGTACCTCATAGGTGCCAACAGTGTCCCAATTTTGAGCCTTGTCTGCCAAGGAATCTAGGTAGTCAATTGCTTCCTCAGGGTCTTTATCTCCAAATTCTCTATTACATATTAATTCTACTAGTTGCCTATCTTGAGGTGTTAACCCTTCATAGAAGTGTGCAACTATTCTCCAAGTTTCAAAACCATGGTGAGGACAAGTGTTAAGTAGTTCCTTATACCTATCCTAACATTGGTAAAGGTTTTCCCTTGTTTTTTAGTGAAATTGGAAATTTGTTTTTTAAGGAATTTGTTCTATGGGTAGGAAAAATTTTTTTAAAAAATTGTTGTTTCATCTCATCCCATGAACTGATGGAATTTGACCTCAAATTTTGTAGCCATGTTCTAGCTTTATCTTCTAAAGAAAAAGGAAAAAGCTTTAATCTAATGGTGTTTATGCTACAATTTGGGTCACTATAGAAGTTACACACCTCTTCAAAGATTTTTAAGTGCGAATATGGGTTCTCCATATCAAGGCCATAAAAGGTGGGTAAAAGTCGAACAAAACTTGGTTTGAAATTGAAAAGGATTGAATTAGGAGGAGAAATTACACAAGATGGTGCCTAGTCCTTACCGGATTCATGTAGTCTCTAAGGGTTATTGGTTGGTTTTGATCATTTTGTTGGGAACGGTTGTCCCCTTCATCCGTGAACCATTCCACTAGATTGTCGGCCATGTTTTCTAAGGAAGATGATATTTTTCTAACAAGTCTGTCACTAGATGTTCGTGACCAAATTTTCATGCAAGAAAGAGAAAAGAAAAGAGAAGAAAAGATGAACACACGACAAAGTAAAAAATTAATATCTAAAATGAGAAAAGAGAATACTTATAATTTTGCATGCCAATTTTTACCTTCCCCGGCAACGGTGCCAAAAATTTGACACATCCGAAAATAGGATTATTTCTCAAGTATAAGAGTGTCGAAGTAATAAACTGGGTAAGACCGGGGTCGATCCACGAGGAAGGAGTTTTAGCACTACAAATTATAAAGTAAGCAAATATGATATGGATGATTCAAAGAGATGGCAAGATAATATTAACAAATATAAGTAAAGAACAAGTTCATAAACAATAAATGAGAATAATTAAAATACAAGAGAAATCAACACAATAATAATGAAAGCTAAGGTTAGGGGATCCACCTTTAATATATCAAATAAGGATAAGTAGCCCATTTTAGTTATATGAATTATATTTGTTTCGTTACCAATATTTATACCACTTGTTGTAAATGGGTTCAAGCATCCAATGTGTCAATCACCATATGTCTACAACAAATCAAGGTTCCTAACTAGACTTGTGTCAGTAAGGAAGAACCATACGACATCTAGGATCTAAGCATTTGATGTGCCAAGGATTGTCGACAATGGATTAAGACCTCCACTTTACGAGTGGTGTCAAGATTGATTAAGAAAATAAATATAAACCATATAAAATAAACAACACAAGATTATGATTATTAAGCACATATCAAGGGTTAGAAAATCCTTATTCTCATATCAAGGGTTTAACCCTTTCACCTTAGCAAGAGAGAATTTAGCAAGACATTATAAAAGAAAGAAAACAAATTATAAGAAAAAGAAAATTCATTAATAACATTAAAACACAAGAGAGAAAAACACAATACAAGATTCCAGCCAAGGCCAAGATGCCCTAATGGGTCACAAGGCACCTCTATTTATAGATACATTCAGGGGCAAACTTGTCAAATTACAAAGGAATAATTGTCAAATATTAGATGCACCAACTTTAACAATTGGGATAATTAGGTGAACCGACATTGACCACCCATTTTGACATTGAATTATTGAGAATTTTAATCACATGTCTTCATAAAAGTTGTAGATATTTCTCTCAACTTCCGAGAACATCTTGACTCATACGATTTGGATATGTATTTTGAGAGATATGATCAAAATACTGAGGCATGGTCAGGCTGGACCCAAACTGCAAGTTGGTTCACTTCAAGCTCATTTTTGGTCCACTAAGAGCCCGAATTTTATGATGCTTGTGAAATACAATCTTGTAGATAATTTAATTAGCTTTCCAAAACATTAAGATTTGCACCATTCTAATCTATAAATAGAAAGTTATGCCTATTTTACCAAACCTATAACAAAACCAAAATTAAGAGAAAGTTAATTCCAAATATGCAAAGACTACAAATATGTTTAAGTTGAGGAATTTAATGACACTTTAATGCAATATGATGAACTAAACTCTTATTAAGCATACATATTTAAGTGTTCATCATGGGGGTTAGACGTTTGGCGATCCGAGGATTGGACCTTAAGATGTTCGACGCATGGGCGTCAAAGAGTGGACACCTAACCACGTGAGGGTTAAATGTTTGGCACTTCGAGGGTCGGACGCCAAGGTGTGTCATGCATGGGCATCAAAGAGTGGACACCTAACACAAGACTTGTTGTATCTCCATGTGAGCCACAAAGGAATCTATGTGTTCTCGAGAATTAGTCCTCCCGTAGTAGAGCTTAATATGGGGCATCCGAAAGCCATACGGATACCTTTCCCTTAAGATTTTTTCTGAGAATGAAGACTCCCATTGAGAATGACTAACCTCCTCTTTTCTAGTAATATTTGATCATTGCCTCTAGTTTATGAACTTTTTCATTAATTTCTTGTTGGAGCAAAACATAATGGTTATCTGATGTCTCTTCTGAGGAATGTTGACCTTTCTCTGTTTGCTGACTACCGCTTTCATGAAGGTGCTCATGGTGACTTTTCTTTGATTGATGGATACCTTTTAAGGCATAGGGGTCGTGGTAGGAATAATCAAGACAATCATTATTGTTCCTATTTGCCTCTTGTTTAGCACTCGCTTGACGTTTCTTTTAAAAGTATGGCGAAGGTCAAGCGTTCCTCACTGTTGTTTAGGCGCTATTTGTACAGGAAGAGGAAGATCTGGGTGATCAAGCTCTCTGTGAATAACGCAAGAAGCAGGGTTCTACTTGGTTTCCTGTTGGATGGGTAATGTTACAATCTAAGCGACCAGGTCAGAATGTCCACCCACATTAGCCAAGTTACTAGTCACGACATTTCTCAACTGTTAAATGTCTTGACCGAAAGCTAGGTTAAAAACAGCAACCATACTCGCTATCTGTTTAGTAAGGTTTTGCATGGTAAGCTCTATGGTGGTTAACCAACTTTTCTTGAGCTTTTCTGGCCTCTCAGGCAATGGTTTGGGTTGCGTGAGGTTGAGGGCCCTTCCAGAGGATACTACCAAAGTCTTTCCAAGGTTAGACGCCTTTTGGACTTAGGAGGAGCTTCAACTTCAATCTCTTCCACCTTCTCGGAGCTTGAGTGTCGGTTAGAGTGGCTCATGGTAAGTGACCAAGTTTGAATGGGAGTAACAACTAAGTTGGTTGAAATTGTCATTCCCATAGACTGCGTTAATTGTTGATACACAATTTTTGTACGACCGGAAAGCTAGCCTCGGGCGGATCGTCGAGTCAAGATCTTGAAAACAAAGAAAACGGTCAGGGGTGCCAATGGTGATGTTGGCAAGAACCCTCCAACACTTTAGTAAGTTTCCAGCACACTAGAATTCTCTAAGTGTGTCTTTTAGAGAGAGAGAAGCTTTGGAGAGTAAGGACTTCTAGAGAGGGTGCGAGTTTAGATAAATGTACATACCTTGAATGAAAATCAAGAGGGTTTATATAGGCATCATAAGAGGCCATTGTAGGACCTAGAAAATAGAACTAAATAACAGGCTTCAGTAATAGGCTTATTATGTATGTACTAGACTAATCAAGGCCCAATTTTATATGGCCATAATACATATATATACAAACTATAATGTATATAACTAATTTTGTATATAATCTGAATTGGCAAATGTTGATGCACGGTTTCCGGACGGCCGGGGAGCGGGTCAGAGCTCGGGTCGTACGTCGGGTTCAGTCCTGCGATCACAGAAAAAAAACAGTCAGGGGTGCCGGCGGTGACCCTCCGACGCTCAAGTCAGTTTTCGACACTCCGAAATTTTCTGGAAGAATTTCCTAGAGAGAAAAGCTCTTAAAAGTGAAGGAAATCTAGAGAGAGAGTAAGTTAAGAAAAGTGTGCATACCTTGAACGATAATCCGGAGGGTTTATATAGGAGCCAGGATGGGCCATTGTGGGACCCAGATGATGGGCCCAGATGATGGGCTACAGTAATGGGCTTACTGTATTAGAAATAATTAGGCCCAGATGATGGGCTTCAGTAATGGGTTTACTGAATTAGAAATAACTAGGCCCAGATACTGGGCTTCAGTAATGGGCTTACTGAATTAGAAACAATTAGGCCCAGATTTTGTTATGGCCATAACAGTAGTCCCCCCAGTCCCAAGTTGACCAATAGGTCGGCGTAGGGACTATTTAGTTGTTCTGGGCTATAAATTAAATGTGTTAGGGGCCAGCCCAAAAGATGCGATTCATTAAACCCTAAATTGGTGCTCTATATAAGACACAAGTGTTGGGGAGTAGGGTTTACTCAAAAATAGGAGAGAGCACCCAGGAGGCCAGCAGTGCAAACGACACCAGCAAACAGAACTTTTCAACCCGAGCCAGAATTTCAAGCCGCCACAAGTGAGTACTCTTTTTCTTTCTTTTTTTTTCTTTTTTTTTTTTTTTGCATATGAATGAATTAGGTATAGTTTTTGAATGCAAAAATTCTTGCACGGATTATGTCCTATGTGTGCGTATGTGATTGTGTGTGAAAGAAGGAGAGACATGCACGGGTGTGATGGAGGGTGTGTGCATGGCTCGTATGGGCGTGCTGGGCGTGCCGCCTGGGCACGCTGCCTGGGCGCGCTGCCTGGGCGTACAGCCTGGCTGCTGCCTGGGCGCTGCCTGGATGCTGCGTGGGCGCGCTGCCTGGGCGCTGCTTGGTGTGTGCAAGGGCGAGCAGCGAGGGCTGGGCGCTGGGGCTGCTCGCGTGCATGGGGGGTTGCATGCATGCTGGGCGAGCTGGGGGGCTGCCTGCATGCTGGGCGTGAAGAAAGAAGCGGGCGAGGCGTGCTGCGGGGGCAGCTCGCCCTTGCATGCGCCTGGGTGCGCTGCGAGGGCAGCTCGCCCACGCGTGCGCCTGGGTGCGCTGCGAGGGCAACTTGCCCTTGCGCCTGGGCGAGCACAAGGCAGGCGACGACCTGCGTGCTGGGCGAGCACGGACAAGCGGGCGAGCGCTGGGGTGCGCAGGGGCGAGCACCTGAGTTGCTGGTGCACGGGGGAGGCGAGCCCGCGAGGCGCGGGCGCCCTGCATGCTGCCTGCACTGTTCACGTAGCATGCAGGGGCCCTCCAAAGGAAATTAGAATAAATGCGAGGATGCTTCGGCAATTATTCAAAAGTTTTATTTAAACCGCGGGGGTGTTCGTGCAAAATTTCAAACCTTGTTTTTCTCCGCAGGGGTGTTTCTGCGAAAATTCAAACTTTAATTTTTTCTCCGTGAGGGTGTTTCCGCGAATTTTCAAACTTAAATAATTTTTCCTCCATGGGGGTGTTTCCGTGAATTTTCAAACCTTAATATTTTTTCCTCCGGGGGGTGTTTCTGCGAATTTTCAAACTTAAATATTTTTTCCTCCGTAGGGGTGTTTCCGCGAATTTTCAAACTTAAATATTTTTTCCTCCGCGGGGGTGTTTCCGCGGATTTTCAAACTTGAATAATTTTTCCTCCGCGGGCGTGCTTCCGCGGGTTTTCAAACTTGAATAATTTTTCCATCCGCGGGCATGCTTCCGCGGATTTTTAGACTTGAATAATTCGTTCATCCGCGGATTTTCGATACAATCCCCCAGCCTTTTTTTTTTTTTTACCTCTTCCTTCCCTCAGTAGACTTGGTTTGATGACTAACAACCCCTCTTTGACTGTACAGATGGCTAGAGTTAAAACCACTGTGAAAGTGCTACGGGGGGAACCGAGTCATCAAACCCAGTCTTCCAGGGACAAGGATCCGGCGACCAACCGTAAAGAAGTTAACGAGTTTTATCAAAACTTCTTCGGTCCGGATCGGGAGCTGGGACAGAATTCTGTCAACCATAAGGTGGTAGACACTAAAGGGGATAGTGATTGGTCGTCCTCCGCTACTTCGGATAGCGAACCGGAGGTCGAAAAGTGGTGGGAGGCCGACCATATTGATAACCATCTTCCGGACGATCGATTAAAGATATATAGAGCCCATTTCCTTATCCCTGCTTCAGTCATCCTGTTTCTTCCAAGGAAGGGTGATCGGTGGAGTAAGCCACCACGCGGTGTCATTGGTTTAAGCTTAGAGCTATTGAGAGCTGGTCTCCGGGTGCCTTTTGATAACTATGTTCGCCGTGTACTCGATGCTATGGGCATCGCTCTTACCCAACTGTCGGCCAATGGGTGGAGGCTTCTGATAGCTTTCCAAAGTTTATTCAGAAGCGTCGGCCTTGGCGACCCTACCACCAACCATGTCAAGCACATATTTGCCATTCACCCGTCGAATGGAGAGAAGACGGGTTACTACTATATATCCCAACGAGGGAAGACGGATGACCCCAGCCGCCTTTTTGGCATTCCCTCCCATGTGAAAGAGTGGAAGTATAAGCAATTCTGGTGTGGCGGCGGTTGGAAGTACCAAGAAGGTGCTCGTCCAAAGGGGGAGAAGTTGAAGATCAGGAGGCGTTTTGGTGTTTGTGGTACCATATTATAATGGCTCCTTATCTGACTTTGTCATGACCACTCTTGATCAACTGACAATCTTTTCTGTTTTTATTGCAGCTCCTTGGACCAAACGTCCACTGTTATCTCAGAAAGAGAGAGACGACTTGCAAGTGGTGCTCAAGTTACCTGTGGACTCGAAGAACGTGAATAACCTCACTGATCGGGAGCAATTAGCCCGTCTTGGCTTATCACCCCCAGTTCCTCCGGAAGGTAAACTTGATCATTACTTTCTGATCTTACTTCATCAAGCATGTGTTTGTTGTCTTACCAGTTTTATCTTCGTGCAGGACTATTTCCTTTACATCCTACCAAGAAGCAGTTCGCTCAACTTGTAGCCAAGATGCCGCTTAAGCCCTTTACCCATGACAGACCTAGTTCTTCCCAGAAGAAACGGAGCGGAAGTCCCCCAACTCTTGGACCCCGAAAGAGGAGAGCTAGTGGACACAAGGAGATTCCCGTACGGAAGCCGGTTCCTGAAAGGTCTGCCTCCGTTCAACCTGCGGGTGAAGTGGCAGCCTCTCAGCCTACTGGGGGCAGGTTACCCGCAGCCTCTCAGCTACCCAAGCGTTTTACCTTTGACAGTACGGGCTTTCAGAGTGGCTCAACATGTGGAGACTACCTTCGGGAATTGTCTCAAAATGCTGCACGCCTCATGCCTACCAATGTCTTTCCTGAAGACGTAAAACTCACATACTTTGATGCGATCGCCGTCGGGATGGGGATCATCCTTCATGTTAGGCTTCACTGAGACCCTTTCTTCCTTTTTTCTCTTTATGCTTTGAAAGTCATGTTTTAACTCCTTCCGTCTCCTTGCCTTTCTTTCTGTAGGCGACAGGACCCTTGACTCAGGGAGAGTCTACCAACACCAATCTCCTCAAGGAGGTTAACCATCTAACTTCTAAGGTTGACGACTGGAAGGCGAAACACCTAGTCTGCCTTGACAACTTAACCGAAACAGAGAGAAGAATGGCAGAGATGAAGGAACAGATGGGTGGAATGAAGGCAAACCTGTCCGAAGCCAAGAAGGAGGCAGCTATCCAGCGTAAAAGGGCCAATGATTTTAGCCAAGAGCTTCGAGAGAGAGCTGCTGCTGAGCAAAGTAGGATTGACAAAGCAGTCGCTCGCTTCCGTAGGGGTCGTATCTACCAGCAGGCTATGGAGCGCTCCTAGATTGAGGGAGTCAATGGGGTGCGTAGATGGTTCCATGACCGCCATCCAGAGATTGATCAGTCTCCCATAGCCGAGGAGTTAAACTTAGTGGAAGAGTCTATCCCTACAGCGGACTCCGATCCTGAGCAATTCCACCGCCTCATCCTTAAAGATGAGGATTATGAGTCGACATTGGACACAGCAGCCTGGGAGGCCAAGCAAGGCGACTCTACCTCATCGTCTTCAGACGAAGAAGGAGGTGATGAGGCCACTTCTTAGAGACAGTTGGAATTCTTCCAACTAGGTAGATGCTCATTCATAGGGAACAATCATATCAAGGCTGCTCTCCCGGCCTTGACTTTACCTTTTACTGTCTTTACTTTCAGTTTGATGTACTAGGTGAGGATATGTGGCATCCCTCAACCAATTTTGGAATAATAAGAACACTAAGTAAATTTTTTTTTCTTTCTGGTGTTGTGTTCTATTACTTGTTCCATCTCATTTCAATTTAGTCATATATGTGTTTTAAGGAGGTGTAGTCACAAGAATTCTGAATAGAGCGAACACTTTTATTGACAATCTCTTTATTGGTCTCCCCATGGGAGTTGTTACACATGCATAAGCTCCTGGGCGGAGTTACTGCACGTATAGAGAGATTACAGGTAGTACCTCTTCAAGTGTTCAATATTCCATGGATGATGGAGCGACCTTCCATCCATGGTGACCAGTCTGTAGGTGTCTGGTCGGATGACTGCTTTGACTTGGTATGGACCTTCCTAGTTGAGCCCTAGTGCTCCATCAGTGGGATCTCAGGTACTTCGTAGTACGTGCCCACTTAGCTTATGCCCACGGATGGTTCTCCTTGAATTATCATCAGCTTATGTGCCTTCTCTTTAAAGGCCATGTTGTAGCACTCTCGAGAGGCTCGCTGTTCACCTCTAACTTCTCCTATACCAGCGGGTGTTTGGAATTTCAAGACATGATGATAAACACCCGTCACGGCCTTGAAGTCGTAAAGTGATGGCCGTCCGAGAATGGCGTTGTAGACACCCGGGTGATCTACTATAAGGAAGTTCACCATCTTGGTTGTTTGCAGGGAACCTTCTCCCAAGGTCACCGGTAACGAAATTAACCCCCTCGGGAATAACTTTTCCTCTAGTGAATCCTATTAGGGAAGTTTGGATGCCTCTCATATCTTTACGATTAAGACCCAACCGATCAAATACATCTAATGTCATTATGTCAGCTGAGCTTCCGTTGTCAATCAACACTCTTCGTAGCCTCTTATTGGCCACTATCACTGTGAGGACCAGGGCATCACAATAAGGATGGTGGAGACCCTGCACATCTTGCAATGAAAAAGAGATAACATCGCGATCCCCATCATTGGTGGAGGAGGCTGTCAGGTTGACTTCGTGGTGAGGGGGGTCGTCTCTCGCTTGCCTTGCCAAGTGCCTTCGAGCTTGGGAGCTCGAACCAGCCACTACTCCCCCAAAAATCGTGGCTACTTCTTCTAACGGTTCCTTCCCTTTGTCATTCTTGTTGGATGGTTCGGGGGGCCGATAGATGTATTCTTGTAGCTGGCCATCCTTGATAAGACCCTCGATTTGTCTCCTCAGTTCAAAACAGTCTGCAGTGTTATGACCATGAGCCTGGTGGAAATGACAATACTTTCTCCTGTCTCTTGTCTTTGGATTCGACCGTAAGGGGGTAGGTTCCTTCAGCAGACCTTTATCTTTGATTTCCTTCAGGATATCCTGCTGCGGCATAGTAAGCAACGTGAATGTACGGTGCTCCTCCTGAGGTTGGTCATGATGCTCTTGGCGGGGTCGGGTGGATGACCCTTGTAACAGGAAGCGATCATTTCTGACTGTGTCTCGTGTAGAGCGTCGATCCGGAACTGATCTACGATTTCTATCATGAGGTTCTCCTCTATTATCATATGATCATCTATCTGTACGCGAGGAATTAGGTACCACCGGAGTCTGCCCAGGGTAATTTGCTTGAAAAATTTCCTCTGCATCAGCATGGCTAGAGACCCTTGCAAATGCTTCTTGATACGTACGTGGGGGGTTGACGGAGAATTCCCATGCTAGAGGGAGCTCCCCTTTGATTCCTTGAACCAAACCTTGTATGGCGTAACCATCATTGAATAGATCCACTTGGGCAACCTCCCGTTGGTATCGGTCCACAAATGCACGGAGGGATTCATTACGACCCTGCTTGATGGACAGAAGGCTCTGTGCTGGCCGACTTCTCGTCTTCATATTGCCAAAGTGCGTGAGGAAACTACGAGCAAGCTCATCAAAGCTGGAGATGGATGCGGCTGGTAACCTTCTATACCACTGCTTAGCTGATCTTCCAAGAGTAAGAGAAAAAGTTCTACACATGATTCCCCCTGAGGCCCCTTTTATCTCCATATGAGAAATAAAAGAGTCTAAATATTCTCGGGGGTCCGTCATCCCTTGGTACAGCTCAAGTTGCGGCATCTGGAATCCGGATGGGTATCTTTCCCTAAGGATATCTTCAGCAAATGGTGATTCCCATTGTGGACGCCCATCTTTTTCTTCTCCTGAACGCTTAATCAACCTCTCCAGCTTATGGATTTTTTCATCCATTTCTCGTTTAAACTCTGCATAATGATTGTCTGATGTCCCCTCTTCCGAGACATCCATTGGGGAATCATCTGGGCGATGATTCTTAACTCTAGATGGTGAGCTGAGGCGATTTCTCTTGGGCTGATAATCACGTCCTGGAGCGTAAGGACCATGATAGGAATAGGCAGGCTGATCAACATTACTTTCTCTCGGTATCTGCTCAATGCTTGTATGGCGTTTGTTGTTCAGAGAGTGTCGGAGGTCTACTGCAGCTAATCGTTGTGCAGATACGATATGCGAGGGAGAGGGAATCTGTGGGCAACCATCCCTTCCTTGAACAATAAGGTGGGGAGGATTTGGTTGAATGACCTGATGGCGAGGCAATCCAATAGTCTGGGCGACTAAATCATGACGTCCACCAACATCCGTCTGGACATTCGGTTTTACCATGGCACTCATTGGGTTATTCCTAGCAGCGTTTGCAGCCTGTTGAGCATTTTGTCCAAATGCTTGGCTGAACACAGTCACCATACGCTTCATCTGTTCACTGAAATTCCGCATAGTATGTTCCATGGTAGTTAACCGATTCGCCTTGCCCTTCTTTGGTCTTCTAAGCGGAAGCCGGGGTTGCCTGAGGTTAGGCCCCACCCCAGAGGATATCACTAATGCCCTCCCTGTATCAACTACCCTTCGGCATTGGGGAGGTGCTTCAACCTCAATTTCTTCGTCAACCTCTAGGGAGGTTGAATGTTGGGATTCGTGACTCATGATGTGTTTGAATACGTTTGGATGGGAGCAACAACTAAAGAGGCTTGAATTGTCGTTCCCACAGACGGCGCCAACTGTTGATGCACGGTTTCCGGACGGCCGGGGCGGGTCGGAGCGGGTCGAGCTCGGGTACGTCGGGTCCAGTCCTGCGATCACAGAAGAAAAACAGTCAGGGGTGCCGGCGGTGACCCTCCGACGCTCAAGTCAGTTTTCGGCACTCCGGAATTTTCTGGGAGAATTTCCTAGAGAGAGAAGCTCTCAAAAGTGAAGGAAATCTAGAGAGAGAGTAAGTTCAGAAAAGTGTGCATACCTTGAACGATAATCCGGAGGGTTTATATAGGAGCCGGGATGGGTCATTGTGGGACTCAGATGATGGGTCCAGATGATGGGCTACAGTAATGGGCTTACTGTATTAGAAATAATTAGGCCCAGATGATGGGCTTCAGTAATGGGCTTACTGAATTAGAAATAACTAGGCCCAGATACTGGGCTTCAGTAATGGGCTTACTGAATTAGAAACAATTAGGCCCAGATTTTGTTATAGCCATAACAGCAAATATTATTAGATAAGTAGTAATTATTATGTCATGGAATTTAAATCTCTTATTTTTTATTATTTTTTATTCATCCAATAATATTTTTATGAAGTGATGCTCTATGAAGCTTACTTTTATGCCTGCAAGCAAAAGGTCCGCGCACTGAAATCAGATTAAAAAAATTCCAAGTTAAAACGTCAAATGCGATTCATGAAGCCAAAGTTCATGTTGCGATACTCAAATCCGCAAAATTGTCTTATCCAACTGTCAACACCCATTTGGCTCAAATTCCCTCAACCCAAACAATTATAGCCAACCGTAATTCTCCAATTGGCTTCGTAAGATCATGATACGTCAAACTATATTTCTACGTCTCACATCCTCCACACAAGTTAGGTTATCCTACATAAAGGTGATTTCATCGCATTCTGAAGTGTTGATCATGTTTGACAAATGGTTGACTTTTCTCTCCATTATCCAAATTCTCTGAAATTCATCTAAAAACACCGTTCAATCCTTTACGCTAAATAATGCTTTACCACGTTCAGTTTATCTACAAAATTAACTTAATCATTGGAGGACAAACGACCGAGGCCATCCGATCAATGGTTGTTTTCAGTGGGAAGCCTGGAGTGTCATAGTTGAAAGGGTCAATGTGGACTAGTCAAGCCTAGGTGATTAATCCACCGTTACATAAGCTCGGATCAAGAAGACTGCGAGGGAGGGGCCCCAAGTGAGGAGGACTTGAGCTAATTAACGATTTATTATAAAATTTGGATTAAGAAGTCTCCGAAGGTGAGGAAGCAATTTAATAATTATTAGTTAGTCTTCCAAAATCATATTAATTCAATATTAAAAATTCTTAACTTTTATTGTCTTCATTTTGAGGTATTTCCTCTTTCAAGGATTTTTCTTTTTTAAAAATATTTTTGTTTTATTCATGATACATGTGTCTTTTGGTGTTAACCAATTTCTTGCATAAAAAAAACACGTAAGATAAATCGTTTAAAACTAAAGCTATCCACACACTAAAATATTCTGTCATGGATCACGATGATGATTAAAATTAAAAATGTACGTATGTATGGATTTTGTTTATATTTTAATTGTTGGAAAAAATTTTCAATGAAAATTGATGTTACAAGATGTTACAAATTCCTTAGATGTTACAAATTTAATTTTGCGGTTTGAATGAAAAATTGATTGATGAATTGAATGTGAAATTGAAAAATTGATTGATAAATTGAATGGAAAATATTGTTCCAAATTCTTTAAATATTGATGTCATAAATTTCTTAGCCTATATGAAGAGGTCTTCCCTTGTTTGTTCAACACACCAAAGTTAGAGTTCTCTCTACTTTGTTCTTTCTCTTTAGCTTTCTTGATTTTTTTTAGTTTTTAGTTTAGAGGTCGAGATAGAGCTTTGGAGGATTTCTAGTTCGTCTGAGCAGAAGTGTGTTGCACTCCTCTTATTGCTCAACGCCATTGTATCTTGAGAAGCATACGTAATTCTAATCCTCAAGCACCTAGTAGAGAGACGAATATGTTTTAAGGACACTATGTGAAATATAGGCCTCGGCAAACAATTCTTATTGCTATTCGTTTGGTAATTTTAATTTAAAGTTAATTTATCCTCACGTAATGCATGCAAAAGAGCAACAAAAATACAGAGAAATCCATTATCATAGATGTACTTGTCAATCATAGGACCCCCAAGTGAGGAAGGTTAATTGGAAAATCTACTGAACATGATAAATTTTTCATCTTAAAACTGTAATTCATTATCGCTTCATTGTCATGGAAATCCTTTTATGATATGCCTCCTTGGTTGGCATAAATGTCTTTCTTTCCTGCAGATTGATATTCCCATGTCGGATATGATATAACTCGAAACGCTAATCACAGATTCATTTTTGATTGGTTAAGAAACGAAGGTTGCTTTCCTGCATTCTGGGCTTTGCGCCTTTGCCTATGATCTTCTTTCGTTCCGCTTACAACTAGTTCATGAAAAAGCATGAAGCATCCAACTTCACATTGAGAATATATTAAATGCCATGAAAAATCCAGTTAAAATGTATAGCATTCGACATTTATCGTACTTTTAGATTACACTAAGAAACAGTTTATGCGAAAATTAAAAAAAATGTATATATTTTTGAAAAAAAAGAGTATAAAAGTAAAAAGTTAATTTTCTTAGTTTTAGTCCTAAGTGTAATAAAACGAGGGTATGGTGTAGGCTATAGTCGATCAATGGATATACCCTTAGGCCCTATCTGGTTTGAGGAAAGGAATCATATTAGGAAATAAAAAGTGGAGTTAAAGGACAAATAGAAAGAAACGAATAGAGTTAGGAAACATTTTCCTATATTTGGTTATCCAATGGAATTATGAATGAAAAGAAATAATTTATAAATTAATTGGACATAAATACCCTTATCATTGAAATATATATATAATATATGTTATTAAACTTACATATTAAATTTAAATTTTTATATAAATTAAATAAAAATAAATAATTATTTATTAATCACTAGTATAACAATTTTTTTGTTATAAATAGTTAAACTCCAATTTTTTCTTCAAAAATAATAATATATTTTAAATTATAAAAAATATTATTAAACTAATGTAGATTTATTAAATATATATAATTATTTATTAAAAATTAAATAAATTTGCTAAAAATAATTACCAGATTATTTAAAAATATTATTGAATTAATATATTTTTTAAAATAAATAAATAATTTAATATATAAATTATATATTAAAAATTAAGAAAAATCTAAAAAATAAAAATCATATATTATTTAATTATTTATATTAATTTTAAATAAATAATTAAGTATATTTATTAATTTAATTATTTAAAAATAAAATTTTCGAAAAATAAAAAAGGGGTTGTCGAAAGGCAGCTATTGACGACCATCGGTGTGATGGCGCCTCTAATGACACCGCAACATCCATCGTGATTGTCGTCGACCGCTTAGTCAGATCCCATTGATAGTGTTGCCGTTTATGTCATCAATAAACGGAATCGGACGATCAAAATTTTGGCCAACGACGTAAACATCGACATTGTCAATGGGAAACGACTAAGTGGTCAACTGCGATCACGATGAATGTGACGGTCTCTTCGGACGCGCCATCACACAGGCGGTTGGCGACCCCTTTTTCATTTTTTAGAAATTGAATGTTAAAAAATAAATTCTAATAAATTTATATTTTGTAATAAATAAATAAATTTAAAATTTTGTTATTCAAGGGTATTTTTGGATTTTAAATTATTTAGGAAGACAATTTTGGTATTCTGAATTACAAAAAAAATTTGCAATTTTTTTATTTTTGAAAAATATAAATTTTTAAATTGTTTTAGTTTTTGAAAAATAAATTAGTGAATAATATTTATAATTATTTTGTTAATTATTTATAAAATCAATTAATCAATTATTTAAATAAGGTTAGTGGATACATAAAAAATATATAACATTACTTTAGTAATTTTATATATTATTCATAAAAAAAATCAAGTTTTCCGCAGTGAAAAAATGATTGTTGAAACCTTATAAATGTGGATTGTTAAGAATAAGTTTTCCTTACTTGAAAGATCCTAGCGAACATGAGAAAGGGGATTCCTTAGGAATCCTAACTCCTTTCCTACCAAAATTAACTAAACCGAACAGGGCCTTAAAATATGGAAAAAGAAACGAATTTTTAAAAATTTAAAAAACAAAGTTAGATGTTTCTTTTGGAATTTGTTTAATTTGCTTGGTGCGCATCTGTGGTTTGATGGGATGTTAATTTATTAGGATATAGGCGAATCCCACTTCAAAAAATGGCAGAGAATATAGCACCATCGGTAGTCGACACTCCAGTGAAACCAGAATTATAATTTATCATATAAGCAAAATACTAAGGAAGCATCAGAAATTATAATAAAATTACTGCAAAATTGAATATATTATAGATGAAACGATAAATTAAGAAGAAATTAGATTGTTAGACACCGAAGGGGCCTCAAATGCCGAGAAGAATGACTCTCCCGAGAGCGAATAACTGTGTACAATATCTAGGATGCAGCTTCCGAATCCTAATCATAGTTCGATTAGCTAGTTGGCTACCATGTTAAATACCAGGAAAAGCACACAAATTAGGCAGCAAAATTTGCTGCAAATTGTAAAAGAAATCACCTCCTAATACTATGGAAGTGTAATGATTAATCAAAGCAAATATTATTGAATCAAATACGCAACACAGCTAGCACACAAGGCTGATATACATATGTATTACTTAATGTAAGAACATTACATGCGTTACAGATCTTTATTTTTTAGGATTTAGGGTTCACACATATTTTTGCTCCTCCTCGCAGGAAACCTAATTAATGAGTAATATAGCTAAAACTTTTCACTTTCCAGTAACATCAACAAGTCGAGCATGATGTTTCTTCATCTCCTTTTTCGGAACTGTCACAGTAAGTATTCCATTCTCCATATGAGCCGTCAGCTTATCGACCTTAGCGTTGTCAGGTAGTTGGAAACGTTTCGAGAATCTGCCGTTGGTCCGCTCCACTCGGCGCCACATTTCATTCTTCACTTCTCTCTCCATGACCTTCTCGCCGCTTATACAGACGACTTTACCGTCCTCTATTTCCACCTTAATGTCATTCCTGCTGAGGCCAGGAAGACCTACTTTGATCACATGCGCCTCCAGGGTCTCATTCCAGTCAATTCGGGCGTTGACCACGGATGTTGAGAAAGTGTGGTGGGGCGCAGCCGTGACCGTGGCTTCGTGATGAGAGCTGTGGAATGGGCCGTCCCATGCATCAACGTAGAATGGACGAACCACAGGATTGTACACGACGTTTCCTTGAGAACCATAGAAACTGCGCCCAGGGATAAGAGACATCGTTGTTATACAACGCACTCAAAAATTATTCTGAGATGATGATGGACGTCTAACATGTGCTGTGTGGACGGGAAAGCGTGCATGAAGCTATATTTATAGGCAGGAGGCTCCATGTTCATGCAACTGTAGTATTATTGCATTTTGTATAGTGCCGATCTGTGGCTCAATTATCTGGGGTATTGATGTAATTCAAAAGTCAAAAATGGCATCAAGAAAAGGTGGCATTCAGGATGAAGAGGAATATATAGAAAAATTATCAACAGGTATATATATGGTATAAGAATCAAGAAAATGGACCAGCTCAGCTTTGTGCTTGGCTAGCATTATTTATTTGAATATATTCTGAACAATCTTAATCTGTCTCTGTATATTGGTGGAAATTGTAAGGCATACGCATTCTTAATTTACCAAGTGAAATCAAGATCCTCTCCTTAATGCTAACTTTGACAAGAGAGCATCTATCATCGATAATTGGATAATCCCATAGTATCGAATTAAGACAGATCTAGCTACCAAGCAAAACCTGGCATCGAGCTGTTAAACAGAATTGAAATAAAATAATGGGGCTTAGATCATGTTGCCATTAATATGCAACGTCTAATAACCCAGCAAGCTGATGTAAGGCATACGGCAATACACCCTCTTACCATTACCAAGAGGAACTACACTCCGCCACTTAACTTTTAGAAAAGATCTATTGATTAAGGATAACTGGATAATCCTTTTAGGTCAAATTGAGACGCATCTACCCAGCAAACCTGGCATCTACCTGTTATAAAAAATTGAAATAAAATAATTAGGGCTTGGATCATGTTGCAATTAAGCATTTAGAAGACAATAACGAAGAAAAATGAAGTTTTTATTTCGATTCTTTTTTCAATATCTTTTAATTAGTCACTACCAACCGAAAAAATTTAACCTGTTCAATTTGATATAAGCTAGTAGGCCTTCTGCATATTTAGATGACCTAAGATATTAATTTGTTCTAACATGTTCTGCTCAATGTAACTAAATAATACAAATTTATGTCATCATAAACTTTTTTTAAATAAAAATATACAACTTAATAATTTATATACATAATAAAAAATCAAAAGCTGAACTTACCATACTAGACGGTCAAAAAAAGGTTCCTTGAAAACAATAAAACTTTAATGTGTACTTACCTCATCAAAAAAGAGTAAAACCTCAAATAAACAATAGGGAAATAAGTAGGAAGATGACAAAAAGCTTATGATTCTTGGAGAGATTAAAAAAAAAAAAATTGAAGTCTTGAGATTACTAGTTATGTTTTAAATCCAATTATAGCTCTTCTTTTTTTAAAAAAATAAAAAATAAAAAACATTAATATGATATATAAAAGAAATGGTATCGCGAGTATTATGTACGTATTCTTAAATTATAATTTTTAAATATATTCTAATTAAATGAGTGTTAATAAAAAATTTTTAAGTTCTCAAATAATAGCACTTTTTTTTTTAATCTAACAAATAAAATCTACCATTTATCATCAATTGCTTGATTTTGTTCATCCATTCTGGACTAGCTATCAAATTAGGAGTCTGCCAAATTGGATCTTGGACCAACGTTCAGCCCTTCAGGTACTGAATGCCTCTGCTGATGGGCCTTAAGCCGGGAGCAAAATAGCCCATATGCCAGAACCTTCTCATCATTACCCATTTCTAGTAACAAAGAATGATAACAGGAAGCCTAGAAGCTGGTGGAAGGTTGGAGATGAAATGAAATATGACACGTCGAGATAAATTTTCGGAGAAGAGAAGAGGCCCGAAACTTCAAGACCCCACACCCTAAATCACTATAAATATCACCACTAACGCTTTTCTCGAATTATCAGTGAAGACTACAGCGAGACAAACGTTCAGCTTTCTAGTCACTCACTACAAGTCTCCGGTGATTCACATTCTTTAATTTAGCAAAAATGTCTCTCATTCCATCTATTTTTGGCAACAGGAACATTTTCGACCCATTTTCCTCAGATATTTGGGCACCAACTAGCTTCAACAACGAGATACCATCATTTGCCAACGTCCAAGTCGATTGGAAGGAAACCCCAGAAGCCCATATCTTTAAGGCTGATCTTCCAGGGCTGAAGAAAGAAGAAGTAAAAGTGGAAGTTGAAGAAGGAAGAGTTCTTCAGATAAGCGGAGAAAGAAGTATAGAGAAGGAAGACAAGAATGAGAAGTGGCATCGTGTTGAGAGGGGTCGTGGAAAGTTCCTCAGGAGGTTCCGTTTACCAGAAAATGCCAAGGTCGATGCGGTGAAGGCATCAATGGAGAATGGTGTCCTCACTGTTACGGTTCCGAAGATGGAGGAGAAGAAACGTCAGGTCAAATCAATTGAGATCAGCGGTTAACTCTGGCGTTCTAAGATTTCCTCTCCGGCAGTCTTGGCTTCTCAGTGTGGTTATAAATGTTATTTACAGGGAATGTTGTGGGTTTGATTAATTTTCTGCGTTCTCAATTTCTTTGTGTAATACGTAAACTGCTTGGTTAAAGCAATAAAAATGAGTTTTTGTTAATAAAGACACTCTGAATATCTTTTACCAGTAGACTATAAACATATGCTTCATAATCAATTGAAGAGTCAATGTCACCTTCCAATCTGTCTAATTTATAAAAGTTATTGGTAGGCATTGGTCTCGAACTTTTATAATAAAAATGATCAGGCAGGAAACTGATCGCGGTTTGTTGAGTTCTAAGAAAAGAACATTATCACGGGTTTACTTACAAATTTATCAGAATCTTGGTGAACTAAGCGTTCATGGATCTGATATCCTCAATCAGCTTCTCTAAACTGATGTAAGAGGACCCGCCTTCTTGAATACTATCATGGGCCATCCCGGCAATTTTGTTTGATGATTCCGCGATCTCCTCTTTTTTATTATCCATCAGGTCCCTCACTAATTTCTCAACCGTTGATCGATCACAGGTGTCCTTCATGTCAAATCCGATTTTCCAAACATCACTAACACATCTACTGTTAGGCAGTTGGTCAGCCATTTGTGGCCAACAAATCATAGGTACTCCAGCGGCAATACTCTCCAGTGTTGAGTTCCACCCACTATGGGTCAAAAATCCACCTATGGCTGGGTGGGCTAGGACCTCCTCTTGTGGAGCCCAACTAACTATGGATCCTTTTTTCTTGGCCCCATTATCGAGTTCCATTAGAAGTTGACTAACGTCAGCAGCATCTCCAATAATCAAGTCCGATCTTATGACCCATAAGAATTGTTTTCCACTATTAATTATGCCATGCCAGAACTCCAACATTTGATCACAGGTGAGTTGCACCAAGCTCCCAAAACTAACATATAAAACTGATCTTGATGGTTGAGAATCAAGCCAAGTTATACAGCTTTTA
The DNA here is from genome assembly GCA_013180625.2 of Boswellia sacra. NCBI lineage: Eukaryota > Viridiplantae > Streptophyta > Magnoliopsida > Sapindales > Burseraceae > Boswellia > Boswellia sacra. The sequence goes on from SNVD02008589.1 coordinate 470,936, forward strand.
TCTTCTTTCCATAAATTACCGTTCAATGAATCCGTAGTTGAGGAGCCATTAATCCGTGACTTCAGGAGGACATGTAGAGGACCGATGGTATAGATTTTGTTGAACAGAGAACTCAATTCAGATATAAATGGGGCTTCAATTTCTTTTATGGTATTAAGTATAAGACCAGAAGCTCGAGTCATGGCTAAGGTTTCTCCGATAAGGAACTGCATAATGGGGTCATCGGCCTTTTCAATTTTGCAAATGCTGGGTAGATCTCTACGCCGAAGCACATTTTCTAACCCCGAAACGCATGTAATGCGCTTGTCCATGTTTTCGTCTGCAATAGATATGTGCATGGTTTCACATGATGAACCCAACAAAAATAAAGTTTACCGAAAAGATTAAAAAAACTATAGATTTCATTAAACCTTAAGAATAATGATTCAATCTCTCGAATTAAGCATTTTGCACAATAATCACCTCACATAAAAATTTACAGTTATGTCATCTTTATTTTATTTTAGTGGCAATTTATAGACTATAGTTTTAACTTTTTGAGTAATCCTCACCTATTACATCCAATGTCATTTACATGATGCTAGCTAATACTAAGCAAGGAAAAAAAAAGTGGGGTTGGGCTGACAAAATTTATAGGCCAATCAACATGTGATGCGGGATGCGCCTGCCTATGATTTCATCTTCAATTAATCTTACAACATAGATACAAAAACGGTATACTTATTATAGCTTGTTTCAATCTGTCAATCATTAATATGCCCTCAATTGAAATAGATAGAAATCGTTTATGTCATTCTCAATACTTAATTATATATCCATGTAATTAATGGTGCTTTTGATTCTTGTTTGTTTTCCGAAAATGTCAATTTGATGAATTTTTTTTTTTTCATGCAATTTGATAGTGGCCCTTACGGAAATTAGGCAATATAGACATATGAAAGACAGTTTCTAGTTAATCAATTAATAGCTATATTAGGCTTCCCCGGTCTCAGCTTAGAGACAAGTCAATCGAGCTTATCAGCTGAATATATAGGATAATATAAAATATAAAGAGTCACCTGAAAATGGAACTTCCCCTTCTTCGATAAGTTTAGGAAGATTGAAGCAAGTCCACAAGCAACAAGCACAATAAGTTCGAAAAGAGATAACGGGAATGTCAAACTCTTCTGCAATATCAATTCCAAACGACATAATACCATCTGCTACGATGCAAGTTGGCGGCTGCGCTGATAGCTCCTTTACTTGTTTAAGCGAAATCAAAAGCTTGCGGAAAGCTGGCTTGGACACACTTCTAGTGGAGTCAACCACGTCTTTCAAATATATCCCGGAGCGTGGGTGATCGGCCGGTAGACCGTCAGGGATGGACCTGAACTGAAACTTGGTGAAACGATTGTAGAAGGACGTTGAGCCACTGCAGCGTAAGATACGTTCATGGTTGTGATCAGTGTTTACAAAGGTAACTTGAAAACCCGCAGCAAGGCTAAGCAGCTCGGCTAGTTTCAACATGGGTTTGATATGGCCCTGTGCGGGGAAGGGCAAGAAGACTACGTGAGGAACGTGTTTTTCCTGGTCCATTGAGAGGATCTTCGGAGCAGTGTTAGGTTCTTAATAGAAGAAAATGGGATTGATCATGTAATACATTAGCTTAGTCGGTGTGATGTGAAGAGTGAAGACATATGGTTACAGAACTTTGAGATACAAAATTATAAGGTTTGGTTGAAAGCTTTCGGATTATCCTTTTGATTATTATCGAAGCAGACAACACTTAATAAATTCTTAAGACGGTATTAAACGGCAGATTCATGCTGCCCCTTGTCGTAATTGGCTTTAATTTGGTGGGTTTCGTGGGTTAGTTTTCATTTGGACAGTTGGACCACATTCTTTTTTAATATTTTTCTTCTGAGGTAACTAAAAAAATGTTGTTAAAAGAGAGCATATCAACGAATGAATTGAAAGTGAAATCAATTATTATTAAAGCACAAAAATCTTTGCCATACTCAAATTCGATAATAATTACAATAATATTACAGAACTTCCTTGTTCATTGATTTACACTTTGTTCGGGAGCTAAGAGCTCATTGATCTGATATCCTCAATCAACTTCTCTAAGCTGATAGAAGAGGACCCATCTTCCTTGATACTACGATGAGCCATCCTAGTAATCTTATTTGTTGATTCCATGATCTCCTCTCTCTTATTTTCCATCAGGTCCTTCACTAATTTCTCAACTGTTAATCGATCACACTTGTCCTTCATGTCGAATCCATTTTGCCAGAGCTCACTCACGCACCTGCTGTTAACTTGTTGGTCACCAAGTACTGGCCAACAAATCATAGGAACTCCAGCTACAATACTCTCCAACATTGAGTTCCACCCACCATGGGTCAAAAACCCACCTATGGCTGGGTGCGCCAAGACTTCCTCTTGTGGAGCCCAACTAACAAGAACCCTCTTTCCTTCGTCCCTTTTTTAAGCTCGATTACGAGTTGACTCATGTCAGCAGCCTCTACATCAATCAAGTCCGATCGTATGACCCATAAGAATGGTTTTCCACCGTTAACTATGCCATGCCAAAACTCTAACATTTGATCACGTGTAAGCCGCACCAAACTCCCAAAACTAACGTAAAGAACTGATCTTGATGGTTGAGAATCAAGCCAAGTCAAGCAGCTTCTATCTTCTTTCCATAAATTACCGTTAGAAGAATCCGAAAGTGAGGAGGCATTGATCCTTGACTTCAAGAGAGCATGTAGAGGACCAATGGTATAGATTTTGGTAAAGAAAGCACTCAATTCGGATATCATAGGTGCTTCAACTTCTGTAAAGGTATTAAGTATGAGACCAGAAGCTCGAGTCATGGAAATTGTTACTTCAATAAAGAACTGCAAAGCAGGGTCGTCGGCACTTCGAATTTTACAAAGGGCTGGAAGATCTCTACGCCGAAACACAATTTCCAATCCCGAAATGCATGTAACGGGCTTGTCCATGTTTTCATCTGCAATTACAAGGAGCGATCAGATCTCAGTGGAAAATTTTTCAATTAACCCCACAAACAAAATCCCTTAAATACAGATTTAGTTTATTCGGCTTTAATTACTCTTAATGGTATCGTATAATTCTATTTTAATTACAAAGTTTTCGCAAAATTACTTTCAACTTACAAAAAATAAATAAATAAATAAGAAAACACAAATAGAGGTTCCCTTATAATATATTTAACAGGTGTAAATATGTAACAATCTTTCAGCCGTGGTAATTATGTCATTGTAAAGACTTTCCCAACTGCGTTTTTACTTATCATTTCCCAGTTTGGTATCACGTAGACAAACAGTACTGATCACTCTAAAAGATAGAAAATAGAGATGTTCATAATCCAAATATAACAATAATAATAAAATAATTGCCTGGAAATGGAACTTCTCCTTCTTCAATAAGCTTGGAAAGATGGAAGTAAATCCACAAGCAATGAGCACTGAAAGTTCGAAAGCTGATAATAGGAATTTCAAATTCTTCTGCAACATCAATAGCAAAAGACATGATGCCATCTGCAACGATGCAAGTTGCAGGCTTGCACCGGCCCGTGTCCTCTTGCAATAAAACCAAGAGTTCACGGAACGCTGGCTTGGACACAGCCCTAGTGGAGTAAAGCAAGTCTCTGGCACAGATCCCGGAGCGCGGGTGATCAGACGGTAGACCGTCAGGGATGGAACGGAACCGAAAGTTAGGGAAGCGAGTATAGAAGGAAGTTAAGTCAGGAGTGCAGCGTAGGAGACGATCGTGGATGTGATCAGTGTTTACGAAGGTTGCCTGAAACCCGGCATGGCTAAGAAGCTTGGCTAGTTTCAGCATGGGTTTGACATGGCCCTGTACAGGGAAGGGTAAGAACACCACATGAGGAAGACGAAGTGGAAGTGGAATGTCTCTTTGCTCCATTATTGAGATCGGTTAGAGAATCTTTGGGCCAGGGGCAATGACTTACAGTTGCTGCTACCTTTTGAATGTTTAGGTGGTCCTCCTAACAATGGCCGAGCCACTTCATGATGCCATTTGGGACAATCGCCCCACTTCTTTTAAGATTTCCGACTTAATTCACTCGATTGTATATCCTATAAAAGCTATAGTGTTTACTCCATTGCCCCACTAAAAATGAGTATTTAATTCAATAAACTAATTATCAACTCATTTTTCTTATTTAATTCTATTAAACTTCATGTTTGATCAAAATTTTCTTTTAACCTAATATTAATGAACATTCCCCTTTCCATTTTAATATCTAAAAAAATGCATGCATAAAACTCTTTCAAACATTTTATCTTGAGAACTTTTTGTGTCTCAAATTTCAACCCCTGAAATGTGTAACTAATAATGAGACTTAATTGTGTGTGTGTGTATATATATATAAAACAAAAACGACGGTGTTATAACAAAAACTCAATAATAATTTCAAAGCATGACAAAGCTTAGTAATAAATAGTACAAATAACTAAAATCTCGTTACGAATGACATCTATGTTGAACAATGTTAGACCCATAACTTATTTATAAATAATTTATTTTATAACTTGAGGTGACAAACCATTAATGGATGGATAACCACCATATAATTTAACTTCTTTCATCAACTCAAATTATAAGAAATGTTACTTGTAGATAAGTTATAGATATAGTATTACTCATCTATGTCAAGTGATATATATGACATTATTCTTATTATATATTTACCATGTAATTCAATAAATTTACTTAACTCATTAGCTGTGAATGAATTTGGGATAATATTTTGAGAATATTAGTATTATCCTCGATAGAAATATATAAATCAACATCTATTATTTCATTATCATTATTATTTCAACCTTTTATTTTATCATTAATCAAGCTTTGCCCTCCAGCTCAATTTCTTGGCTATGCTATTTCCTCCTATGATTGTATGATATTAGTGGTTTTATCATTTGTGTCATTTAAAAAACTTAGAATAATTTTTAAATGATAAGATCAATGGTTTGGATATTTTAAGAAGTAGTTACACTTCCCAAAAATTATCTCTAAAGTATGCATAACAAATAACTGGACATGACGTTAAACCTATCACATCATTCGTAACACCATCAAACTAATCCACTTGCTAATCATTCATTGAATACACATTATTTTAGATACAAAATTTTGGATACAGATCGGAATGAATATAATTATTTTTAATAATTATTTATTTTATATAAAATTAAATATAAGTTACTAGTCATTCATCTAGATAATCTAATAATTGAAATAGTTGATGAATTGGTAAAAGTATGATTGAATAAAACTTTTTTATTTTAAATTTCAACCATTAAATTAAGTGAGTTAAATGACTAAAAAATGTATCTAATTTTTTATTAAAAGAATTAAGTGAGATGAACAATGAGTTGGTTTAATTAAATTAAAAACATCGTAAGCAATTTATGTACAAATCTTAATTATATTATCATTTTATATAATTTAATATAATATAACAATAATAACAAAATTAAGAAGATTATAATAATTATGAGATATTTAATGGTTTTTGTTAAATTGGATTATAGGTTTAATATATATTTAATATTATTTTGAGAATATAAGCAATATTAAATAAAGAGAAGGCTATTGAATATTTTATGTTTAGCTTTGATTAATATTATGAGGGTCCATAAAATATGATTTTAGTTGTTTATTTTAATCATAAAAATTATTAAACCATATCAAAATTAATATTATAAAATCAATGAATATAACAAAATAATTACTATAACACAATTTTTTTTGGTAGTGATTTAGTAATTTTTATAATAAAATCACATGATCTTTAAGTCTTTAGCATAATGTGCTAGTTTTTAGTTAAAAAAATATTATAGAACAATATTAAATATTTTCTCTATAATAAATTATTCTTTCTCTAATAAATCATATCCGTATTTAATGGGTTTTTGTAAAAATTTTATATTTTTAATATAATAAAGTTATCAAAATGAATATAAAATCTCTATAAATTTTATCAATTTAATTTTAGGGCATCTTGACCACATAGACTATTACAAAACTAAAATTTAAGGTTACTTCAAGTCCGTGGTAGACCTAGGATTTTATATAAGAAGAGGCATCTTAAATGTTATAACATCTATAATTTTTGTATAAAACCTGATGGTACAAGAGAATTTATTAAAATATATAATGAAGTATACCTAAGTAACGCAGACACAATGGACTTTGCCTCTTACACAGTCCAAATATAATATATATTTCACTAAAAATTATAAAAAAAAAAAGTTAGTTATTACCGTTGTACTAAAAATTCTTTGTATTTATTTTTTTTAATTTTGAAAATTTGAAAAAAAACAAAAAGATATAATTTATATTAAATTATATAAAAATATAATAAAATTTATTAAATAAAAAATACAATTAAAATACAAGAGAAACTCACCTGATTATCAAGTGTAAAATATATTTTTTAATTATATTATATAGATTAAAGAGTGACATATATGTGACATTCAAAGTGAAAGAAAAATGTTGTTAAAAGTTTGAAAAACTAGTAACGCACGCGGTTCTAGGTTAAGGCCAAACGAAAATGATTTCGATTATAGTTTTCTTTATGACAGTCGAGGACGAGGTGGTACTTATAATATTTTGGCTTGGTATGCATTTTATTAGAAAAAAGATGAAAAATAAAACCAGGAAATTAGGTTTAATTTATATATTGCAGCGTATAATAGTAACTAAAAGAAATAAATGGTAGAAGTGAAATTACAAATTTTGGGAGGGCTCGAGCCCAATGGGTCCCTTCGCATGCCTTTGCTTTAAGTTGACATAACTTAAAAGTAAGGCTGTGCATGGTACCCGCTCGAACCTAACATACCCGTCATGGTATGATAGAAGTAGGGTAGGGTATAAGAAAAGAATATGGTATGGTATGATAAAAATTTTAAAACCTCCCATTGTATGGCATGGTGACGGGTATTTTTGAAAAAATTCGAAAATACCATACCATACCTCTTTTCAAAAATTAAAAATTATGCCACGTGTAATGACATAATTGGTTATGTATAATATGTATGCGTGTGTAATATATACCTTAATAGAATATATAATGAAAAGGTTGGTAACCCTAAATCTCTAACCATAGAAAGTTTGAGGTAATTTCAATAATTTTATTGTAATATTCATTTCTAACTTTCTTTTGCCATTTTTTTAGTTTTAATATATTTATTATCTTTCTAAGTGAATTATAATTTATTTTTCTTTTCTTTTCTTTTTTTTTTAAAAAATTGTACTAGATTGGAAGTTGAAACTTTGTAATACTTAAAGATTGCACTTGAAGGTTGGAAGTTGAAACTTTGTGGAGGGATTTAGATATGTAGTTACTTATTATTTGTATTGTTATAGATATTTAATTGATTGAGTATTTGTGTTATTATGGAATATGTAGTTACTTGATATTTTTGTGATGTTATAGATATATGTTGTTACTTAATTATTTGTGTTGTTATGAATATGCAGTTATTTGATTATTTGTATTGTTAAGGATATGTAATTGCTTGATTTTTTATTTAATATAAAATTTATGATTCAAAATATTAAAAAATGTAAAAAAAAACTCAAAGTATCAAAATCCTGAAAAAAAATCCATAAATAAAGATTTAAAATCATTAAAAAAAGGTAAAATATTATTCAAATTTTGATCAATTTGATCGACAACTCGAAAATAACATACCATACCCGCCCTACCTTACTATGCGTGAATGTGATATGGTATTATATTAAAGAATGATATAGTATGGTATGGTATAAAAATTTAAAACCTGACCTATAGAGGGTAGGAGAATGGTATGACAATATCATATCATACCATGCCCATGCACACCCCTACTTAAAAGATTGAGATTAAAAGAAAGGAAAAAAAAATCCTCTCTTCACATCTATTTAAAGATACATGTCAAAAAATTATAGAGTGATAATTAAAATATATTATGCTACATTAAAGTAATTTATTTCTAAAATATTGTGAAACAATAATATTATATTTACTAAAGTTTTAATATTTTTAACATCTAATATTTTATAGTAAAAGAATTAAAATTAAAAAAAAAGATTAGTTGGAAGGTTGATGCTATATAATCAATTGATACAAGTTTATGATTTAATTAATATGTGATTATTTATTACTATGATTATTGTTTATAAAGGATCAATGCACGAATTAACATGAATTTAGGATTAAATATTCCCCTCTTATACAGTAAGAGATGTTAAGACTTTAAATTAAAGGCTCACAAAATATTTAAATTAAGAAGCAGAGAAAGAAAGGCAAGTGAAGTGGAAGTAGTGAAGTTATTTTAGAGTGTTGTTATTAAAACTCCATCAAATTTACTAGCGAGCCCCATCATATCATATGGATAAAAATGTTAAATGAAATACCATGTCTTTTTTCTTCCCCTTCTTCTTGACTTTTCCATTTCATTTACTGTTCTTTTCGTTTATCAGATAACAATAGCATAAGGCAAGTGAAGGTACCAAAAATCGCTCCACGCATACAAGAGCAGCCCATTCTCTCACCTCCATGACTCCATAGCGACCCAGCAAACCCAGTTTAGTCTCATGCAACGCTGCTTCTTCATAGGTGACAGGGTCGGTATTTGCAAACGCATTTTGATGCTCAAGTCAGAATTTTCTGATGGATGTCAGGCAATCAGAGTATAAAAAACAGTAACAAACAGCAGGAATCAAGTAGGCATGAGGTAATCAACAAGCAAGAAGTTTCATATCCAGGAGAGGGAGAAGAAGAATAGAGTTCGAAATGAAGGAAGCTCTCCTGGGGAACATCTGCGTTTTCTCTCGGGAGTCCTCCTAGATTAGTCCCCTTTCTATTTCCCGGGCCGTCCTCGAGCCTACCGCCGTTCCTTCCCGATTTAGACTGATTCCAATATTATCGTGTCCTCACTTGGAAGGCCCGAAATATCTCTCTTCAGTAAGCTTGTTTGAAAGATGTTACTAGAGACAATAAATACTCTTCATCAACGTCCCATCCAACTCTTGATTATGATGCTTGTTGGGTCTTCATTTCATCATATGGGATTGCAATAAGGTCACCTGGTACCGAAATTGAAGATATTAAAGTTACATTTTATATTTCTTATAATACTGGATAATGATGCTATAGAATGAAGAATCCAATGGTCAGCAAAATAAATAAATAAGACTTGAGCCCTTTGTCACGAGCTTGGAGTTTAGCGCAGCTTGCTCGTGCGACACTCAGGCAACTCGAATTAGGGGTGTGCATGGTACACCATCACCCGTCCGAACCCGACATACCCGCCATGGTATGGTGGAGGTATGGTAGGGTATAAAAAAAATATAGGGTGTGGTATGGTATAGATTTCTAAAATCTGTCATGGTATGGTATGGTAGGGGGGTATTTTTGAAAATACCCGAAAATACCATACCATACCATACCTTTTTCAAAAAAATAAAAAATATGCCACGTGTCAGTATTTAATTGGTTACATAAAATATTTTTGTATGAGTGTTATAGTTTCTTTTTTCTTTGCCTTTTTATTTTCTCAAATTTGTATTAGATTGGAAGTTGAAAAGATTGAAACTTTGTAGAATTTAAAGGTTGGACTTGAAGGTTGGAAGTTGGAACTTTGTGGAAGGATTCGGATATGTAATTTACTTGTTATTTGTGTTGTTATAAACATGTAATTGCTTGCGTATTCGTGTTGTTATGAAATATGTAGTTACGTGATATTTTTGTATTGTTATAAATATGATGTTACTTGATTATTTGTGTTGTTATAAAATATGTAGTTACTTGATTTTTGTATTTAGTACAAACTTATTGAATCATAATATTAAATAATGTCAAAATAAGAACTTAAAGTATCAAAATCTGGTCAATTTAGTCAACTACCCGAATAATACCATACCATATCCGCCCTTACCCTACCATGCGAAAATGTGGTGTAGTATTGTATTAAAAAATGGTATGGTATGGTATAAAAATAAAAAACCCGACAAATGTAGGGTATGGGGATGGTATAGCGATACCACACCATACCCTACCTTTTGCACACCCCTAACTCGAATCCAAAGTTGCTAAGTAAGCCTTGTAGATAGCTTGCTTCGCTCAAGAAAGAAGCTTGTGGACCGTTGAGCTTAAGAACTTGTAGGCAACAAAGAGAAGAGTAGGAAGAATGAAGGCAAGTATTGCTTACTCAAAGAATACTTTGTATTATGATTGAAAGCTTTACAATGCTTGAGTTCTATGAATTTGTGGATTTGCTTGGATTAGCTTGGATTAGCTTGGATATGTTACAAATGAGCCTTGGAGGGGTTTTTATAGTGAGCCACCTCCTCCATAACGGCTAGTTTCTAACGGCTATATAACGGCTAGTTTTCTAACGGCTATATAACGGCTAGTTTCTAACGGCTATAAAACGGCTAGTTCCCAACGGCTATATAACGGTTAGTTCCCAACGGCTATATAACGGCTAGTTCCCAACGGCTATATTTGACCATCTAGAATCTCTAGATATTTACATTAATTCCACTAGCTAGAATTTTAGAATATGAACTTAGATTGGGCCAAGCCTTGTGTACGTTTGAGCCATCTCTAGCAAGCAACTTGGGCGGACCGTGACATTCTCCCCCACCTAATTCCGCGACGTCCCCATCGCGTCTTTGAGGATGTATCATCGGTTGTGGGTGAGTGATCTCTTTTCTACATTGACGCTTCCCTTTTGCGCGCTTTCGTGACCTCTTGGTTGCCTTCTCGGCATTGCTAGGAGAGAAGTGCTTTCGGAGTTCTCTCTTGAAATCCTCCCATGTGCGGAGGGAAATGATGCCTTTGTCCGCGTCGCCATGCTTTCGACGCCACCAAAATTGGGCTGCATCACGTAGAAACGTAGGCGCAACACCGATCCTCGAAGCATCATCGTAGGCACATTTAGCTTCGAAGTATTGCTCCAAGCTAAAGAGGAAGTTTTCCACTTCCGTTGCGTTGCGGGTGCCATTGTACGTGGCGGGAGTAGGCACTTGCATATTTATCAACGCATTAGCGCTTGTGTAGGATGGGCTAGCGCGCTCGCATTGGTGCTTCTCCCATTCCGTGCGAGTTTCCTCTACTTCGGCACGGAGTCCTCGCAACTCATGCTCCACAAAGCTCTGCAAGCTTGTGAGCTCTCATGTAATATTACGAAGCTCCTTCTCGTAAGCCTTGCTAAACTCGTTGATGTTGGACTTTGTGGCTTGGGTGATCTCCCCATATTCCGTCTCTAGGCCTTCGAGACGTTCGGAGAGCCCCTCAATCGTATTATCCATCCCCGAGATAGTTTGTTCTAGGCTTGCAACACGAGGCTCCAAGACTTCCGCGAGTGGAGCTTTAGACTTACCACGCTTTCTTTGTGGGCGTGGTTGTGGAAGAGATTGTTTCTCTCGTCCACGGACTTGCTCTTCGATGTTCATCTCCATATCGGATGCCATTTGTTCTTTGTGCTCGAACCGTGCTCTGATACCAACTGTCACGAGCTTGGAGTTTAGCGCAGCTTGCTCGTGCGGCACTTAGGCAACTCGAACCCGAAGTTGCTAAGTAAGCCTTGTAGATAGCTTGCTTCGCTCAAGGAAGAAGCTTGTGGACCGTTGAGCTTAAGAACTTGTAGGCAACAAAGAGAAGAGTAGGAAGAATGAAGGCAAGTATTGCTTACTCAAAGAATGCTTTGTATTACGATTGAAAGCTTTACAATGCTTGAGTTCTATGAATTTGTGGATTTGCTTGGATTAGCTTGGATATGTTACAAATGAGCCTTGGAGGGGTTTTATAGTGAGTCACCTCCTCCATAACGGCTAGTTTCTAATGGCTATATAACGGCTAGTTTTCTAACGGTTATATAACGGCTAGTTTCCTAACGGCTAGTTCCTAACGGCTATATAACGGCTAGTTCCCAACTGCTATATTTGACCATCTAGAATCTCTAGATATTTACATTAATGCCACTAACTAGAATTTTAGAATATGAACTTAGATTGGGCCAAGCCTTGTGTACGTTTGAGTCATCTCTAGCAAGCAACTTGGACGGAACGTGACACATTGATTGCAATCAAAAAATGGCGCCCCTTATTTCAACTTAGATTTGTAGAATGCCTTTTAAGGGTAGGAGGATTTGCAAGAACAAGTTATGAAGCTCTTTGACAACTCCATGAACCAATCTTCATCTTAGATGGTAGGGCAGCCTAGATTGACTCCTAGAACATTTGCGCTGGTTCCCTATTCACAGTATAAGATCAATGATTAGCACAACGAAATTCCTCGTCGAGATGACTAGACTACCTCTCAACCAGATCATGTCATCGTGCCAGCAAAGCGACTAAAAAAGTCTTTGAAGCAACTTCGTTTTAAGTTAAATTGAGATAGCCCGGATCATAAATATTTTGATGATTTAATGAGTGAAAGAAAAAATTTGAAAAAGATAGACAAATAAAAAAATTTTATTACATTTTTATCTTTCTGATAGAGCTTGCTAATAAATTAAAGGGGGCTTAAATAACAATACTAGTTGTTCTATTCGAGTATGTCATTTGATTAATCAAATACAATTACAAAAAGGGGCTATATAAAGAGATTAACGCTGCTTATTTCAGAGGACAGCAAATGAAAGTTTGTCATCCCGCGAGCCAATACATTTACCGAAACATGAGCTAATGGAATTGCATTAACCATCCAAAATAGGTAACGGGATTTATCTTCAAACAGGCCAATGGAAAATTTTCTGATTTAGCTTTCACCGCTTCATCCATTTGGTGGAAATCAAACTTCATATCTAAGCCTAATTGAAAATGAAGGAAATTATTGATTGTATTATAAAGACCTTTATGCCAACCCCTCAATCCTCATCTCAGAAGAGTATGGGCTTCTAAAGGATTATTTTATATTATGCTTAATCCCAAATTTCATGCTATATAATGACCAATAACGACAAAGTTAAATGCATTAGCTAAATATGGTGTGCATTATCATTTATCGGTCAGCCATATACTTTACATGTGTGGATGGAATCCCCAATATGGGTTAGAATTGCAGTTCCGTTCCATGTGGGGTATCAAATAAATCCACCTTCATCATATCTAATGGGAGAGACGTCGATATGTGGGCGACATAAATGAAAGCTGGGCTAGACATAGAAGGGCCTTCGTATGGGCTTGCGATCGAATGGTCCAAGCTCATCTTGTCCACCAACATGTCACAACTATTTGGGCCGGCTATATAAGTCTTGGCCTAATGCTAAAAAGAACATCAAAATTCTCTAGAGACCAGCAATGAAACAAGTACGCTTGATAACGAGGTAAATAAGGCCCAAGACTGCCAGTCTGGGAATGCTATATGCTGTAACTAAGGCCGAAACCTTCCGGCAGAATGAGTTAAAGCCGACCGCACACCCAGCATGGCCAATTTAAAAAACAGTGAAATTATTTTAAGAGCATATCTATTTAGTTCCTATTTTTTATCCCCTTGGCTCTCATCTCTTATTTAATGAGAGTATAATTATAACTTAGACTATTTTTTATCAAACTCAAATTTAATTTTATATATAATTATGATAATTTTAACTAAATTATCATTTAATTTTTAATTAGCTCTCATTTTTAACCTAATTAACTTTCATCTCTTATTTTACAGTAAATTTAATTAAACTATCATTTAATTTATAATTAAATTATATATAATCTTAGTGGCATTTGATTTTTTTCAATCCTTTTGTAATGTTTGCATTTCTTAAATTTAAAAAATACTATCAATGATACATAAAAATAGAGAGAAATTAATGATTTTAGCAATAAACAATTGTTTTTTCTTATATTATTGAATTCTCCAAGTTTATATAAAAAAATCAATTAAATATTTTTAGTTTTCGTGTTGGATAGGGAGAGAGAGAAAACAAAAATAGATAATATGGTACTTAGATTTAAGTTATGTTTATGGTTGAAATTTAAAGAGAAATAAAGAGAAATAAATTTTAATTATAGAAAAAAGTAAGAAATGAAAAGACATAGAGCCAATGAAGTTTAGATGAGAAAAAAATGAAGTTATTGTTTTTAGAGAAAAAATTGGAAAAAAAAATAGAGATGTGTAAAGAAAGAATGAGAGTTTTGTTAAGTATATTTACTCTATATTAATTATCTTATTTATTATATTTTTATGTAATTTTATCCTCATTTAATTTTAAAGTAAATACTAATAGAATAAAAAATAAGGCTGAATAGATGTACTCTTATTTTTATCTCTAAAATACATTTGTTTGTTTAAATTAAACACTAGAAACTTGTAAAATAAATATAAAACAAAATTCTACTTCGTCAAAATACTTTTAGTGATACCAAAAACACATTCACATTGATTAGGCAAGTGGCAATAGTATATAGATAAGATAATTAAAGAAAAAGGCGTGCAAACATCCATGATTAAAGGCCACGTACAAGAAGCTAGAAAATGCATTTTCTGGCTTGAAATCTTATTTTCAGTTCTCACTTTAATATTTAAAATCTGTTCTTTCCTCTTTATCAAAGCATGACGATCGCGCCCACAACGCCTTGTAATAAAGTCGGAAGGAATTACTCCATGCCAAAGATTGGAATACGACAATCTTAAAAGAAGCGGGAAGATAATTAATGAAAGATTCCCGCCGAATAAACATACAAGCCCTACAATTTCCCCACATTTTTTGCGCCTTTGCCTTAGAAATAAGGCATTGAATTGCTACTTTAAAACATTTCAAGTTCACGCGTAGCTACCCCACTATTTTTATAATAGATTAATTTTTTTATTTTTCAATATCTTATTAATATTAAATGTAAAAAAAAAAAAAAAAAATAGTTTTAACTTTTAAGTTTACATTTAAAGCTACATTATTTAACACTTGGAAAGCATGTAATGTCTCTAAATAATTGTATAGTTTTATTATAAAAATTATTTTTTATCCGGCATAGAATGAATTTTGGTCAATAAATTACTTGTTTGATTATCTTTCAATTTCTAAATATAGTAAATGAGTTTTTAAATAAAACCACACATATTTCAATTGGTTAAACTGTATGAAACCCATTATAAAATTATCAAATTTTTTTATTGAGACTTTTAGAAAACAACATTAAAGATACCTCTAAATATAAATATTTATTAAAAGAAAGATAAATTTATAAAATAAATCATTTAAATTTTTTATTAACATTATTTTTATAGATTGTCTTAACTTATGTCTTAAAGGTACATATTAAATCCTTTAATATTATATAAATTCACTGAAAATTTATATATTTAATGATTTTTATACGTCTTGAAGATAATTTATAATTTTTGAAGAAATTTACATAATTTTGAAAGATTTTACATAATTTTTAAAAATTTAATATCTATCTTTAAAACATACTATAAGACTTTTATATTTTTATTTAACCATTAACAAAACAAAATCCTTAATGAATGGAGATTGCTTTCAATCATTTTTTAAAAATATTTGAGAGAAATTTAATAATTTTTTAAAATAAACTTTCAACCGATATTAACTATTAATATTAATGTTTCATATAATATAACATCTAATTCGGTTGGGTGAGTGGATAACAAAAAAATAACGTAGTTAGTCAAAGATAGGTTGGATAAAATTTCTTGGCATGACCCACTCCCAGCGTCTCATAGACATAAATCAAGCCCTTTTAACACAAAAGACAGATATTAAAGTCATTTAGCCTTAATGATCCAAATCCCTAAACGACGACAAAAGAATCCACAAGTCCACGGCTACAACACCCAAACCCAATCACAATAAGTGCTGACGTCAGATAATAAGAGACAAGGGGGTCCACATCCACATCGGGATTCGACACGAAGAAATCAGACGCCACGTGGGCCCCCAGCCTAGTCACCCCGCAACTCTCCGCCTCAACCCTACGACCCACTTTTAAGCGTTTGATTGAAAACGAAACGTTCCTGCTGCTTCTTTCTAATTTCTATTACTTAACACAAAGTACCGATCCTGGAATCAATAACGCTCAGTTTTCCCGGTGATAATTGATCAATGCTTTTTGCTCACTTCTCCTCCGCTTCTTAAGAAAACAAACAAGCGCACACGCACACGCACGTATACGATTACCAAGACGAATGATTACCTGCATTTCGGTTCTTGATTTCGGAGCAATAAGGTAATTGTAATTCTTTTCTTTGCTTTTAATCTACGTCGTCGTTTTCTTTCTTTATTTACTGAGTCACCGTCTCTGTCGCGGATATTTTTCGAGATCGCCGAGTTTCATGAACCTGCATTTTCCTTTATTTTTTACTGCTATGCTCTGGAAAGATTTCAAAAGCTTCTGCAATCATTTTGATTTCTTTTATGAAGTTCTGTTGTTGGATTCTGAGCCAAAACGGTGAGTAATAGCTTGCATTGTGCATTGGATGAGTTGTTTGTTTTTATTGAATACTCGAGATTCGAGCATGGATTTATATTTCTTATTGCTTTCTTATCTTTCCTTTAATTTCTCTGCTGCCAAACAGAGTGAAATTTCTTATTTCCTTTTTAAGTTGCTGTTTAGATCTGTTAGTTTCTTGATTCGACTGTGAAACATAGCGTGAACTTGAGCCTGGGCTTGGAGATTGACGATATATTTAGCAAAAGTAATCTCTGTTCAATCGAGTGAGTCGAGAAATCGAATTTAACAATTTAGCTGACAAGATGATTTTGCAAGATTGTTGTGTAATTTTCATTAAAACGAAAGAAAGAAAAATTTGCTTTTGTCATTTGGAAGAAGAGAACGGTTGACTGGATCAATCGCCAATCTTTTAACTCAGTAGCAGTATGGTAAGCTTGACGCTAGACTAAGTGTGGAAATGGGTTATTTGATTCGAGAGTACTGGGAAACGTATTTGATGAATTGCCTTGAGAAGACAGGGAGCTCTGGTATTGGTATCTTATTATTATTTTGAGACCGTTAGCAGTCATTATCATATTTGGCATCATTTGTTTTCTCTATTTGATTAGAAATTTGTTGTCTATTTAAAAAACACGCTATCTTAAATCTTAATCAACTTGTTTTTCTTGCTGCACCTGGTTGTCTTTGAAAGTTTAGGAGTTCATTTGATTTGAATGCTTGCAATGCCATAATTTCTTGACCCTCATTTTTATTTTGTTGTCTTAATCTTCTTACAGTCATCTGATGTGATCTTATCCTTGTACAAGAGCTAGAACCGCAGGCATATGCTCCTGCTGTTAAGATGCATTTGTGAAGTTTGAGCATATTTCACAGGATGCCATCTAATGTGCGACCAAGTAAAAAGTACTTAGACTCTTCTACCAATATGAGATTTAGTTTAGATTCCAAACGGCAGCAAAACTCAAAGCCAGCAAAGGAGAGGGCTCCGTCACCCCATGAACATCAGAGTTTGAAGTATCTAGACAAGATAAAAGTAAAAACTTGTGTTGGTCCGGCATATAGTGATTTGCCTCAAGAACTGAGACAGGAAGCCGGAGGTAAAATCTTGGTCCTACCAAAATCTTCCGGGAATCAGCAAGGGCAGTTTGTTAAGGGAAAGGCAGCAAAAGATGATGAACTTGTCAAACACATGTCAAATTTGCCAGCTTACCTCCGGCGTATGGAGGGAGGAGAAAACCCTCAAGATAAAGCATTCAATGTTGGGGTGTTGGATTGGGCACGTCTAGAGAAATGGAAGGATAACCAAAAGTGTACCCAGGCAAGTGGTAGCAATAATGTATCATCTACAAGCTGTAGTTTATCATTGAAAACCACAATCAAGTCATCCACCTTTTCTGCTGCAGCTCAAGGGGTAACACATGCTCGTCAAAGTACGCAACATCCTTCACTTTGTCCTAGTTTTAACCCATCTCATAAGGATGGCCTTCCTCGAGGTGTCAAACCACCGAGCCAGAAGGCCTTACATTTTCAAGATTTTGAGATCTCCTCAAAGAGCAACTTGGGTGGGCAGAAAAAGATACCACGGGTCCGCAAGTCCTTTGTTAGTAGTAATGAAGATGTAATTCCTAGAAAGGGGATGACAAAAGATTCAGACTTGAATATCACTTCAGAGACAGGAAACGTATCAACAAACTTGAGTAATCATGGGGAGGTTGCACTTAGCCCCAAAGGAAAAGTGAGTGCTAGTGGTGAAGTCAAAAAGAGGATAAAGGAGAAAAAAGAATCAAGTATGAACAGAAAAGCTTTGGATCAGAAAATCATTTCAGAGGTGCAGGCTTCATCTCCAAAGTTGAGAACTTGTGGTGTTGCACTCAGTTCAAAGGAAAAGTTAAGTGCTGGTTATGATGAAACTAAGAAGAGAACTAAGAAGTCGCAAGAACTACATATTGATGTTGATCATCACAATCTGCCAGACAAGAATGAGAACATTGTTCTTGTTTTTCCTAGAGAATTCTCTCAAAATGGCTCTGTGAAGAAATCCCAAGCACTATCAGATGAGAATTTGTTACAAACAAGGCAGAATAGTCTTTCAGGTGGCTTTCCGCTGGATGATGTGTGCTCTGAGGAACTCTGTTCTGATATTCCATACTCTTGCCCTCTGCCTTCTAAAGTTGAGACTAATAAGACTCCCACCATGCTTTCTGGAGGTAAAGATGCAGAACAGAACACGCTCAAGCATATGAATGCGAATTTAGTTGAAAATCTGAAGATATTGGACCAAGACATGGCTGAAATGGCAGCTATGAAAAGCAGAAATCCATCACCCAATCGTTGGTTTAGCTTCAGCTTAAGCCGGTTGGGCAGAAGTTTCAGTCTGAAAGAAGGTTCCGCTGTCCCACAGTTGAGCTCCACATATGTTCCTGTGAAGTCTGGTCCTGTGAAGTCTGAGGGGGCTTCTTTTTCGGATGATTCCAACAGAGAGAAGGAAAATGGCCCCAACAGAGCTAGGTCTAGTCCTCTGAGAAGGATCCTGGACCCACTGCTTAGAGCCAAAGCCTCTAACCCTGTCCACCCTGGAGAAACCTTTCAACCGTTGAAAGGAAGCTTGAGTTATTTCAACTTTAGGCCAAGTACTTGCAGTGAATCACTTCCCAATGAAAAGCCTGAAGCATCAACAATTCAAGCTCTTATCCAACTCACCGTAAAGAATGGGCTCCCTTTGTTTAAATTTGTGGTAGACAGTAACAGCAATCTTCTTGCTGCCACCATGAAGAATTTAACTACTGGAAAGGATGATTCTGGTCAGTACTATACATTTTACTCTGTGAATGAAATGAAGAAAAAAACTGGCGGCTGGAGAAGTCAGGGAAGTAAAGGGAAAAATTGTGAGTATGTCTACAATGTTGTTGGACAGATGAAGCTTTCTGGCTCAAGTTGTTTAGATCTGACCGGACAAGATTTCAAAAACAAATGCATTCTGAGGGAGTCTGTTTTCTTTGGTGTTGAACGAAGACAGGTAGATCAAGCATCTCCAAAGCTCTTGCCAAGTAAGGAGCTTGCAGCTGTTGTTGTGAAAATGCCTACTGAAAGTCTTAGTCATCATATACTGCAAAGAGATAAAGATATGTTTGAGAATGGTCTTGCGGAGTGCTTTCCAAGGAGTGAATGTTCTTTAATCTCAGGAGAAAACGAAAAATCTTATAGCACTACAGTCATACTTCCAGGCGGTGTACATGGCTTGCCAAACAAAGGAGCCCCGTCGCCATTGATTGAGAGGTGGAAATCCGGTGGATTATGTGACTGTGGAGGTTGGGATGTTGGCTGCAAACTGCGCGTTCTCACCAATCACAACGAAAGCTGTAAAATTCCAAGGACATCCAATTATTGCAAAAATTCAGCTCGTTTTGAACTCTTTGCTCAGGTACTGGTTTTATTTTACAACCGTTTCAGTCTTTGCGTCGTTGTTAATTATCTAGTGTACTTATTTTGCACTTCCATGCAGGAAGAAGCTCAGCAGAACAGGCCAATCTTCAGCTTGGCGCCATTAAATAAAGAAATCTTCTCGGTTGAATTCAATTCATCAGTCTCTTTGCTACAAGCATTTTTCGTTTGCGTCACAGTTTTAAGCTGTCAGAAATCATTTGATATTTCGGAGGCGAATAGCCAGTATGATGTGAAAACTTTTCAAGAGGAACCTATGTTGAATGGAAGCGGAAGAAAGAATGTCCCTCCAAATATTGTGTGTGATAGAGTGCCCGCAAAATATGCTCCAAATCCACCCGCTTCTCCTGTTGGTAGAGTATAATCTCGTGCAAGCGAGTTCTTCCATGTTTTCTATTTCATGTATAGCTGTCAAAGACATTCAAATAGCCATGAAACTGCTACATAATTTCTCAAAAGTTATCATGTAGATCAACTGTTGTTGTGCATAATGACACATGCAGCGAAGCTGATAGAAACCCTTTCAACAGAGCGCGTAGTATCTTCCTATGTAATTTTGTATTAGCTATAATGTAAGCTGCGAAATTTACCTTTCTTAAAAAAAGCAATAATAATGTCTCCAATGTACAACTCGACATAGCAAGATAATAAGCATACGTATTTAGAAAACACGAAGCACGATTGACTGTGCTCATGGAAAGTGTAAATCCTAGAGATTTTTAAAGCAATGCATCAGGAGATGTATCGCTTGAAACTGAAATATAATTCTAACATACAATTATTAAGTGCTGCATACCTCATCATGCCCAGCATCTCACAGAGTCCATATGCGGTAAATTAACTTTCATTGGCACCCATGAAACCTCTACAGTTTAGTGGAAATTTACCACATGCAAAAAAATAATCATCCGCCAACCAAGTTACGAATGAAGGTTTACAAGAAGAATCAAATAATTTAACCCTGATTATCTAAACTATTCATATTTAAAAAATAAATTAAAAAAATGCAAATCATACTTGGAGTGCATTCATCTTCATCATGAATTTACGAGTTCACAAATCAACAGGTGAAGCGTGATGAATACAGATAAACCATTGACCATCAATCCTCTCAAACACATTTGTTGCGAACTGTCCTCCCCAACCGCTACCTCTTGTCCTCACAAATTCAATGCAAGTGACATACCCTACATTCCCTCTAACATGAACAAGAACATCTTTCAGCTCAATTGCCAGAGGAAATTCATAATTCATCCATACAACCTCCCAGCTTTCCATCACAGAATCATAACCAGATATACCACTTGCCCCCGGGTGCACACAACAGACATTATCCCCTTTTGCCCAAAGGGTTTGCATCATGGCAAGATCACCATTCTTGAATGCATCATAGAACCGAGCATTTGCTGCCAGCACTGAAGTCTTGGTATCCTCATCAAGCAGTCGAAGGCTATCTCTGATTTTTGCAGCTAGTGCGTAGTCTTCCTCCTCAATAGCAATCTGTAGTTCCCGCCTTAGGATTTCCTCGTCCAACATGATGCTTTCACCACTCAAGTTTCCCTCTGTATCATCACTCTTTTTCACTTGACAAGGTGTTAACGCCAACAATTTTTTAGAAGCTTCTCCAAATGGTGCTACACTAAATTATAATAAAATTACACCTGCACAAAATGTAAGTATCATAAAAAGAAAATGATATAGGGATAGAGTTGAACAAAGAAAAAAAGAACTCCCTGGAGTAGAAAGATTATTTACAAAAACCATTTCTGAGGAATGCCCTTGCAACTACCTAAGTTGGTGCCTGACCATATTTAGACATTTTCAAGTTTTCAACTTAAACCGAACAATTTGACCTTACTAATTTCATATGAAGACGGACATAGTACGAAGAGGATGCAACATATACTACCTTGGATAACAAAATATAAAATTCAAAAGATATATATATATATATATATATTAAAAATATTACACTAGCAAAGGAAACAAACTTACGGGGTTAATTTAATTTGAGATTGAGTAGGCATGAATTGGATTGGTTTCCTGCTTGGTGATGGCAGAGAGAGGCGATGACGCCTCCACAAACTGGAAACGCACAAGCCTGGCATGCACTTAAGGTCTTTGATATTCATAACATTCACCTATAACATTTAAACCAAAGTAAATTATATAATTTCAAAATAAACAAACTATAAAACATTATTGTTAACACTATCATCTAATTCTCATATTAGCAGCCAAGAACTATAGCTTCAATTATCCAACAAACTAATGTCACATGTGATAAAATAAATAAATAAATAAATCTATTGAAATTTCCAAAGGAAACCGAAAAATATTATGACAAAAATAAGTTACGTTGTAAGAGAAGTTAGATCCTTGAAGCAACATCTGTGAAGAGAACGATGACAATAGCTGTGATAGGAGGAGACCGAGAATTAGGGTTTTGCAGTTGAGCCGGGTGAAGATGGAGACGCAGAAAAGTTGGAAGATTGGTTTGTTGGGATCACGTGGCACTTCTATAGATGTCAACGGGCCAGGCTGGGCCCATTGACAAGAAGCCCATTAGGCCGTGCCCTGGTTGGCACAAGCAAAAATGTTGCCGTGACGGCTTAGGAACGGGCCGATGATTTTTGGACTTGGCCATGTAGGCCCATTAAAATATCCACTGTAGTTGATGAAATTGAATGTGGCCTGGGCTTAATCTAGGTCTTTAAATAAGGGGGTTGTTGTTCAGTTGCACCAAATCCCTTTTAAGACCCACTTTAAAGATAATTTCTTAGATAATAAAATTAACAAATATTTCTTAGTTTACTCCTAAACTACCCTTTTTATAATTAGTACATGCGCTTATCTTTTTCTCTTTTGAAAGTATAGTTCTTAATTTTTCATTGGCTATGGGTTTTTTTGTCCTTTTTGGTAGGAAATGTTGGAAGTTTTTGTTTTGTGAGATATGAAATAATAAAAAAGTGGTTGGTGAGGTGATTAATCATTTTCCATATAGGGGCTATTTTTTATTTTCACTATAGGGGCTATTTTAAGGACAAAATCATGCAATAGCTCAAAGTGGATAATGCACCATGGAAGCATAGGCTTGATCCTAAATTCATGCATCAACATTAGCGTCGTCTTAGATAACT
Source organism: Boswellia sacra (assembly GCA_013180625.2). Classification (NCBI taxonomy): domain Eukaryota; kingdom Viridiplantae; phylum Streptophyta; class Magnoliopsida; order Sapindales; family Burseraceae; genus Boswellia; species Boswellia sacra. Next base: position 493,954 of record SNVD02008589.1, read on the forward strand.
AGATAATGTTTATAGCAGCACTTAGTAAGGACAAAATCACGCGTGCTACAACCCAAAGTGAATAATATTTATGAGTAAACAAGCCCAACCTTAAATTCATGCAAGAGCAAATTTTAAGAATTCATATTTGAAATGAGGGATAATGAGATGGTGATGAGTTAAACATAATTGATATAGTTAAAACAAATATGTCATCTGTTTGTTTTCTGTCGGTGGATGTTTATTTTGTTACGGGCTTGTTCCAGTGGCGGACTCAGGATTTTATCTTAGAGGGAACACTTTTAATGTTTTAAAATTAATGTTTAAAAAAATCTTAATAGTATAAAATAAATTATTTGAAAAAAGAATAGATATAGGTATATAGGAAACATAATAAATCCTCTTTCAAAATTAAATAATCGTAATACAATAAATCAAAGTGTAAAATACTAATACTTTATAATTTATTTTATAAATGCATATTAGTATTATCATTGACAAGTATTTATATTTAAAAAATGTTGCATAATTTCTTCATTATCATATATGAAAAAAAAATTATTTATAATTCTATATTAGCATTATAATCCAAAATTTGAGTTCTATATTCGAAATTTGCAAACAAACCTTTACATTAATTTCAAGATAAATTCGTATTGAATTATTAACATTTTTCTTATATATGATGATGTCAACTTAAAAAATAATTTTCTTTTAAAATATCTCTCCAGTTTTTTTTCTCAAAATCATTAATTTATAATAACCATTAAATTTTACCCAAAAAGGCTACAAATGCATAAACATAATAAGAAGACTCAATCATAGTTTTTATTTTTAAAAGAAGTTTACTAATTTTTACACTAATTGCTACATATAAATTATAAATAGAAAGAAATAATACAAATATGATGTATAATGTAGTTATAGAAATATAAGTTTGATAGTCCACTAGTTTAAAAAAGAAAAACAATTTAAAAATTATTGTTCAATAAGGGTTTAATTGTAAACTATAAGAAATAAGAGAGTAAACAAAATTTTTCAAAGTTTCAGAAGGGGCCAAAGCCCCCCTGGGTCCGCGCTTCTTAGCCTTGTTCATTGGTTGATAATAACTTTTTTATTATAGTTTTGAAACTTTAATACTTTTAAATAATTGGTTTTAAACAAAAAGTACTTTATTTATAATATACATCATCCTTTAATTTGATCAATATACATTCTAATTAAAGAATAATGTTCTTTTTTTCTTAAAAAAAAATTTAAATGATGTGTATCAATTATTACATCATCCTATTATTCATCTAATGAAAGCTACATCACTTAAACACATTATTTGAGATAAGATTTGAGATACTTTTTGTCAAGAGCATTACGAGAACAATATGGCATAACTAAAAATTGTATCTTATAATAAGCAAAATATGGAAATTAAATGAGAATGCAGAAGGATGGTAGGAAATTTTTGATGATATGTTTCTTCAAATTGAAACAACTAATTAGAGATCTTTTAAAAGAAGAATACAGTATAAATGAACCAATTCACTTAAACGTTATAACATATCTTAAGAAGTAATGAAATTAAGAAATTTCATACAAAGTGACAATTCATCACTTTGCTTAATTGTTGAAGCCAGATTCTAGAATTTGAAAAGTTAATGATGTCAATTTATAAAATGAGATCAAATAGCTCGTACATAGCAGATAAATAGAATTTTCAAGAATAAACGCACAAAAAGAAAAAAGAAAATTTCGATTGAAGCTACTAGCAAATGTGATGTAAGAAGTCATGAACGAAGTTTCATAGAAAATGACAATTTAGTCTTCTTAATTGGAGGAACCAAGACCTCGAAAGACATTATAGAATTAGAAAAGTACTAATCACAAGAATCAAAGTGTTCCCACCATTTTATATTTCATTGTCAACGCCAAATTGCCCACGCGACATTTTGAAAACGACCCAATTTAAATTGTCTGTTTTCTCCCTGCCACATATCATAATCACAAAATACTATATAAAAATATATTAACATTTTTAAGGGTTAAGTTACGTTGCTGATCACATTTTTTTTAAAATTAATTTAAAGTTATTGTTATGAAATTGGCGAATTGACATTAAAAATACTTCTTAATTAACATCTCTCTCACGACTATTATATTACGGTATATGAAAGGTTACGAATTAGTGATAATATATATCGTCAATTTAATTTGATTTTATGATTAACATATTTAGTTGTAAAATTAAAAGAGTGCATAATGCTGCCCGTATCCTCTGAGTAATTATTGGAAAAACGCTGCCATTGTTTATATCTTCCAAATAGTTTAAAGTTTGAATAATTATTGAATATGACAAATGTTACGACGATGGTGCCACCGGACATAAACAAAACTTTTTAGCTTTTAATAAACATATTAATAATAAATCTGATACTTTTATTCTATTATTTATCATTATAAAAATAAAATCAATCACCTCATCAATTGATATTAAAAAAAAAAAATCATAGACAAGTACAGATAGGGTAATCATGTACTAAATTATGTATAAAATTTTAGAAATAGACTGGTGATGATGAGGAGATGATGGGTTTTGAGAAGAATCTGTCCATGTTATTTGTTATACTTTTCAATAGATGATTTTGAACCCAGAATCTGGTTTGGTATAGTTGAACAAGAAAGGGGGAGATATTTTTGACGTTTTGAAATTCAATATTAGGCTTATCTGCACATGAAATTCTTGGATCTTACTCACATAATACATACTAGTTCAAAATTGCACGATAGGTACACCTCGCTGGATCAACTTTGGAGTGAAGTAAAATTTTCAACCGTCTATACATTCTGACCAAGTCTTGCCCAACAAGTTGGCTACCAAGTTGGCCATATTGTTGTTGTGTTTTGATGGTAACCTCAGATAACAATTCTACGGCAGGCAACATGAAGCTCCTTAAAGTTAGTTATTTATTTATATTAAATATAATATGAAGCTCTTGGAGGTAATAAATGTTAAATATAATACAAAGTCCTCGAAGGTTTGTTTATTTGTGTATTCCAAAATTATCTTTAGAAAATTTATACTATCAATATATTTATATAAATATCAATTATATATTATTTTTAAAATAACAAAATTAAAACTGACCATATATTCTTATCAAATTTTTAAAATATAAATATTAGTCTCGTAACCTTTAAATTAAAGTTAGTTAACCATATCCTTCTAAAGGTATAATAAGTTTTTCATAATTATATTCTACCTTTAACTGTAGATATAATCAATGAAATTTAAGAATATTCGCCCTCTAAGAGAATTTAGTTCAAACTAATGTTATGCGTCTCTACTAATAATCCACATAAACCCATTTTAAAATTAACCACATTTTTTTGGTAAAAGATCTTAAGACGGCATCTTTTAGAATACAAATTTGATCTCATTATATAAGAAAAGTTTTAGATAGGACAAATATATCCGATCATATTCAATAAGTAGAATAATATATAGTGAAATTTGATGAAAAAAAGAGAACGGTTAATATTTGTAATAATTAACTTAAGATTTTGTACGAATAACAAGGGGTAGATATTTTATTGTACCAAAATCTGAAGTTTGCAAATTGATTGGGTTCAGTGGGGTTTGATTGTCTCCCTCTCTCTCGCTGATTTGATTTTCATTTTGGGTGTGTACTGGCTGGAATGGGCATGAGAAAACAACAGTGAGGGGAACATAATACAATGCTAGTGGCTGCTGGGTGCTTCTCATAATGTTTATGCCACTGCGGAAAAGAGGCTGACGCTAAAATCCAAAATGAATCAGAGACCCGGAGCTGGGGCTTTGTGTGCCCTAACATGGGCACTCACCCACTGCCCACATCTCCTTTCCGGGTCTAACAATGTACTCTCTTGCATCTTTAAGTTTGGTCCGTTCAGTCTAGGCATCAACTTTATGTTGTAGCTTTCAGCTTTTTCCCCTGGTTTCTGCTTTCATCTCTCTGGAAATTGGATTGGAAATTGAATTTGTGTATAATAATAATAATTAATATCACTTTTAATTATAAAAGCATCGCATCGGAATGAGATTACAGCTATAGTGTATCCCTATTTCTCATAAATTCCTTTTTTTAACTTTGGTGAAAAGCTTTTTTTAGATAGTGATGAGAATCACACTTTAGTCTATTTGATTAAAGAAGACATAAATTTTTATGAAGTTTTTTACCCGAAAGGAAAATATGAAAAATATTTTTAATTCTTTAGAAGTTAAGCACTTCTACATGCTACAACTTCTATTGTGCATTCTCTATTTTGTCCGCATGTTAAGTGGGGGCGAATTTAGAAAAAGAAAACAATCATCAATTTTATTTTTAGCATCTCAACTCTTCCAAGAAGTAAATAAATGTTGTATTTAGAAATTATACAATTAAGTCAGACTCTTTGATAGAGAAAATAGTTGCATATTCAATAAGCGAGGCTTTTGAGTCTAATTGACAGATTTGCAAACAAATTTTATTTTAATTTATTTTATTTTTGTCCTTCAATTAACCTATAATTTAGAAATCATTTAATAAATGTGTATCTTTGATGATTTTCACAAAAAAAAAATCTTAGCTTCATTATTCGCTAAACAAAATAAAAAAAATATAGAAAGTAAAATTATAAGCATACAGGTCCCCTTCGAAGTAAATCGGAGAGAAGAATCGATTTGAAAGTAGGCGGGTGAAGATGAGGAAGCAGTAAATGAAAAATGGTACGGATGTGATTGGTTCGTTGGAAGGCACGTCGTAATCGCGTTCACGAGGCCGCCTTGGCCGTTTTATGTCTGTTAAATCACAACCACCAACTCCAACTCCTAAAAAAATCCCATGCCACTATGCTAGGAAGGAAGGGTCGGCCCGTCGGCAATCAGGACCCTTTGACCGTTGACTCTTCCAAGCTCCCTTGCTATGTGCGCCCCACCATCTTCTACGATTATCTATCTCTTAACTGTTCTTCAATCTTCTCTCAATTCCCTTTTTTGCCCTTAACTGTCCCTCCAGCTTCACCTCGTGAGAGATCAGATCACTATGCGCTCTCAACTCTATTTCCGCACATGTCCTATAATTTTTTTACACCAATTAAGCCAAGCATGATCACGGAGTCCTATACTATGTATGCTTTTAGGTACCGACTTGTCACCTTCACACAAAATTACTCTTATCAATTAATACGGACATGGGGTATCCTTTTAATCTTATATTATGTTAAAAGAAAGTTGTAATCTCCTGAATCTGAATTGGCAGATAATATTATTGAACCGACATTGTAGTGTTCTCTAGATTTATCTTTAATGTTATTGGGAATATTTAAATAGTTTTACTCTCCATATACACCAAAACAAACACCTAAAGAAGGCACAATTTTGGCACTTAAAACGAGATGATTGCAATTTCCACCTAAGAAACAGTAGAAGAAACGAATGGCTGCATGAGTTACACATCAGACACAGTGTGGTTTCCAAAACCCATCAGATGATCAGATCCGTTTCAAATAAAGTTGGCACAGGGTGGCAAATAAAAGCATCTCAAAGTGGACCATTATTTTTCAAAATTGTTATTCAGAAAGACAAAAAGGATAGTTTTTATATGCTATAAAGCATACCCTTTAATGATGCTCCACTCCACGTTCTCCAAGTTCATACCATTTCTTGTTTATTGTGAATTGATGAATATACTTAATTAAAATCTAATTAAAATTCAACGCAGTAATATAATTTAATATAAAAAAGTTTGTAAGTGTAATTTTTGTATATTACGCGGTTCTATAAACCCAATTGACAGACATGCTAATGAGAACGCACATGAAATTGAAGGCACCAATGAGCATAAGGTGGTGGTTAATTAAACAAGCGACTACCACGTGGCCTGTCCCCACGGGTCTGAATAATCCCCAGCGTTCCAGATTTCTAAAGATTGCTCTCACCTCCCAATTTTCAAACTTTCAAACTAAAATTTTTTGAAAACCAGGCGAGGGATTGGATTGATTATTATGTTTATGTTTCTCTCTAGTCTCGTCTCCCGAAGCCATGCGCCCGTGACTTCTCAACTACCCAAGGTCATTCCCGTCATTCTACTCCAATTATTTAACTGTTTTAACCTCCCCAATATTTTTACCCCCAACCTCGATTTTAATTTAATATTTTAACTTAAAAAAATAAAAAAGCAGGCCGAGGCCGGAGGATTCGTAATAGCCTATTACTTACTGCATCTCTGAGCCCCTCTCTCTCTCTCACTCCCCCCTCCGTTTCTCCGTCATAGTTAACGGTAAATATACAATAGACATTAACGGAGAATATTTGTTTTTTCCTCGTTTATTTAATTTTATTTATAATTTAAATTAAATTATGACTCTCTCTAGCTATTGCAGTACTCAGAGAGGGTCCCATCGGGGGAGCAGTAACTAAGGACTTTCTCTCTCTTTTTTTTTTTTAATTTTTTGAGGAAAAAAAATTAAAGTTAAAAAAACCTCAGTTTTTATTTTTATTTATTTTTTCCTCTCAACTGTCTCTCCGTGTTGAACTCGCGTATTTTATAGCAGACAAAACTCAAAAGCGAGAGAGAACACAGAGAGAGAGAGAGAGAGAGAGCGAGAGAGAGAATCTGAGCGCGATTTTTTTTTCTTATGATTTAAACCTAAGAGACGCTTTATTCAATTCAATTCAAGTCCTCTCCCATTCAAAGGCTTCTTAAATTTTATTTGGAATTATTTCTGTGTTTATAGCAGCTTTGCTTTCGCAAGTAGTCTCCAATTTCTTGATCTCGGCCGTAGATCGCGTTTTAATCGGTTAATAACCGCTGTGAACCGTTGGTTGACTTGGCCGGTAGATATTCATATCGAAATTAGATTTGTTCGACCGAAGTTGAAGAGTCCGATGAAGAAGAAAATTTGTTGAGATTTTGTGCCTTTAATGATGTTGACCTTAACTGTTGGGCTGTGAAGTACTATGGAAGTTGCTCTTAAACGACAAGAAGAAGATGACGCTTTACATTGGTCGCGAAACTTCAAAGGTTTCTTTTCTTTATTTTTCTTGTTCTGATCCTTTCACGACATTAAGATATTGCGTTTTGGGGATGTGATTGAAATAGCTAAACCTTTTGTTGTTGTTGTTGGTCTGTTATGAAGCTATGGAAGAGAGTTTGTGCAGAAACAACTACAGAAATCAACCTTCTTATCGATAACTGGAAATATCTTCTCGCCGGTCTAGTTTTTCAGGTTCAATATCTTTTACTGTAACGTTGTTAAATGAATTATTGCGTATTATTTGTTTTGATGGGTATAGATACAGAAATGTGTTTATGATGAGAGGAGTGTAGGATCTGGTAAAGGGTTATAATCACAGTTTGTTACTCTCTCTGTAATTTTTTGAGAGGAAACTTATGCTTTTAGCATAAGATAAAACCTTTAGAGGTCTTGTTTTAACTACTTAAATTTTGTCCCAAGTGAGTGTTATCGTTCAATATATCCAAAATTTGGGCCTTTTTTTTTGGTTTTAACTATATTTGTTATAACATTGCTATGAGTGTTTTGATATTGTAATGTTTTTAACTTTTCAACAGTATATACATGGTCTTGCGGCTCGAGGAGTTCATTACCTGCATCGGCCAGGGCCAACCCTACAGGATCTTGGGTTCATTTTACTTCCGGTTTGTCTCTGCTATTTGCTTGTTTGTATAGTGTACCGTATCTAGTTGGAATTGCTTTCTTATATCTCGTTTTGGTGTAAAATTAGGAGCTTGGGCAAGATAAAGCCTACATCAGTGAGACACTGTTCACCTTCATCTTTGTATCATTTGTCCTGGTAAGGATTATTTTATTTTTATTTTTAATTTCAGATACCCTAGTTTCTCTTTAGGAGTCTTACTGAGAAACTGCACTTGCGTGTAGTGTTCATGTAAATGTAGGATGTGTTTATTGAAATTCTTGCTGGGAGTAGTTTTTTTATTTTCATTTTTATTTTTTTACAACTCTCTACCCTTCGATGAAATTAAGAGTACAGCATGTGTAGGTCATCCAGAAGTAAGTGGTATTCAGCATAAAGTTAAATCCTCGAGTGGTGGTGTTGTTAAACTAATTTAAGATGTCTGGTGCATATCTTTATCTGTGTATCTTGAGATTACAAAATATCTAGTCCTGGACTCTGTTGGAACTAGTTTTAGAAAGACTTCTGTGAACAGATTATGAAGAGGGATTTGATTATCTTATCAATTCATATTTTAGAGAAGGCTTATTTATTCACCTTCTTAATGATTCTGGTTATGTGGTTGCTACATCAGTCTACTGATTTATTGCATTGCAGATAACAACACTTAATTCTATTCTAAGCTTTTGTGGTTTTCCTTTATCGAGGTTATCTTTAAGAAAACTTTTCAGAGAAGTTTACATAACTCATTTCCGCTTATCTAATATATGGTGTATTTATTTGCAGTGGACCTTCCATCCTTTCATCTTCAAGAGCAAAAAGATATACACAGTGCTAGTATGGTGCAGGGTTCTAGCATTTTTAGTTGTAAGTGCTGACTACTTCATGAGATTGTCACTGCTGAATACAGGAACGTCTGAAATAGGAGTTAGATTAGGATTATGTTTGATTTTTCTCCCTCCCACATCCGTCTCCTGACTTTTCTGGATTTTTTGCAACTGTTTTGAGAGCTGTTCATGAATTGTAATTGCAATGTTCCATAGACTTCAAAATGAAATCATCAAGTTCCGCACGGTGTTGAAAAAGGATTTGGTCATCAGCAAAGGAGATTTCACCTTAATTTTTAAATTTTCCACTAATTAGTGGTTTCAAACCTTATAGAATGTTAAAATTGCTCCTTGCCAACTTAGTTTGAAGAAGAAAAATAGTTATTTAAGTAATGCCAAACAAAAGAAGTTGCTGGTTGGTGTCCAATGGGCCAGCTCTAGTAATGAGTTTGTATTTCAAGAGGGGCAGGTTAAGTTCAGGTATCAATGTAGAAAAACTGGCCATCAAGTTAAAGAATCTGTTTTAGATAATCTGATCAAACTTCTTTAATTTGATGGATTGGTTAGTTGTCACTGTTTGTGGATTTTTCTCTAGCATATTGTAACGTGGAGCAATTCAGGTTCTCAAATTAAACTTACAGTTGCTATTTGCTTTTTCATTTTTCTTTGTTTATTGCAGGTTTCTCAGATACTCCGGATTATAACATTTTACTCAACTCAGCTTCCAGGTCCAAACTATCATTGCCGACCGGTAAACTCTTTTTATGGTTTTGACTTCCTTAAGTTTTGAAACAATATTCATTTTCTTTTTCTTGGATACGATGGTTGTTGTCTTTGAGAAGTTAAGTTTATTTGACATTTTGAATGAAATAACTAGATTTGACTAAGCTTTGCTATGTTTGCAGGGCTCTAAACTTGCGAGGTTGCCACGGCCACAGAGTGTATTTGAAGTCCTCTTGATTAATTGTATGTACATTGTTCACCGAAGTCCTTCTGTTTGTTGGTTCTGAATAGATTTTACTTATCTGGCTTTGTCAAATATGCAGTTCCGCGGGGCGTTATATATGGTTGTGGTGATTTGATTTTTTCATCACACATGATCTTTACTCTAGTTTTTGTGCTCACTTATCAGAAATATGGAACACGAAGGTATTGGCTGCTGCTCCTTTACTTTGTGCTTTTGCCACACTCCCCCTCCCTCAAAATCTTTGAGAGATTGTTTTCTTATGTGCTTTTTCCCCATGGAACACAAAGACAGTTTTAGTAGAACTACCAAATAGCTTGTCTGTGCTTCTGGTACTTTGTGACAATTATAAAGACATTGAATATGTCAGTACTTGTGAAAATAATAAGTTGGTTCAGCATTGCTCTAACTCTGTGGATTTTATATGAGCTGCTTTAAATAGGATAGATGGGCGTTTCTGACTTGATTTTACGCTATAAAGCTGCCTTCCTTCTAATGCATCTTACACATATGTATAATTGACTTCTTTCATCTAATCTTTTGGTTACAATATTGCAGGTTCATAAAGCAGTTTGCTTGGTTGCTTGCTGTGATTCAGAGTTTCTTGATTGTAGCATCCCGCAAACATTACTCTGTTGATGTTGTTGTTGCATGGTATGAACATAACCATTTTTTTCTCTGTTTGTTCTTAATTCCTTACATTCTATCTCTCATTTTTGTTCAAATGTATTATTCTTTGCAGGTACACTGTTAATTTGGTGGTGTTCTTTATAGATAAGAAATTGCCAGGTTAGCTGTTTTTACTTTTCATTGAACATTATTATTCTTTTGTCCTTTTTGGTTGAAACGAAAGAGAAGAAGGGGGGTGTTTGGTTTTGCACCATGGAGCTAATAGCACCAACATTTTGTCACTGCAGAACTGCCTGACCGAACCAGTGGAAGTTTGCCTCTGGTGTTGCCAGTGAGCCTCAAGGACAATAGGACTAAAGAAGAGAATCACAAGCTCCTGAATGGGAACTCCATAGATCCTACGGATTGGGTATATGAAATCATTAATTGTCTATAATTTCTTTTGACAATCATCTTTAAATTGATCTGAAGCTTAAGCATTTACAAACTTTATTGTTTTGTCAGAGGCCAAGAACACAAGTCAATGGCAAGATTCTGGAAGATGGCAATACAGTCGGTGTTGATACTGCAATGAATGGTGCTTAGATAATGGAAGCAGCTGATCCTGCCTGCTACAATGAGTGCTGCTGCGAAGACCACTAATTAAATTCTTGTAACCATGGATTAAAGTTTTAGTTGCTTGAATCATCAGCTCCTTTCCTGAGACTGGTAAAAGACTTGATTTGTATTCTAGAGATAAAAAAAAAAAGAGGAGTTCTGGTTATAGGCTTGTATATTTTGCAGCCATGCTCCTCTATATCTTGGTTAAAACAATGATTCATCATCAGCATCAGCATGTGTCTTTTCACGGAATCATTGCTGCCATTGTTCTCCTTCATGTGGTTAGTCTTCTCCAGTAGTGCTACTGTACTGTTCAAAATTTTCCTTGCCATTTGGCATTTGCTGCTAATTTACAAGGTCAATACACCTATCTTGCAAAGCAGAAGGCTTTGTGAATGAGATTCAGACTATAGCTATACCGCCACCAATTCCAATTTTGTAACGCTATTGAATTTTCTTCTTTTTTTTTTTTAAATTCCTAGTTTGAGTTTGATCCTCGTTGTTGAGTATTGTAGAAACTACAAAGGAAAAGCTCGTTAAGTAACGAATCCCTCCACAGTCGAGGACACGCTTTCAAAAGCCTATTAGCAAATAAAAAGTTGAGATGGGAGGGCACGTGAAAATCTTTTCTGCGACTCTTGCATGTGCTGTTCTTGCAGGCTTATCTTGTCCGTTATCACAACTTTGTCTCTAAACTTTGTTTTTATATGTCATTACACAACTACGAGCAGAAAATGTCTGAATATAAACGCAAACCAGCAGTAATCACAGAGAAAGACTTCTATATATCCGTTGTACTATCGCGGACGGTCCAGAACATCCCACGTAAGCATCTCGTGCTGATGTGGCATCTACGTGGCAGCTTTTGGTTGCAACCGTTGCACTGCAGCGGATGTAAGACAGACTTTTTCCTAATCACATGGCTTTCCTCTTTTATCTTTTGAACAGTTTGTACTTTGCATCTTGTACTACATTAATAATTCTTCACACTAGAAGACGTTCAAAATTTAACAGCAAAATAATATTTCTTTGCAATGTCCTTCGGCACGTAGAGTCAGCCCACCTGCCTCGATGTTCAAATTGTTGGAGAACTTCTTGCATTCAATTGTTTTGTTAAATTGGATTTGGTCCCAACATTATCATTTCATTTTCAGTCTCTCTCAAAGCGCACGTTACCACAATAAAATTATGCTGTGGGAGCAGAACAAAATTTAATTTTACTCATTCAAGAACTCCTCTCTTGGAAATGCAACTCTAAAAACCACAAATTGACAATTTCTGGAATTCAGTCATCCAGAGATTAACTACATCGGAGAGCATCGTGGAAAAAGAAATCTTGCAGCATCGAAAAATAGGTTATTTTGCCTAAAGTGTCATGGACTATATGTCTTTGAAACAGCTAGTTTTGGTTGCCCATGTGGGCTCTCTTTCAAAGTGTGTTCCTGCTGATACTCGAGTCTTGACAGCAAGGAGATCCCATGCTTGGTGAGCTTTGTGAGGTGTGATAAGTCGGTGGTACCCCACCTGTATGTAGGACTCATAAATCGGTGCTGGCGCAATTTAAGCTGGTAAAGTTGGTCAAATAAATAATAGCAGAAGAGAACAGTGGCATGTCCCTGAGAGTGATGACTGATGAGGAGGGGTGCAATATCATCATTGATGCAGGGATGCCTGTCTATATAACGAACACCACTTTCTCCCTCTATGTGCCCTTTCCTTTTCTTCTAAAGGGGTCCTTCTGACCCCTAAATGGGGGCATAAATGATGATACCAACTGTCAGATAAAGACTTGTTAATTTGATTATTTTGTTCTTGATATTTCTGTGTGATCCTGATCAGGCACGCTTATGGCCCAATTTGTTTGGTTTGTGTAATGATTGGTAGTTTCTTTTCGATTGTGGAGCTCTAGATATGAAACTTGAACTGATACTGTTTTATTTCCATGATTTTGATCGGTTTATTATACATGCATGTAGATGCATATGTGTCATCTGCCGTAATTGTTTGAGATTTTTTCTTCTCTTTTCTTAGCTTATGTGCAATGTGCTACAAGGACCCACCGTGTCAAGAATGTATTGATTTTTGGGAAATTAACTGTAATCCCTTTCTTTTAACTGAAGTAACAGTCTATCCTTTACTTTTAGATAAATAACATAGATATCCTTAGATTCCATCTGCCGTTAGAGAATCTGTTAAAAAAATTATACTGTAACCTCCTTCTTTTAGCTGAAGTACATTCTACCCCACACTTCTGAATAAATAACATAGACACCCCCAGCTTTCATCTGTCATTAGAGAATCTGTTATCTTAGCTAGAATCTCTTGTGTAAAGACTTAACTACCCTTATTTGTCTTATTCATCAACAATTTTATATTGTGAAGTTTTCTATTGACGTAAATTAAAGAAGAAAAAAGTTGTTATTATGTCAATAAGTGGAAAGAATAAGAATTAAAAAAATCAAAAAGTATATTTTATACAAAAACTAAAAATCTAATGAATAAAGCATACTTAATTTTAACATTGTATTAAATTGCATTACATAGAATTGAGTAAATTTTATATTGTATTTGGTTTGTCATTGCATTGTATACATGTTAAATAATATTGTGTTTAATAAAAGACTGTATTATAGTGTATTAATTTTTTATTCTAAATTAAAATAATTAACAACCAAAATCATATAAATTTTTAATTAAAAATAAAAATTCATAAATTCAAATTAATAATTATTCTAAATTTCAATAAATTTAAATTTTTATTTATAAAAAAGATTAAAAATATTTAACTAAATATGTAAACACATAAATATGCAATTAATTATTTTAATTATTTTTAATATTTAATTGTTTCAATTAAATTTTATTTAATGTAAATAATATATTTAATTTTATAATTTCTCTCTCTCTCTCTTTACTTTCCCTTTCTTTTTGTCTCTTGTTGCTTCAAGACTCAAGTTGCAGAGTCTTTACTTTCCCTCAACTACTATATCACCAAGCAGTTGAAGTTGATTTGAAAAAAAGAAATAGAAAAAATATTTGTGTGCTGCTTATATTTTTTGTTGATTAATCTACAATAGGTTGTTTCAGATATGGAAATGAGCTGCCATGTGAGAGCTTTGCTTGTTCTTGTGTTTGCAAATAAGATATATGAGCCCATATTGACTTCTTTATTTATTAGATTTTTAGTTTTTGTATAAAATGTACTTTTTGATTTTTTAATTCTTATTTTTTTCCACTTACTAACATCATAACAACTTTTTTTTTTTAATTTACGTCAATAGAAAGCTTCACAATATAAAATTATTGATGCATAAGACAAATAAGGGTAGTTAAGTCTTTACACAAGAGATTCTAGTTAAGATAACAGATTCTCTAACGGTAGAGGGAATCTGGGAGTGTCTATGTCATTTATTCAGAAGTGTGGGGCAGAATGTACTTCAGCTAAAAGAAGGGGGTTACAGTGTAATTTTTTTAACAGATTCTCTAACGGCAGATGGAATCTGGAGGTGTCTATGTTACTTATCCAAAAGTGGAGGACAGACTCTACTTCAGTCAAAAAAAGGGGGTCACAGTGTTAATTTCCCTTAATATAGTGGTCATTTATGCATGATTTTGTTGCACACTAGCACAAAAATGTGCATTCATCTTGGACCCAATTCCAAAATCCAGAAACAGAAAGGTAGGAAGGAAAAATAACAGGAGAAAATTGTTTAATACCTCAAAATTCCCAGACGCCCAATTGAAGAATAAGCATTGAATTTCAGCCTAACCTAGTGTTCCAATTTCTGTGGTATCATTTTGAGAATGCAAAGTTGGAGATACAAAAGAGACAAGTACTGTTTCGACTATGATCAACCCTCACCGTGTGGTCACTTGTCACCCATTTCAATGCCAGTGGTCACATGTATTTTCTGATTGTATTATCATCAGCCGTTAAGACGTGCACTCCCAATATTGTGTGATAACCTTCACGCCAATTTTGGGTTCTGCGCAGCAATGCGCGAAGCCCAGATAATTTTTAGAAACTGAAACTCCCTCTTCAGTTCAAGTTGAATTCATTATTCTAGACTGCAAAGCAAAATCCAATTTGATTACAATCTGGTGGCCTATAAGTTTGAATTGTTCAAGAAATCAAACAATTAAATAGTCTAATATTGTTTGCTTACCAAATGTACACCATGCGAGCTTTACAGTTGTAAATCCCTTAAAACAAGAAGAATTGGTCTTCATAAAATAATAATAATAATAATAAAATGTCCTTGTCAACGGAATAACTATAATCGGATAACGTGAAAAGGACTTGACTTAACACACAGAACAGACAGATTCATTAATTCATAAAGTTTGATTAATCCATTCTTAATCCAACGGGACCTGACCTAATTGCACGATCTGAATTGATTTTATTTCATTTTCACGTCATTGATTTGTTTGACTTTGAGTCACAGGATATGACCGTTGATTCCATTCCCACCTCATCGCCGCCTGCACCCACTGTCCACAATATACAAATACCTGATTCATCCGCCAAATTTATTTAAAAATAAAATAAAACTAATGCAAAATCATGATTATCTCCAAAATTACCAAACTAAAATATTTAAATAATTAAAAACTAATATTTTCTATTTAACAGACAAATAATACAAAAAGTTTATCATTTATATATATATATATATATATTTAAAAAAAAAGAGGGAATGATCAGATTTGCAGAAAGGAGAAAAGGGGAGACAAAAGGAAAGAAAAGGCACTTTGCAAGACACACATGAAGCGTGGTAAAGACACATGGATAACGCGATAAATTAAACTAATTTATTGTTATTATTTTATTATCTTGTTAAATTTCTCAGCTAAATAAAACCTTTGGACCGGATCCACGACTCTTTCATTCTGCCTCTTAAACTCGTTTGACTGAGCAGAGAGTACTTCAGTTTCACGCCAGGCCTGCGCCTGCTACATACAATGCTACACACCGTCACCGTCTGACCATTTTGACTTTCTTCTTTGCTGGACGCTCTCTGATCCAAATCAAATGGGGGCTCGTTGCTCCAAATTCTCACTCTGTTGGTTCCATTCTCATCTCAAGCCTTCCGTCCTTGAATCCTCCGATCCCGGTACGTGCTTATTAACTCTCTCTGTGATGGCGTTTTCGTAAATTCGGAGAAAGGAAGTTGAGTGTTTGTGTAATTTTACTTGATGCAGATAACGGAGGTAAAAATGACCGGAGTGCATGGCCGAGTTTCACCGAGTTCAGTTTGGAGCAACTAAAAGCTGCCACGTGTGGATTCTCTCCGGACAATATAGTGTCGGAGCACGGTGAAAAAGCTCCGAACGTCGTTTACAAAGGAAAGCTCGACAATGACCGTTGGATCGCCGTTAAGCGGTTTAACAAGCTGGCGTGGCCGGATTCTCGCCAATTCCTCGTCCGTTAATCATATCCAATTCTTAATGACGCTTTAATTACGGAGTTATATTTAATTTTGTAAGCTAATGAAGTGTTTAAAATGTGGTTTAGGAGGAGGCAAGGTCGGTGGGGAATTTAAGAAGCGAGAGATTGGCGAATCTGATTGGTTGTTGCCATGAAGGCGAGGAGAGATTGCTGGTCGCCGAGTTTATGCCAAATGAAACACTCGCCAAACATCTTTTTCACTGTGAGTTGCTTTTCATGTTTTTCGCTACCTATTTATTCGGAAGTTCTCCAACATATATTTGGTCTAAGGTTAATTAACGTGCGCATTAATTTTTTTTCGCTTTTAGAAGATGTAAGACGTACTTGATTGCTGATTGGGTAATTGGGCAGTTAGAAAGCAAAATGGGTTCGTTCTCGATTTTTGCTTTCTCCATTAAACAATTAGAAATTTAATTGCGAGTTTGGGAGTGCTTTTATGTCTATTTTATATTTTTGGCTGAGATAATACAAATTCCTTTTGAAAAATGACTATGGATGGTGCTTATTTCGAAAGCACTTTTTCGAGTATGAACATCACTTTGGTAAATTAAATCCATCTTAAAAGTACTTTCGACAAGTTTTGAAAGAAAATACTATTGGTTGAAAGATTTTTCTAAGTACTTTCAGATGCACCCTAACTCTGCTAAGCATAGCTTTAGATTCTAGTTCAATTCTTAATTTCAATGGAAAATTTTGGTGAAATCCTGATTCAAATGACTAATTTTAGGATCATCTTTCATACGAAATCATCAGCCGTGATATCTCAAACCAAATAGTTGTCTCTATTAGAATCTGCGTACTTTATGGCTTTTAACTGTCAAAACGATACAGGGGAGACCCACCCCATGAAATGGGCAATGAGGTTGAGGGTGGCACTGTATTTGGCACAAGCTCTAGAATATTGTAGCAGTAAAGGGAGGGCACTTTACCATGATCTCAATGCCTACAGGATTTTGTTTGATAAGGTGAGTAGTTTTTGTGCAGTTTTTGTTTATTTATGAACCAGTTTAATCTTACTGCTTGATAAATTCTGAATCTGTGGTTGACAGGATGGTAATCCAAGGCTCTCTTGCTTTGGCCTTATGAAAAACAGCAGAGATGGCAGAAGTTACAGCACAAACTTGGCTTTCACCCCACCAGAGTACTTGAGAACAGGTAGGCACAGCTTCTGGGAATAAATAGGTTTATGATAACAGACATGATATGTACTTGCATATGAGAAACAGAAAACTTGCAATATGGACCTATTATTCTGCCTATAATATGGGTTACAAGAACAGTTGGAGATATCATACTTTTTTAGATAGGATTAAAGATTATTGTGAATAACCACACACACTGAGCAATACTTTATTCTACGATAATGAAAAATCCATTAGTTAATCTAACTGTACATTTATATTTTGGCAGGTAGAGTGACACCTGAAAGTGTAGTGTACAGCTTTGGCACCCTAATGCTAGATCTTTTGAGTGGCAAGCATATTCCCCCGAGCCATGTAATAGTTTCTTCTTTTTTAATAATTCCTATTGGAATTACAAAGTGCAAGGCTAAAACTAAATAATTAACAGAGTTATTAGCATGAAGTTATCTTGGGTTGCAATTTTATTTTGTAGTCACTTAAGACCCCATATTATGTGTTTACAGGCACTTGACTTGATTCGAGGGAAGAATTTCCTAATGTTAATGGACTCTGCTTTGGAGGGCCATTTCTCAAACGATGATGGAACTGAGTTAATGAGGTTAGCTTCCCGTTGTCTGCAGTATGAAGCTCGTGAGAGACCAAATGTAAAGTCCCTAGTTGCTGCTCTCATGTCACTTCAGAAAGACGCAGAGGTATATAGTTGTTTAAACTCCTTTCCTGAAGCACCTGAAGTTTCTCTTGTCTTAAAATATTCCTTCAAACCTGGTACCATTATGTTCATGGAAAGTGCATTTCTTGATAGAAGTACCTGTTTACTTTAGTCATCTGTTCACTCTTTACATTAGTTTGTTTCAATCAGCATCATAACCCATGCATGCATCAATCCAATTGTCCATTTAATAATTTCATTAGTCGTTTTAAAGGCAATAATGAAATTGCTTTACTGGTATGGTGTTACTCTTGCACTAAAAGAGGGATTGAGAACCAAATAAACAAAGTTTCTCTCTCTCTGTGTTTGTGTTTGATGCATGGAGGCAGACATTCATAGACGCAGGTTTGCCTTTGCACATATGAATATTTTACTTGAGAAGGACATAAATCTAATTAGTCAAGAGCTTATATCAGGTTCCATCACATGTTCTGATGGGTATTGCACATGAGACTGCTTCTTCAACACAGCCATTGTCATTGACACCTCTTGGTGAAGCTTGCTTGAGATTGGATCTCACTGCCATACATGAATTATTAGAGAAGATCGGATACAAGGATGATGAGGGCATTGCCAATGAGGTCTGATAGTTCCACTCGTAGACTTGGCATTCTATTTGTTACGTTTGAAAGTTTTATTTTCCGTAATGGCTTTCTTTTGACAAAATGTTGATATTTTGTATTACTCTTTTGTGAATTTTCTAATCAGAAGTTTGAATTATAATGATTTAACTCGTGGACATGGGATCCCTCCAAACCACCTAGGGAAGGAGGAAGAAAGTTCGGGAGAAAATCTTTGTTGCATGTGTGGTTAACACATGAAAACACTCTTCTAATTTTTTTTCTTTAACCATATCTCTTTGTTACTTCTTGTGGTGGTGCAGCTTTCTTTCCAAATGTGGACCAATCAAATGCAGGAGACTTTGAATTCTAAGAAGCATGGTGATACTGCCTTTCGAGCCAAGGATTTTGCAGCTGCCATTGATTGCTACACACAAGTGAGTCTTCAATTTGGAAAATTTTCTGGTCTAACAATTATGTTCTGCACCTTGCAATCTCCTTGTTATTAGTTACTACGACCATGAAGTGAGTACAAAGAGAAAAGCTTTTGATTGACTACTTGTGTTAAGCACAATATTACATGGCATTTAAATTAAAAATTAAAAATTTTCAATCTTTATAGTTTACTGCATGCTTACAGTGTAATCAAGCATTTTCTAGAGTTCTCTTGCTAATTCTGTGAAACTTATGATTGATACGTTAGCAGTTTATGAACTCGAAGTGATTTGTGCAATCTTGGTTTGCATGAGAGCTGAAGTTTTTTCTGTATTTTGTAGTTCATTGATGGGGGGACCATGGTTTCACCAACTGTATATGCTAGGCGCTGCTTGTCTTATTTGATGAGTGAAATGCCACAAGAAGCTCTTGGAGATGCTATGCAGGCCCAGGTGGTGTCTCCTGAATGGCCCACTGCTTTGTATCTCCAAGCAGCTTGTCTCTTCAGCCTTGGGATGGAGAACGATGCGCAAGAAACACTCAAAGATGGTTCGAATTTGGAAGCTAAAAGGAACAAAAATTAAAAGTGTATAGGTTTGTCCTTTGTTTTATTTTTAATTTGCCCCCACAGTCATCTCTAGGCTTTTGTATTTATTTGGTCATTCTTTTTACAATTTTTTTTTTCATTTTTAGCTTTTTTAACGTTGCAGAATCCCTTGATAATTGTTTCCGTTATAATAGTCAGTCTACATTTCTGCAGTCAATCTGGTGGAGGGTGTATTTGTAACATCTGAATTTGCAGAGCAAATATATCTCTATCTTGATGCAATACAGGGAAGAATGTTTAAATGTATATGAAATTTGAGTGGGCTAATGTAAAAAAGTGTATTAGATTAACCGACCTTTTCTGATATTATGTGGGCTACAGCTTCAGCTTCCCAGGCCTAAAGCCATTCCCCCATTCTTGTCTGGCTAGACCCAATTCTGATTCTCAAGCTTAAAATTTTGCACGGACTGCTTTGTTCTAGGCAATTGCAGGTGTGGCAATCTTCCACATTGTAAATTGAACCCATAACCTTGTAATAGGGGTCATGTTTATGTTGTTTGGACTCCCGAATGAAAGTACTTTTTCAAATACCTTGGAGGCTCGGAGAATGGCTTCTGGCAAGAAGCCACTCCAGCGTCTGTCTATCAGGGTTTTGGATAATTAACGGTTACGTCGCTATTTGCAAGTCACTTTATTCAGTGCATCAAATATTGTTTCAAGGGATAGGCCCGGAGGCCTATGATGGCACTGCTCAATCTTAGAACCAATTCTTAATTAAAAATATTTAAAAAAGAAATCTGCGACTGTTGAGTCCTTGCATGTATTCTATCAATTCCCTTATTACAGGAGACCTGCATGAATCCCGAAGGTGATGTCCTCAAACTCAGGCCCACAGCTAAGGGTGCATAAAGCATAATGCAGATTCTCCCCCCCGTCAAATTTCTAAAGGTTGGCACCAATGTAATTCTGCTGTATGTCACAACAGTGGATTTTTACTTGCAATAAACTTACCCCATCACAACTAGAAAGAGAATTTTAAACTTTGATAAGGCATCCCAAAGAGGAACAGTCGGGCAACAACAATTATACATATCAATATAACATTCAAGTACGGCTCCAAAAAAAGAGGAAAAAAAAAAAACGATATACTAGGTTGATATCCTCCAATACAACAGCCTGACAAAGCTTTGATATGAGGAATGTGCATTTATCGATAAATCAAACACTCTACATGTATGAAGCAGACGATGAAAATAAACATGTATAAATAACAATTAAATGGTGCGCGGCTCTAAACCATCCCATTACTCATTGCCGTTGAAACAAATTCTGCAGGCTCAGTTATAGGAATTCCTTTTCTCTCTTTCTTATTTTCGATTCTTTTTCCTTGTTTGATTGATTTTCTCTTCAGTAATTCCTTCATACAATCCTATGATGATGGTACATTAAAGTGAAAGAGCCATGATATAACAAATGCAAATACCATGCATGCAAGCAGGAAATTCAGAAAGCGGTGGCCATGCCAGAAGTTTCGAGTCTCTCCATGGGGCACTGAAGCTGAGAGTGATGATGTTGCCATTGCACTGTTGGTCTCATTTGAGTGCTCCAACGACTCAATCTCAGCTGCTGAGGCAACATTTCGTGCAATAGAATTGCAGATCTCACAGGTCCTGAAAAGAGCAAGTTGATGAAATATAATGAGTAACAATGAAAACATAAAAGTTCCTAGTTTCCAGAAAAAGGGGCAAGAATGAGACCAAGAAATAAATACTATGAAAGAGTTACTGAAGAGATCAGGAAATAAATTCTATGAAGCCAGATTTGGCTGCTCTAGGCATATTTTTATCATGATTTGCAAAATGGCAATTCTGATATGCCTTAATGCTGGCCTTAAAAGTTCAAACTGACATTGTTATAAGAAAGGACAAAGAATAATGCATGTTCATACGCATATACATACACACACATAAGGAGATAGAGAAAGAAGAGCAAGCAGAATAATTGAGTCCCACTCACTTAAATGCATCCATGACATCAAGCTGGCTTTTCCAGCATGGATGTGATGGGTGCTGTACACTATACCATAATCTAGATCTCTACAAGTACAAACACAATTCATTCTCCACAAGTTTTCCACTTTGACAAGTAGCATGCAGGTAATGGAATCCTTAACCAACTTCACCTACAGTTTCCTCTTTCATTTGATAATATGGTAACAGAAGTACAATGAATGTAACTAAAGTTTTTTGCTACAGGTAAAACTGCAGCTTGACGGCACATGTAGATTCTATAGATGATTCAAAACTATTACACAACTAATTTCAGGGGCTTAATTAATGGCATTAAGGTAGTATACTTCGTGACTTGCCCACACAGAATTGCACAACACAGCAAAAAAAAATCATTCACAATCTTGCCAAAAGTTCAGAGAATCTATACCAGCATAAAAAGATTACTTAAGTCAGTTTCTTAATTTTTGAGATGCCCAAAACTTTAAAATAAGCATATTTAAGAATTCAATTATCACAAAACATGCAGTGTAAATTGCACAATCTGTAGTCTGCATTCAGCAAATTAAAAAGAAAAAGTAGCAGGTGAAACACCAGGCAATAATCAGTCACAAGGATATCATCAATTAGGGGTCAAATCTCCACTTTCATAAAAAGAAAGTGAGGCATAACGAGATTCCTAAGAATTAGGATCCTCTTCTGATCTTGCCTTCACCTTAGTTTTTGTAGATCTTGTAGCACGTAAATTGTATTAACTTTGAAAGGTTAAGACATTTTATATTCTCCCTCCTCTCATATTTATTATATATTAACCATCAATCTATGTATTCGTCTTTTATTAAAGTGAAGGTCAGATCAGAAAAGAATCCTGGTCCGATTCCTAAACCCAGAAATTAAAAGGAAAAAAGGCAAAACACCAATGAAATGTCGGTGAAGTTAAACACCTAATGACGCTGGACCTCCTCATGCTTTTTTCTTTTGCTTTACTTTATCCGTCTAATATCTTTTTTTATGTTTCCAACAAAATTAAATCTTCTTCCAACTTTCCGTTCTATTAATCAAAATCCTTTAAACAAGCATCCTCTTTTCCTTACACATCAGAAACTAACTAAAACAACAATTGAAACCCAGAATCCGGTAAATGAGTAATAAAATCTCCATCAAGAAAAGGTGATCCTAAATTTAGACTATAAAATGCTAAAAATATCTACTTATATTGTAATAAAATAACAGTAAAACTAGGCTTTAGTTTTTTTTTTTTCTACTCACTTGTTTCCTCTAATCTTGAACCAAGCCTCAGCACAGTGTTTATGGGCAGCCGCCAAATCATCCTTGCAAGAACAGCCCAATTGAATAGGAATCCCAGATTCATGGCTATTACTCTCCAGACCCAGATGGCAAATCCTACAATCCTTCTCTCCCTCTACTTTATTCGCCAAATGAACCTTTATTTCAACCTCACCTACTTCACTCTCAATCTCCACCGAACGATCAGACGATGATGAAGCCGAAGACAACCTCCTCGAAGCACCACCATTCGAAACGCACGCAAAACTGTACTCATCGTATGACCCACCTGTCGTCGAATAGAACTGGGAATAACACGAGCCACCCTCCTCGGCGTCGGAGAAGCACACACTGACGTCACTACCGGCGATTGAGTGCCGGTGATGACTGCCCTGCTCTATATCCATGTGGGACATTTCTTGAACTGACATTATCAAGTTTCTTTTTTTTTTTTTTTCTTCAAAGACTTCGAAGCATTAAAATGCTTAAAGTTGGAAGCTTTGAACAAATGTTAGCTAAATGTGAAGATTTATACAACTGGGTGCTGGATTAGGTGATCCCTCAACTCCATTAACGTTTCTGTTAAAGAAACGTTTTTAAAACTCAGAAAACATAAATAAAGCTTAAAAAACATTAAAATAAGTTACAAGAAGCTTTGCTGCTTTATTGTGAAGAATGCGATGGAGAAGGAGAGGGTTGAGAAGCAAGTAAACTATGGTCCATGGAGACAAAGACTGAAGCTTTTGCTAGGAAACTTGGACTGAACCCACTGCAAAGAAGAACAGAAAACGAGCAGTGAGTACAGAGAAACTGAGAAGAGATTTCATTTAATAGCTTTATCGGGAAAAAAAATTAAATATATAAAGGAACACACAGTTAAAGACCAAGATAGAATTGTGTAAAGACTTTGATGGGTTTGGTGTTAATTTGTTGCAGATGGGCTCTTTAGATTCTGTACGTTCGATGGTTTCGTTTGGTATTAAACGTGAATCTTGGTGAAGATCAAACGGTTGATATCGAAAGCCAGACTTACTCCAACTCAGTTGCAAAGAAATTTCCAAGATTAAACAATTACATGTCGGATGATCCATTTTGTTTTGTCGTTTTCAATTTTTATTTTTTATTTGCATTTTTTTTCTAAGCGTACAAAATACGATAGATGTGGATACATAAGATATTAATAAACTATTTTAGCTGACAACACTCCATATACATATACAAACTTATGTATTCACTTATTTTATGCTCTCTGTCTTAAGCTACAAGTTAAATCACTCTATTTTTATTATAAATAAGTACAAAGATCAATTATTAAAGGATTATTTTAAGGAATATAGTACAAAATACTAAAATAATAATAATATTTTTATTATTGCAATATTTTTAATGTGTTATTAGGACAAAACGTTCTTTCTTTTTTCTTTAGCCAATAATCCAAATTAGAGTTTTATTTATGATTCTATGAATTACCACAATCTGAAATTAAATACTTTAAAAGGTACTTTGAGCATCCGATGCCCTCACTTTGTGGCATTATAAAAATTGTTAAATTCTCACAATTGCTATCAAGATAGCTCTTATACATTCTTGTTAAAAATAAAAAAGAGACGTTCACTTTCTATAAAACATGGCATTAGATTTGAAAAAGATTTTTTGATACATCATTATCTTCGTCTATTGAGTTCTTTTTTTAAAATTTATTTATTAATTCTTTCATTTATTTTAAGAGAAAAACTGAAGCATATATTACACCAAAACTATGGTTACAGGATTGGTGGATGGGGTGTACCAATACTACCCATAGATAAAGGCTGCAATGCATGCGGTTGCATGTGATAGCTTCTCTATGTGCAAACACTTTGACTGAGAGTGGACCACGTCAAGCCCCGTGAGCCAGGGGCGTGACGCGGAAGCCTTTGCTTCGAAGTTCAAACGCGGTCAAGCTGCCATTTGTTTATAAATTTTGCTGAAAAAAGAGAGAAAATTCCAAACCCAAGTGATAGTTAAAACCACCCCTCAATGCCTGGCAACCAGACTTATTTCGATTTTGATATGACTGCGAATCTCCAACCACCATTTTCATTTCGTCACTTTTCTAAGTCTTTGCGTGTTAGAAATTCATTTCTTTATTGCTATAGTCCAACTATGTATGTATGTGATATGTGAATGTCCATTTCATTTCATTTCACAATATACAATTTCAGTGCTGTTGATAAAGCGAAGTTGATTCGTAGTACTCTTTGAGATTGAGGCATTATCAACCTCTAGCAAATGATATATGAGTTCACTTCTCTTTATTAGACATGTCTTCTGACGATTACCAATTCCATTTCTATGTTTTGACATGAAAATAGCTTGTAAGTTGTAACCAACAACCCCAAGTGGAGTAGAAAACTAGTTTGAATCTTTTTCATACCTCAAAGCGGTACTGTCGCAATTTCTGATTAAGAATTGAAATATAAGCAAGTGATTTCCAGCATTCACAGTGGGGTAAGTTAAGAAGAGTTGGTAGAAAAACAGTTGAAGCGGATCCTTCATTTAGGTTTCTCCGGTGTTCCATTCATATTTCTTTTGCTTTTGGTAGAGCAGTTTGGTGGGCCCTTTATAGTTGGGTCCAATTGTTTTTCTATACCAAATAAAATACTTGAGGATGGGACACCCCATCAAGTCTTCCAATGAACATAATCAGAATAGGTCGGTATACCAAATGCTCAATGGAGCGGTCTTTACATTCTCATTCACAACTTTGAGCTGGGTAATCTAGCAGAACATTTCAGGTTTCACATGGTGGCTCTTCCAGAGTCCCAGACACCACTTACTGTGTCACTTTCGCACTTTAAATAAGAAGTCCTTAACGAAAATCTCTTTTTCCTTGCACAATCTGTATTCAGGAAAGAAGAACCTAAATGCCCTTTTGTTTGCACGTGCAAGGGTTGAGCCGTGAAGGGCTTGTTTCATTGAAAAAGGATTCATGTCATTTTCAGCACTAACCATGACGCTAAAAACTTGCAACCCCATATGGCTTCCACTTCAAATCAAACGCTACTCCCAACCTTTCAAAATGGTCTGCGCATAGAGATATTTACACATCTTGTGATTATATTGAACGAGTGACAGACAAAATAATGAAATTCTTAACTGATTTTAAAAATGTGCCTACTTCAAATCTAGATAGTCGGTTAATTATTGATGCATTCTGGAAATACTCCTAAGTCCCTATTATATAATTGTCAAAGAGCAAATTTGCACAGCCACAGGTCCAAGACTATAGCTATTGACCTATGACAGACAAAGTCTCCGAAAAGAGAGGGAGTGAGGGAGCCATATTACCACTCTTTTTCTTTTCCATATACAGTTCAACGCTTAACAACCATTCTGCTGCCAAACAAGACATAATCCGAACATGCTCCAAGTTTCTTTTTTACAGTGAGGCATGCAGTTGGTAATCAGTCGAGCACCACCCTAGCTAAATTGAACAGCAGCTTTCTGCTCTCGGCTTCCACCAGCCCACACGTCCCTCCTAATATCTAATTTAGGTGATCCTAGTTCAATGACCTAATTCCTATAAATGCTTGTAATTATTTAGAACTTCAAGAGCCAATATACTCATTAGTCATAAACTACTGATCTCAGCATAAATTCAATTTTGTGGGCCAATACTCGTTGGTAATAAACTACTGATCCCAGCATAAATTCAATTTTGTGGAATTTACTTTTATGAGAGAAAGAGATGCATACTGAAGGAGCACTAATAATAAATTCTAGATAGGCATGAGGCTCAGCTACTAATTCAGTTATTTAATTATTCTACCCTCTACATTTATTGAGCTTGCAGGTAGGTCCCAAGGGAATTAGGATGAACGGGCGATAGGGGATATTTAATCCGTCATACCAGATTAAAAGCTCACTGTGAAAGTTTGAGACATAATTTCCAAGTCAATCTAAACGTAGTACAACATATAAGGTGATAACTCTGTAAAATCATGAATATGCAAGGAATTGTCTGGAAGCATAACTACCACGCAAGCAAATATTAAGATGGTGAATTCTGAATTACAAGCTACTAAGGTAGGCAGAAATTGAGGTAAATACATCCATTAAAAGTGAAGAAGCATATATACCAAAAAACTCTGATTCCAGTTTATGAAATCTGATCACCAATTTGTAACACAAGGTCACCACTGTATAATCTTAAAAGCCATAAAAACACTGCATTGCACTTATGTACGAGGTTTTGATCCTTATGACACAGCAGAAAACAGGCCACTGTTCTCACATTAGTCTAGAGAAAAAGTTTTAGGCATCCAAGCCCTATGAAATAATATGAAACACCTCTACTGCAAGTCTTCATCATTATTCTTTTATCCAGGACTTATGAAAAGAGACAAGTCTCTGGCAGGGATGTTGAGATCTTTTTCACGCTTGCACAACAGCTATCACAGATCTTTCTTTAGATTATACCTCTGTATCTTATAACTCCAGTCAAAGATGAAGATAGATCATTCTCCTCTTTCCATGGCCCAACTTGAAGCAGGAAGTTAAAACTGTTGCCTACCAATCTATGTTTATAGCATATTAATGCCCTTTCTCTTGTTCTTTGCCTCGTCAAAATGCACCATTTGCACTTGGGCTCCATTAGATACTATCCTACCAGGTGTTTTACCCGTTGGCATTTGAAGCTCATTAGATACCATACTAGCAAAGGCATCAATCATTTGTGTTTTAAGATCCATTAGTTTTTATCCTACCTGTTGCCTCACCAATCACACTCACAATGCTATTCTCCAACCCACTTTTCAGCCAAGCAAGGTTACTTATGTCTGTGGCTATTGCAGTCAATTCATAACTCGGAAAGGTTGGAGCCTCTGATAAATCCAAAAATTCAGGTCCTAATAGAGAATTTTGACAATTTCCACCACAAAGGGTTCTGAAACATCCCTGACCACACCAGTGAGGGACCATTTGCTCACCATAAACTCCTTCAATCAATCTGCAGATCCCAGCATCCGCCTTTGAAGCTTGAACTAGAGGTCCTTGCCATGTGGTTGGCCTTAGGTGTGATGAAGCAATCTCTGGCCTGTTCACAGTACTATAAACACTTAAAGCCCTGACACATGCAACTGGATGGATAAGAGTAGATGATTCTTTTGCTTCATTAATAGATTTCATTAATAGATGGAACCTCTGTTACAGCATTGTCTTCAAAATGGTTATCCAATTTTTCTAAAGAGCATATATCTTTCTCTTCCAAGGATTTAAATGAATTGACATCACCACAAGATAGAGTTTCCTCAGATGATGCTTTGGTCTTATCCATGCTGGTACCCTCCATTACATTTCCAGATTTCTTCTTCATGTCAAACTCCATGGTCCTGCGCCTTAGGGTGGAATTCCAATGGTTCTTAATAGCTTTATCTGTCCTTCCTGGTAGAAGCTTAGCAATCATTGCCCATTTGTTTCCATGGATAGCATGCGTGGCAACTATGATCTGATCCTTCTCATCTGAAATGATTTTGGTTCTGTCAGCCTAATTAGTCAGGAAGCATTAAAATCAACTTGAGTTAAAAAAAAAAAAAAAAATACATGCTGGATACATGCCATATGACTGACGAAATGAGTAGCAGCATATGGGAGTCTTGTGTAATCTCTTTCTGTTGCCATCAGACATCAGAAACGTGCATTTTAATTAAAATTATATGAAAGCATAAATTTTCACACGTTCCGTTTTCATGCGAGGAAGCTACATTGTGAAGCTACATTTTCTATGCCAGTTCTAATAGTGATACCTAGTTTAGGCAAACCAAAATAATGACTAAAGTATATGCATTCATCTCAGATGGATCTGAATACATATATGATCTTGGTTTACACGCTAGTAATGATCCCGATTGTCTAATGTTTAAGGGTAGGGCCCGTGTCCAATTCCAGGTTTTTTAAAACAGGCAAGGAACGGTTAATTATACTCTTACATTGTAAAACCTATTTTATGCAGTTACTACTTTCTAAACTATTCCTAGATTTTCTCCAACACATATGATATGCGTACATTTAACCAAATAAATTTGTCCACACTCAATAGACACAAGTGAAGCTCGGGCAACCAAAGAGCCTTCAAATTAGTTAGTATATATAGTAACAATTATCTCACACATAAAATCAAACGAGAAACTAAGCAACAAACTTTAACAAGCAAGCTTCACAGTGCATTATAGAATTAGTCAGTGTCCTGTAAATGTAATCAATTCGACATTAAAAAAGATCCAAACTTGAACATCTCAACTTAGTGTAACATTTTACGGGCATAATAAATATATAAATAAAAGCACTGTAAATTAAAGATTGTGAGATTAGATTAGTATAATCTACAACCAAGAAATGGCTTGCTTTTAACGGCTGCGTCCAGCTGATTACACCACCTTAGCCGGCAACGACTTTCCGGAGCGACCGGCGATTCCTCGGGCGATCATGCTCCAATTCCTTGCCTCAACGTTGCTGACAAGTTTGCTCAAGATCGCGTCCTCTTCCGGCGACCATGAACCCTTAACTCGATGTCTAATACTGCTTCCCTCCCCGACAACCACGACGGAATCGTCACGGCTGCCCCCTCCATCACCTCCTCCACCCTCATCTGCGGCTTCCTCTCCATCCACGGTGTCGTTACCGTCTAGTTCAACTACCGTTGCTTCAGCTTTTTCTACTTCCATTTTCCGTTAAAATTTCTGTTTGTTAGAGAGCCCAGACTTAACGGCAATTGTGATGTGAAGAGAACTTAACGTTCATACTGCAAATGTTTGGAGGATTCCCTTGTTAACAGTTGCAGTTGGTCGATTTCGTCAATTGACTGATATGTCCCTTTAAAATTACTAATGTGCCCCTCTTGGGTTTTTATTTCCTTCTTCTCATTAGCAAAACAAACAAATTAATTAAAGCTCCAAAAATTTATACTTCAAAACATTATATCATTTATTTAGGAATTATAATTTTCGGCTAACAAAGGGATAGGTGTATGGGCAATAAGCGTGCGTTTAAAACGTTTTAGATGTTTTATTTTAATAGAAAGAATGAAAATCCAATTTCTTAAAAAAAATAAGGGTACTTTTGTTAATTTTTTCTTGACCGGGTTGATTATTTTTTTCCCACCGTGGAGCAAACTTGTAAGCGACTCCATCAATAGTGGCGGGAAAACTCTCACTGAAGCGCGTCAAAATTGTCCACCATCAAGGGCTGGACTAAAGTTCAAAACCGCTCATTGGTGAGGCCTTGTTGGGTTTGAAATACTTGGATCGGCCAAGGGAACTCCAATTATGGCCCAGCCCCTAGCCCTGCTCCTGGCTTCTCAATAGAAATTATGTTGGCAAGGTAAGGATAGAAAGGAAAATTTTAAAAATTGTCCAAATTTTAAGCGTGGGTTATAAAAATAATCTTGTCCTTAAAATTTGAATGTTATGATCCACTGTCGAATATTGGATGCTTGTTGAACATTGTCGAACGTCATTAGACGTTATAAGATAATGTTCAACACACTCATCGAACACCATCATACGTCTGAAAGGATTATAACATATACATTTTTAGAGGTATGGTTACTTATCAAAGAATTCCCTAATTTGGGCATTTTTTAATTTTTCCTAATGAAAATTACATTTAGTCGACTACACCTCAGTAAAACTAAAAGCACCTATCTCTTCATTTTATAGGGGTAAAAATGTCAATATGAGAATGTTTAATTGATTGATAGTTTATTTCACATTCCATCAAATCAAACGTGAAGTGTTGGCAACATACCTCCACGTCATCGACCCGACGCTTCTGAATATAAGCGACTATAAAATTTGAATATTTGCTAACATTAACGTAATGTCATGAAAGAGGTAACTTCAAATATTTTTTAACTTTGTTTTAAATACGATTTGCGGAGCAGGAAAATAGACTTCCATAGTTTTACAATGGAGCATTATCATGATTAATAAAGAGAGATTCTCCAATACTTTATGATAGAAGGAAAATAAGAGAGGGGATATACTTCATGTGAGAGAAATATAGCCTATGAAGCAACATTACAGGTGGGAAAAGAGAAAACAATTAATTTGGTGTGGAAGAGCAACAATTATAACCCTCGAAATTAAAATAGAAATTAGCTAAAATAGTAGGGGTTGGGATTTAGATGCAACATAATTAAGATTAATAATTTGATTTCTAGATTAAGAGGGACCAACATTTGTCCACGATAGAAAGTGAATTGCAAGAATATTATGTTTAGTTGTATTTTCTAAGCTATCTTACTCCCACGTAAGGTGAAGATGAGGACATTTAATTAACAAGTGGGGTTTAAATAGTAACATTTTCATTAATTTTTAACATGCTCAATCCAATTACTCTAAGGGTAGAGGTAGAGATTAGGAAACTTCTAGTGTAAGATTTAGGAGCATGAATTTCTTCAACATTGATTATCGAAGCAGACTTGTACACACTTATATACAAAGGAATTGTAAAGCTGTCAATCAATGATTGGTTAAGCTATAACTAACTATTAACTAATTACATCAGCTAATAGACTTTAATATAACAACTAACAGACTACTAACAGACATACAAACTGATTACAAACTAAACTAATATGGGTAACAACCCTTTCAAGTGTGGCTGGGGAACTATGAGGATTACTACATCAAGCTTGGCTAAGTTCTTGAACTGTGAGCTTTTGTCTGAGAGTATCAAAACATGGCCTTCATAGAGGTTTAGTAAGAATAGTAGCATCCTGCATATTATTTGAAATGTGCTCAGCAGCTAGCTACTTAGCAAGTATTTTTTCTCTAATGAAGTGAATATTTACTTCAATATGTTTAGTTCTAGCATGAAAGACAAGATTAGCAACTAGTCACTCTGCACCCTTGTTATCACATGATAGAACTGGAACATTAGTAAGTGTAAATCCAAGCTTTGCAAGTAAACTTTATAGCCAAATGATTTCTGTAGCTGCTGAAGACAATGCACGATGTTCAAATTTTGTAGATGATGTGACTACCACATTCTGCTCCTTAGACTCCAATATATGAGATTATTTCCCAAACAGATACAGTAACCTAAAATTGATTTTCTATTATCTATAGATTTGGTCCGATCAGCATTATTATGACCATTAAGAGCCAAAGCCCTCGTAGGTTGAAAGAGAAGGCCATGATTAATTGTGCTTTTAATACATCTAAGAACTCTTTTGCAGGCTTGCCAATGATTCTTTGTTGAAGCTTGCAGAAATTGACTCAATTTGTTTACTGCAAATGAGATATCAGGCCTAGAATGGATAAATATTGAAGTGCACCAACAACATTTCTATATATGCTAGATACTCAAAAACAGGACTGTCATTGATAGCAAGTTTGACATTAGTAACCATGGGTCTAGCTACCGTTGTAGCTGATAAGTCTAATTTTCATATATTATTTCATCTTTTATCTTAAGTTTTATGTCCCCCTTTGTGTTTAATTGACGAATTTTATCTACGTTTGTTTGAATTGTACCTAAAGAAATTTCAGGATTGTAAACCCGATTAAACGAAGACAAAGTACCATAATAATATATCTCATATAGAAGAGTAATTTTGGATGGCTTGTAGAGGAAAATGAGCTGGAAGCACTTTTGGTGGAGCACTTTTACCAAGCTACGTGGATTGACTTTTGGAGGGGACAAAATTTTCGTGCTAGTGGAATCCCTAAGAGAGGCAATAAGCATGTTGCTCTTTGGTCCGCTAAGAAAAGAAGAAGAAAAGAGGGGAAGTTCATTCAAGAGAGGGGAATTTGGACTGAGACAAAATTGGTGATCAAAAGGAAGATCTCTGGTGATTCGGACTTGGAGAGGAACTTCTTGAAGAGGGAGGCAAAAACCAGACAGCCATCATCTTCATAATCAAATATTCAATTCTCCATAGCTAGTTTTTCTATCCCTCTCTTCTCTTATGTTTAAAAACATGTTTAGCTTGTGCTTGTTTGTAATATGAACTAATTTCCATGTTCTAGGGTGAAGATATAGCTGTATTTTGATGTTCAATTTCTCTTAATTTTAGTTGATTGATGTTATTCCAATATTGTTGAACAATTTAATTATATGCTTAATGCTTATGATTTTCTGGCCAATTGTTGCGCGAATTGAGATGTGGATTGAGACTGAGAAGCGATGTTCATATTAGTCCTTAATTATCTTGCCATAAATCATGTGAGATAGAGATATGAATGTGATTTTTGTAATCTTGTATGATTTCTTGTGTTTAATGTATATTAATAGTGAGTTAGATGAGACAGAGATGTGATCTATTAATATAAATTATTATTGCTTGAGAAAGAATAATAACCAAATTAATGAAATCGATTGGTAACAATAGGAATAAACATTGGTTAATTGAATAGAGAAGTTAAATTGATTAATTTTGGTGAAATCGGATCCCTAGATTTTTAATCATTAAATTCTTCTATCCAAAATTTCTATGAGTGTACGTAGTGTTAAATTTAGTTTAGTCAAGTTTTATTTAATCTTCCCGACAGCTTAATTCTCTTTTATAATTAGTTTAATTAATTAGAGGTTAATACGGTTTCGGTATGTAATAGCAACAGTCCTTACGGGATGATACTTGTACTCTTATTTTATTACTTGTCTACGATATCTATACTTGCGATTTTATGCAACACTAGCATTAAACATGTTGCTTTTCTTAAGTAAATCTGTAGCATACTTGCCTTGTATAAGTAACACGGATTTAGTTGACCTTTTAACTTTGAAACCAAGAAAATAACTAACTAAACCTAAAGTGTTTAAGGCAAATTGCACATTCAAATCTAAGATAACCTACTGCAAATGTTTCTTGCAATTTCTAGTGACAAGTATGTCATCTACATACACCAACACCAAAATAATCTTGCTTTGAGCTTTAATAATGAACAAACTAGTATTAGATTTAGATACATGGAAGCCCCACTAAAGCAAAGCACCTTTGAGCTTGTCAAACCAAGCTCTAGGAGCTTGCTCAAACCATAAAGAGACTTATGTAAGTGGCAGACATAATTGGGGAAAGAAGTATCTACAAAACTAGTAGGTTGTGTCATAAAATCAGTCTCTTGAAGGTCACCATTAAGAATAGAGATGGTAATTTTTGCTACACAGTTTGGGTACCCGGATTTTACCCAACTGATTCGGATGGGGAAATCCGGATTTTGCGAGGATAAAGTCCAAATGCGGGGATTTGAAAGGGAAATTAGTCTGAGTGTGGTGCAAGTGCGATATTGCTAAGTAAACCTTGCACCAGGCCCGTACCCACACACCCCTTTCCAAATTATATATAAATTATTTTTCTTATATATTTAACTAAAACTAATTAGTTAAACAATGTTCTGATTCAAACCTAGGTGTTAGAAAACCCATCATACAAGTGTTTCCATTACTACCAACTAGCACTTTTGGGTATTTTAAGTAACATTAATTATTTGACTCTTTCAAAAGAGTTAATAAATAAAAAAAAAAAGCGGGGACAACCCAGGGAAAATCCAGATTTTGTCCGGTGATTTAGTGGGATATGGGGAGAAATTTTTTTTATCCGGTGAGGAGGCGAAAACAACAAACCCGCGCCCATGCCCAGATTTTGTCATCCCTAATTAAGAAAAGCATTATTGACATCAATATGTTAAATACTAATAAGTAACTACAATGGAAAGAACAACTCTAATGGTTGAAGGCTTTATCACTGGATTGAAGGTGGGTGATGAACACTTAAATATATATGCTTAATAAGAGCTTAATTTATCATATTGCGTTAATAGTGTCATTAAATTTCTCAACTTAAGCATATTTGTAGCCTTTGCATCTTTTGAATTAGCTTTATCTTAATTTCAATTTTTATTATAGATTCAGTAAAATAGACATAACTTTCTATTTATAGATCAGAATGATACAAATCTTGATTTGTTGGAAAGCTGATTAAATTATCTACAAGATCATCTTTCACAAGTATCATCAAATTCGGGCTCTTAACAGACCAAAAATGGGCTTGAAGTCAGACCAAAAATAGGCTTGAAATGAACCCATCTGTAATTTTGACCCAGCCTGACCATGCCTCCGTATTTTGATCATATCTCTTGATATACGTATCCAAATCATATGAATCAAGATGTTCTAAAAAGCTGAGAGAAATATCTACAATTTTATGAAGACATGTGATCAAAATTATAAATAATTTGATGTCAAAATCGATGGTCAACATCGGCGGTGCACATGATGATCCAAATTATCAACAAGATATCTTATAATTGTCCCTTTAAAATTTAACAAGTTTGCCCCTGAATGTATCTATAAATAGAGGTGCATTGTTACCTATTAGGACATCTTGGTTTTCACTAGGATCTCTTGTTATTGTGTTTTTCTCTCTTGTGTTTTAATGTTATTAATAAATCTTTTTTTTTCTTGCAATTTGTTTTCTTTCTTTCATAATGTCTTGCTAAATTCTATCTTGCTAAGGTAAAAGGGTGAAACCCTTGATATGAGAATAAGAATTTTCTAACTCTTTAATATGTGCTTAATAATCATAATCTTTTGTTATTTATTTTATATGATTTATATTTATTTCTCTAATCAATCTTGACACCACTTGTAAAGTAGAGGTCTAGATCCATTGAAGACAATCCTTGGCACATCAAATACTTGGATCCTTTCTAGATGTCGTATGGTTCTTCCTTACCGACACAAGTCTAGTTAGGAACCTTGATTTGTTGTAGACATATAGTGATTGACACATTGGATGCTTGAACTCATTTACAAGAAGTGGTATAAATATTGGTAATGAAACAAATATAATTCATATAACTAAAATGAGCTTAAATGACATACCTTCAGATTGGAACCTCCTTGTGTGTGGATTCTAATTGAGTTATAATTGGGTTATTTATCCTTGTTTGATATATCAAGGGCGAATCCCCTAACCTTAGCTTTCATTATTATTGTATTAATTCCTTTTACTTGTGTCTTTTAATTATTCTTATTTATTATTTATAAACTTGTTCTTTTATTTGCTATGGTAGGTTTTACCTCCTATTTTTATGAATGGTTTTATCACTTTTTATTTTTGTTTTACATTTGAATGATTAGTAGTATCGCCTATCATCTTTACTTATATTAGTTAATATCATCTTGTCATTCATTTACATTATTCATATCATATTTTTCATTCTGTAGTATGTACCTCTAAATCTTCTTCCTCGTGGATCGACCCTGATCTTATCGGGTTTATTACTTCGACAATCCTATATATGGATGACAAAATCTGGGTACGGGTGCGGGTGCGGGTTTTATGTTTTTGCACCCGCACCGGATTTAAAATTTCCTCCCTGGTCCCCCAAAATTCTCCGGATTTTTTCGGGTTTTTTCGGGTGCGAGTATTTGCGGGTTTTGAGATTGTGCATACCGCACCCGGAAAAAAAACTCGGATTTCCTCAGATTTTTTCCCACTTTTTTCTTAATTTTTTTTTTCATAAATACTTTGAGTTATGCGGATGCGGATATGGGTGCGGATACGGGGTTTATTGGCAATACCGCACCTGCACCGCACTCAGACTTTTTTTTTTAAATCCCCGCACCTGGATTTTTTTCCCGGATTAATCCGGGTTTTTTTCACCCGGATTACCCGAGTTTTTTTGCCATCCCTAATCCTATACTTAGGAGATAATCATATTTTTGGATATGTCAAGTTTTTGGCGTCGTTGTCGGGGAATGTAAAATTTGGCGTGCAAAATTGTAAGTATTCTCTTTTCTCATTTTAGATCTTAATTTTTTATTTGTTGTGTGTTTATCTTTTCTTTTCTTTTCTTTTTCAAATTTGCAAGAAAATTTGGTCATGTACATCTAGTTGTAGACTTGTTAGAAAAACATCATCTTCCTTAGAAAATATGGTCGACAATAAAATGGAAAGGTTCGCGGATAAAGGGGACAATCGTTCCCAATAAAATGACCAAAACCAACTAAGAACCCTCAGAGATTACATGAATCCAGTAAGGATTAGTGCACCATCTTGTATAATTTCTCCTCCCAATACAATCCATTTCAATTTCAAACCGAGTTTTGTTCGACTTTTACCTACCTTTCAAGGCCTTGATATGGAGAACCCATATTCACACTTAAAAATCTTTGAAGAGGTGTGTAACTCCTACAATGACCCAAATTGTAGCATAAACACCATTAGATTAAAGGTTTTTTCTTTTTCTTTAAAAGATAAAGCTAGAACATTGCTACAAAATTTGAGATCAAGTTCCATCGATTCATGGGACGAGATGAAACAACAATTTTTGAAAAAAAAATTTCTTATCCATAGAAAAAATTCTCTTAAAAGACAAATCACCACTTTCACTCAAAAACAAAGAGAAACCCTTTTTTCAATGTTGGGAAGGGTATAAAGAATTACTTAATATCTGTCCTCATCATGGTTTTGAAACTTAGAGAATAGTTGCACACTTCTGTGAAGGGTTAACACCTCAAGATAGGCAACTAGTAGAGCTAATGTGTAACAAACAATTTGAAGATAAAGACCTTGATGAAGCAATTGACTACCTAGATTCATAAACAGACAAAGCCCAAAATTGAGACACTGCTGGCACCTATGAGGTACCAACCAAGGGCCCACCCGCAACGTCCAGTAGAGGCATATATAACCTTTGGAAAGACCATGACCTTCAAGTCAAATATGCATCCCTAGCTAGAAAAGTTGAGGCTTTAGAAATAAAAAAGAGTAGTTAATTGAATTCTATATAAGAAATTGTCTGTCACATTTGTAATGATAATGACCATTCTACTGATGAGTGCCCAACTTTGCCTGCCTTTAGGGAATGTCTCCATGAGCAAGCCAATGCCTTGAACACTTTCAAAAGACTAAATCACAATTCATACTCACAAACCTACAATCCCGGTTGGAGAAATTATCCAAATTTTAGTTGAAAAAATGACAATCATGTACAATATTTACGAGTCTCTTTTCAAACACAGTAAAATTTTTAAAATTCTCATGATCATGCAAATGCCACTCCTCTTAGGAAAGACCTTAAAGAAACATTGCATTCATTCATTACAAAATAAGAGACTTTCACTAGTCAAACTACTCAAACATTAGTAAATTTGTCAGACACTCTTGCAAAATTGCATTTATTTTTAACATTCAAGAAAAAGGAAAATTTTCTTCTCAAACATAACAAAACCTCCAAGATCAATCTAACTCAAGTGTGGGAAATTCAAATAGCCATTATATGGACTAAGCCAAATCAATAATGACACTTCGCAATGGTAAGGTTGTTGAAAAACACATTTCAAAACCTTACGAGAAATAAGAAGAATCGATCTTTAAAGGTCAGGAAGAGGTTACCAAACCAACACCTAGCGAAGAAGAAACCAAATCCTTACTTGTACCTCAATTTCCTCAAGCATTAGCTACACAAAGGAAGCTAACTCACAATTCTAAAATCTTTGAAATTTTCAAGCAGGTAAAGATCAACATTCCTTTGTTAGATGTGATCAAATAGGTACCTTCTTATGCAAAATTTTTGAAAGATTTGTGCACTGTGAAAAGAAAATTGAATATGAAAAAAAGGCCTTTCTAGCCGAGCAAGTAAGTGCTATTCTTCAAAACAATAATACAGTGAAATATATTGACCCATGTTGTCCTATAATTTCACGTATTATTGTAGACCATAAAATTGAACAAGCTTTACTTGATCTTGGTGCTAGCGTGAATTTGCTTCTATACTCAATTTTTAAGAAACTCAATCTAGGTGAGTTAAAACCGACTTCTATGACTCTTTTGCTTGCTGATAGATCAATTAAAGTGTCAAGAGCAGTAGTAGAAGATATGTTAGTTCAAGTCGATAAATTCATTTAGCCAGTGGATTTTATCATTTTAGATACACAACTAGTGGAAGTATGTAATTAAATTCCTCTCATTTTAGGGCGCCCGTTTTAGCTACCTCTAATGCTTTGATTAATTGTAGAAATAAAGTCATGAAGCTATCATTCAGAAACATGAGATTAGAACTTAACATTTTTAATATGTGCAAACAACTACATGAAGAAGATGATGAAATTGAGGAGGCTAATATGATTGAAACTATTGTGGAAGATCATATCTAAAAAGAGAGTTCTTCTGACCCTTTGAAAACTTGTTTAGTCAATTCATTAGAATCAAGTATGGAACTAGAGCCTGATCTTTCTGGTGTTTCTTTACTGGATTATGCAGAGGTGATGGAAACAGGCTCGAAACCACGATTTGAAGAATTGGGACAAATAAATGATTTGAAGAATTGGGACAAATGAATGAAAGCAAAGAAGAGGAATGTAACGAACCCGACCAGGGACTCAAACCCCATCCCGGGACTCAAACCCGGTCGAACCCATTCACACAAGTCCAACGTATTGTCCGCTTTGGGCACCCACAGGTCTTGCACGTCTTTATTCTACCAAGTGGACGCATCCCTCACTCGAACCCGAGACCTCAAAGGTCTCTGCAATTCAACATGAGTACCATTCAGGCAACTTGCCCGAGGGTGCCTCAACACCTAATATCCTAAGACCAACTGGTTTGGGAGCTATTGGCCCAAAGTTCGTTACATGGATTAAGAAGAAAGCTTAAAGGGATTAAAGATTACACTATTCATAAGTTTCTAAGTAAAAATAAAGTATCAACAACCCGAATCGTTAAACTCGTAGAGGTGTCTTAACACCTAATGCCCTAAGGTCAACTGGTCTGAGAGTCATTAGCCTAAGGCTCGCTACATGGGTTAAAGATGCATTGCTTCAATACACACACACACACACACACACACACACATATAAAATTAATGATGAATGAATGCGCCTACTTAAAGATGTTAGCCTTAACAATTATTAGAACCGATATGACTTCTTTATAAAAAGTCAGATAGTCATGTGTCGACTGAGCACCGAGAAGGTTTATTAATATCTTGACTCAAGGGTACATGAGTCTTTAAAAAAAATCATTGAAAGTTTGTTTATTTGGATAGAATCAAGGAAAATGCAATAATGATTACTTTGGATGTAAAATTATATAAATCACTTCTAAATAATAACGCTTTAATTGCTAGGGACTAGCAATAAGCTGGTTAGGAGTGTGATGAACACTTAAATATTTATGCTTAATAAGAGCTTAATTCATCATATTTCATTAATAATGTTATTAAATTCCTCAACTTAAGCATATTTATAGTCTTTGCATCTTTTGAATTAGTTTTATCTTAATTTCAGTTTTTGTTGTAGGTTCAGTAAAATAGGATAACTTTCTATTTACATCTCAGAATGCTACAAATCTTGATTTTTTGGAAAGCTAATTAAATTATCTACAAGATCATATTTCACAAGCATCATCAAATTCAGGCTCTTACTAGACCAAAAATGGGCTTAAATTAAATCCATCTGCAGTTTCGACCTAGTCTGATCATGCCTCCGTATTTTGACCATATCTCTTAATATACGTATCCAAATCGTATGAATTAAGATGTTCTAGAAAGTGGAGAGAAATATTTACAACTTTCATGGAGACATTTGATCAAAATTCTAAATAATTCGATACCGAAGTCGATAGTCGAAATCGGTGCACATGATGATCTAAATTATCAACAAGATATTTTACAATTGTCTCTTTGTAATTTGACAAGTATGCCCCTGAATGTATCTATAAACATAGGTGCATTGTGACCTATTAGGGCATCTTGGCTTTGGTTGGGATCTCTTGTTATTGTATTTTTCTCTCTTGTGTTTTAATGATATTAATAAATCTTCTTTTTCTTGCAATTTATTTTCTTTCTTTCATAATGTCTTGCTAAATTCTATGAGAATAAGGGTTTTCTAACCCTTTGATATGTGCATAATAATCATAATCTTTTGTTATTCATTGTATATGATTCATATTTATGTCCCTAATCAATCTTGAAACCATTCGTAAAATGGAGGTCTAGATCCATTGAAGACAATCCTTGGCACATCAAATGCTTGGATCCTTTCTAGATGTTATATGATTCTTCCTTACCGACACAAGTCTAATTAGAAACCTTGATTTGTCATAAACATATAGTGATTGGCACATTGGATGCTTGACCCATTTACAAGAAGTGGTATAAATATTGGTAATGAAACAAATATGATTCATATAACTAAAATGGGCTTAAATGACATACCTTCCGATTGAAATCTCTTTGATGTGTGGATTTTAATTGAGTTATAATTGGGTTATTTATCTTTGTTTGATATATCAAGAGCGGATCCCCTAACCTTAGCTTTCATTATTATTGTGTTAATTCCTTTTACTTGTGTATTTTAATTATTCTCATTTATTGTTTATGAACTTGTTCTTTTATTTGCTATGGTAGGTTTTACCTCCTATTTCCATGGATGGTATTACCACATTTTATTTTTGTTTTACATTTGAATGGTCGGTAGTACCGCCTACTATCTTTACTTATATTTGTTGATATAATCTTGTCATTCATTTACATTATTTATATCATATTTCTTATTCTATAGTTTGTACCATTAAATCTCCTTCCTCATGGATCGACTACGGTTTTACCGGTTTATCACTTCCTCACGCCTATACGTGAAAGATAATCCTATTTTTTGATGTCTTATTGGGACTGAAGGTGTCAAAGTAATAAATTCCTACAATTTGTTAAAACCGTTTAGCAACCAGTCTAGCTTTATGACATTGGACACTACCATTTGCATTATATTTGATTTGAAACACCCATTTATTATCAACTATATGCATATATGGAGAAGAAGGAACCAGTGACCAAGTATTGTTGTCTTTCAAGGCTTTAAACTTAGCTTGCATAGCTAACAACCAGTTAGGATCTTGTAAAGCCTAGTAACTTATGTAGGTTCAGAGACAACAATGCTACATTGATAAACCTTTGGTTTAAAAATACCATGTTTAGACCTGATCAACATAGGATGGCTATTGAGAATTGAAGGAACAAAAGTATAAACTGGAGAGGAAATGGTATAAAGAGGACTAAACAAATTGTTATCTGGTGAAGGAATAACTGGACTAGAATAGGAGGATATGAGAGGTGATGAAGAAGTAAAAGAGGACTGGTTTGGGTGTGAAGCAAAAAGAGAAGAAGAGGAAATAATAGATTGAGAAATAGAGGAAGACAAATCAGGAAAAGACCAAGGAATGAATGAACAAGAACTAGAGTAGCCAGAGTTAGAAGATTAAGCACTAGAGAAAGTAGCAGTAACAGAAGCAAAAGGAAACAAATATTTATT
This sequence comes from Boswellia sacra, assembly GCA_013180625.2. Taxonomy (NCBI): domain Eukaryota; kingdom Viridiplantae; phylum Streptophyta; class Magnoliopsida; order Sapindales; family Burseraceae; genus Boswellia; species Boswellia sacra. Next base: position 536,060 of record SNVD02008589.1, read on the forward strand.
AAAAGATATACTCTTTACTATATAAATGCGAGTAGAAGTATGTAAACAAAGATAGCCTTTATGTGCTAAGCTATAGCCTAGAAAAAAACACATAAATTTGTATGAAAAGACCAAGGAATGAATGAACAAGAACTAGAGAAGCCAGAGTTAGAAGATTAAGCACTAGAGAAAGTAGCAGTAACAGAAGCAAAAGGAAACAAATATTTATTAAAAGATATACTCTTTACTATATAAATGCGACTAGAAGTATGTAAAAAAGATAGCCTTTATATGCTAAGCTATAGTCTAGAAAAAAACACATAAATTTGTATGAAAAGAGAAATTGTGGTTGTGATATGGTCTACAATTCAGATAACATGCAGAGACAAACACTCTTAGATGTTTATAATCTAGTGATGTATGAAACAATGTAGAAAAAGGACAAGCAAAACGAAGAAATGGAGATCATAACCTGTTTATCAAGTATACTGTTGTACTAAATGCAAACCACCAATGTTTCAAAGGCATAAAAGCCTGAACAAAAAGTTCAAGCCCCGTTTCCACAACATGTCTATGTTTTCTTTCAATTAAACCATTCTATTGATATGTATGTGGATAGGGATTTCTAAATCAAATACCAAGTTTGGCTAAGAGAGAAGCAAGAGGTCTGAACTCACGCCCCCAATTAGATTCCAGACGTTTTAATTTCCTTTCAAAATGCCTCTCTATTAAAGCCAAAAGCTATTGAAAAATCTGTTGCACTTCAAACTTCATTTTTAAGGAAAAATCTAGTAATATCGACTGTAGTCATCAACAAAAGAAGATAATATTTGTAACTTTCAATATAAGAAATAGGTGATATCCCCCATCTATATGCATTAATTCAAAAGGAAATTTGGACTGAGAAGAAGTAGAAAACACACTATGATTTTGTTTGCCAAACTTACAAGATTCACAAAGCAATAAGAATATTTGTAACCTTCAACAGAAGAAATAGTGATGGCCCCCAAACATCTATGTGCATTAATTCAAAAGGAAATTTGGAGTTACAAGATTCACAAAGCAATAAGTTACTTGAATTAGAATGAAACAAGTTTGTATCTTTAGACACTCGTGTAGGAGCCTGAACATGAGGATGGCCTAATCTCTTTTGCCAAATTATACAATTAGTGAGTTTATTACTAGTAAAAACATCTAAATTCATTACAAAAGAAACCAATATAATAGGTGTAAATCTAAAGAAGCACATCGTTGACAGAAATAAGCATTGATAGATGATGAAGACTAGCAGATTATAAACTAGTAGAATATGTCAAAGAGGCTACGAGTTGAAGTTGACAAAGTCCTTTACTGAGCTTGCCTTGTAGCAGTAGGATTCCAAATTCCTTATCCTTATGAGTGAAATTCTATAATAATTGGATTTTCTTTAGTTAACTGAGAAATACTAAACAAGTTCTTAGTAATCAATGGAACATGTAGTATCTTATTAAGCAAAACAGATTTGTTAATTTAAGGACAAAAGAATGAGGTAGAGTCAATATGAGCAATACGAAGAAAATTGCCATTGCCAACCTAAACTGCATCACTTCCAATATAAGCAGACTATATTGACAAGTTATTAAGGTGTAAGGTGATGTGATTTGTAGCCTCTATAACCAAGTACCAAGCATTGTCAGCTATAGTTGTAGGAGTAGCAATAAAAGCCTGTGAAGCTTGTTGTGTCTGGGATTGTTGTGATTGAGATTGCTGTGATTGAGATTGCTGTGATGGACCATGATAGCTTATATCAAATCTTCTAAAGCACTTCACCAATGTATGACCAGTCTTGCCACATAGTTGACACATTGGTTTAGTGAAATTAGAACTACTAAAACCATTAAAACCTCTTCCAACATTGTAGCCTCTTCCAATAACACTATCATTTGAACCTCCCCCAGTATTAGTCATAGTATTTGCACCATTATTGTTGCATTCTTTTAGTAAGATTAGAACTAGGGCCTAAATGAATGGTTTGTGCCATACTATGTTATGCCAATCTTAATTCAAAACTTTGTAACTGATATTGTGCTTCTTCTAAAGAAATCTATCCAGCCTTAGATGTAATGTTAACAACTATAACATCATATTCTAGTGCTAATCTATCAAGAATTTGCAACAATATATCAAGATCTGTTATCTTTGTTCCTATAGATATAGAATATCTGTAAAGGATCTCATTTTCAGAAAATAATCAAATATTGAAAAAGGACATTTCTTGGTTGTTTGCAACTAATGCTTGATGTGTGTAGCTCTAGCTTTAGACTCAGTGTTGGATAAACGCTCCACAGAGCTCCAAGCTTCAAAGGATGTTTGCACCTAACCACATAACCAAACATAGATTTAGAAATAGAAGAAAGCATCCAGCTCAAGACAAACTGATCAGATCGTTGCCAAACAACATAGTCAGAATTGATTTGAGTGATCACAGCTATTGGATCTTCATTAGTTGTATCTCAAACCGTTACAAAAGAATATAGACAAGAACAAGTTCCATCAATAAATCCTTCTAGATTATAAGCTCTTAGTGTTGATAGAATTTGAGATTTCCAGAAGCGAAAATTCCCTTCTTAAAGCCTAATAGAGGTGGTAGGGAGAGTTGTTGGCAGCACAATGGAAGGTAGCATATTTGAAGGATAAAGAGTTGAAGTGAGTTGGTATTTCTTGGAAAATTTCCGGCAAGATTTCCCGGAAAATTATTGAGAGATTCTCCCATGGCTTTGATACCAACTTCTAGTTTAGGAAACTTCTACTATAAGATTTAGCATAATGAATTTCTTCAACATTGATTATTGAAGCAGTCTTATACACACACTTATATACAAAGGAATTACATCAGCTAAACAGACTTTAACAAAACAACTAACAGACTACTAGCTAGGGATAGCAATTTGACCCGTCGGGTCCGGGGCCTGGGTATGGCCCGTAAAAATGGGGCGAGGCAAGACCCGTCCCAAAACTAGTTTGGGGAGGGTTTGAGGCAAAATAATTTTGCCTCGACCAGAGCAGGTCTGGGTCCGGGTCCTGGTCCGGGTCTAACCCCTTGGACTCGCCCCGCCCCGCCTTGCCCCGCCCCGCCAAATATAGTGGTGTATTTGTAAAATTTTAAAATTTTAGGACTATTTAGGAATTTTTTAGGTTGTATTTGTTAACTTTTTATACATGTGAATTCTTCATAATTTTACAAACAATACAAATACTTTGATAAAAGTAACATTTTAATTAATAATTAACATCTTTTAGTATATTAACATCAATTTAATTATATTATAATGACAAATTAAAACATTTATATTTTTTAGTAATTAAATTTGTATAATATATAAAATCTTAATATAGATTATTAAGTACTAATTAAATTATTGCAATATTAATAAGATCATTTCCAAAATGTCTACTTTTAATATAATCAATATATTCTTTTCTAAATATGTAAATGAAATATGATAAGAACAATCTTATAACCTCAAATATATGATTGATTGTAATTTAAATTAATTAATTGAATTATTAATGTTTTATAAATATATAATGTTAATTAATGGTATATGTCAATCATTTATTATTATTATTAGATTGAAATTAAATCAACGTGCTATTAAAAAATTATTTGATTGTATGATTAACTGTTTGAAAAATTGTCAGTTAATTAGTTTAGAAACAATAATATACTTTTAATATTATTTCTGATACAGTATGTAACATTATTACTAATAAAATCAAATGGTAATTAGTGGTCACTATTTTTTAAATGATATAACTAATTTATACAATTACTATTTAGTTTGTATAATGCCAATAAAATGAAAACTTACACAAACTTTATATAAGGGGACGAGGTTGCAAAAATATAAATATTATAGGGGTGTGATTGTAAAAATATAAATATTTAGGGGCGGGTAGGAGCAAAACAAATTGAGCGGGGCGGGGCTGGGTACCTGCCATGCCAGACCGGCCTCGCCTTATTGCCAACCCTAATACTAGCAGACATACAAACTGATCACTAACTATACTAATATAGCTAACACATGGGATCAAGAAAACCTTCTTATTTTTAACCAAAAGAACTAAAAGAATGAGAAATTAATTTTTTTTTTTCAGATGCAATAAGATAATTTACGAATGATTACCAAGACTGGTGATAAAAAAATATTTATAAGTTATTTAAACTCATGAGTAATCTAGCTAAATCAATGCACATGCCAACATATTATCATTTACCCTATTCGCCCTAAGAACATGTAAAACATATTTTATAAAAGTTGAAATATTCTAGCCAATGATGCAAAAACTGGTTTGCTTAAAAAAAAAAAGTTCAAATATTCTATTAATGCCATAATGTCTTAGCCAAAAAATTGGGAGAAAGAAATAAATATGAAACCATTGAACACACCTATTTAAGTTACCACTTAGTTGGCAAGTAGTTATCGTTCATGACAAAATCCATTTAAACATATGTAATTGCTTACTTTAATTACTCAACTCTGTATAGCTTAATTAGTACTCATTGTTGGGACATATAAGTGATCGAAACTATTGGTATCCTTTTAGGAATTGTAAAATTTGTATATATAATGTATTTTATTCATACGTTACGGTGGGTGAACACTTTTAACACATTTTTAATATAAATTTTTAGATTATGATAATACATAAGCTAATGTTTAAGATTGAAAGTTAATATATATAAAAAAAATATATAAAAACAATTTAAAGATTAATTTAAAAAATTGTCTAATTCAAATTGAAATTTGTGAAATAGTTTTTATCAATTTTAATATGGTATTAAGAGGTGACAATATTATAACTTAAAATTTTTACTCAAATTCTGGACATAAATTTGTAGTCATCCATCATTACAGTACAATAAATTTAACGTAAAAAAGTTGACGTTAAAAATAGTCAATAATTTATGTTCCCAATTTGTGAACCTTCTAAATTAATTTTGCTTCCTTTTTTTTATTTTTCAAATTAACTCGTTTACCTTTTTGTATCCCATGATCCCCAAATTAAGACATGATCTAATCTTATCTTAGAGTCGGCTTTTGCTTAAATAAATTGACTGATTTTAATGGTTGAGAAAGTATTAAATCCAATTTCTTATACGATCAATAATAGTATACAACCAGCTTATTAGCTAGCCCGATGCTACGATTTAGCTAACAAGTAGTTGACGTGTTATTGTGTTAATCAGGAGGAATCTTTAACCTAATTAATCAGAATTAAGAGCAGAAAATGAAAAGATAAAGAATGCATAGTCATAGTTTAGCGTGTTACGTCTTGTCATTCTTCAAAATTAATTACTGGAAACACTACCAAACCATCAAAAGGATAACTGCATAAAGGAGAAGGTGACAAAAGTAGAAAGAATTTTAGTTAGTGGTTTTATAATCTTCATTAAAAGTTCCACGCCGTGATTGACTATCATAATCTTCAATCAAAGACAACTGTAACTGCTATGGCAACAATTTAAAAATTGAAACCTATAATTGAATTGAATGAAAGGAGGATCCTTCAATCACCTGGCATTTCCTGGACTGACCAATCAATACTGTTGATATCTACTAATTAATCATTTATTCAGTATGATGATCAGTTCCTACTAATGATAGATTATGTTGACTAGTTTTGATCAGCTTTTGACAAAATTAGCTAGCTAGCTAGGCAAAACATAATCGAATTTGAGATAATCTTTCCAATACTATATACATAAAAGTAAAATTAGTTGTTGATCCGATCAATCCAAAATTGGTATATGTGCATGAATGTGATCAAAATTAGTTTTGAAAATATATCTTTAGATGATAATAATGATAAATAGACTAATGTTCTCAAGATGTTAGTTAATTCAATAATATTAGATCTAAATATAAGTCAAAGTGTATAACCTCATATGACAATCTAAATAATAAAATCTTATTTGAGATGTAACTTCCTTTATTTATTTTTATTTTTTCCTTCTATGGTAAATTTTTATTATATAAACTATCACAGCAAGTCGTATGTTTTTAACTATATTTAAGTGGTAAGTCTATCACTATTATTATGATTAATTAATTTAGTTAAGTGCCATAAGGGGATTTGGCTCTGGCTGACTCTGTGCTTAGAAAACGATCATAATATCTAGGGTCTAGCTCAGAGTTCAGGTTTACCCAATCCAAACTACGAATCAGGTTTATCGGATCCGGACCAGCAATCAACTTAATTTCATCATTAACCTACTTTATACATAATTGAGCACAAATTAATTATAAATTATTAATTGTCTGGTCATTACAGCCAAGATCATCAGGATAGGTTAATATATAAGTGTTAAAGATCAATATTCTGACTGAAGCTAAGCAACATTCCGACCAGATCACATTTAGTTTTGGACCTTTGGGTATTCTTCCCAGGTCAAGTTTTCGCACTTAAAGCCACACCAAAGCTACGTCATGCTATATATCATCATTTTATTTCGGTACGAAGTTGTTGCGTTTGGCAGAGAGATGTGGAGTACTTCAACAAATAAGTGTATTTGAAAACATGGATTAATTTAAGTATATATCTAATCATCAACTAATGAGAAAAAAAAAAATTAGAACAATTCATTACAAATCAATTCGTGTAGTAATTAATATAGTGCATGTTGGTTTCTGAGAAAACCAAACCATGTTGTCACTCAAATTACGAATGCGAACTGGTTTTCTTTTCTAATTGTACTTCTGTGTCAACACTATTGTTAATTCATTTCCTGTTTTGTTAGAAGATAAAGACAGCAAATCAACATCTTGATGGGTTGATTTCTTTGTTTGAATATTAATCTTTGATGATATCTCGTCAAGTGTCGCAGCTTCAGTGGTTTACCAATTCTGAGTGAATGCATGCTTTAATTATTTTTCTGGTATGTTGCATTTGATTTGATCATTTATCAAAACCACGTCTACATCTGCACACAGTAATAATGAGCCGATCGATAACCAAATTAAGTTTAATTTCTACCTTTATAATAAGTCCACGTTTTTCACAATCAAGCCAAGTCATTCTTCCAATCAAACATGAGAAATTAACCCCAAAAAAAAAAATTACGTATCTCCTGCAGGTGGTAACCCATTTGGGTTAATATATACTTGAATTGATCTGTTCAAGTGGGTGGACTTTGAATTTAACATTAAAAGATTATTTCAAATGCGCGGAAGTTTCATTTTACCATGTCAAGAAGCTAGAAGATTGAAAGTAGTGGAGAGATTGACTGGGTATTCCTAGGACTACAAGTAATCTTAAAAGGCCAAGAATACTAGTGACCAACTCTCAGCTATCTGGGAAAAAAATATTTAGTCAGCGAATACCTAACACAACAAGAAATTAAACTCCTAGCTACACGTTTACTTTTAATTGTATAAAATAAATAGATAATAATAAATTGGATAGGTTAGCGGCTGCTTGGACGACAATAACGAACTTAATTGAAAAAGATGAATTAATTTATTTTAACTAGTCCTTCAAATAATTATGAATACTCATTTGATTTCCAAATGCTTTCACCATAAGAGCTATATTGTTCATATATTACTTTCCCATTCTAAGTGGTCAAACTAAGACGAAAGTGATATTATGATTGGTTTAATTAGTTTTCAGAGATATCCTGCCAGCTTGAACTGGAAGTCATAATTTTTTACGTCGGTTCTTTTTTTTTTTTTTTAAATAATTCTTAAGTTGAACTTTCTCTGGAGATAAGAGCTAGGAAATATTAGACTCCGAAGCTTCTTTTACTCGCATAAGATTCAAAACGTACGTATATATTGATTAAATTAACTTATTTGACAAACATTTACCTAAATAATTGATTATAATGTAAATTTAATTTCATGTTGAATTTTCAATGATTCAAGATCCAAACAATAGTTAGCTTGCATTCATTTAAAAAATGGATTTTTCTTAATCTCTTTCAGACTTTTAGCATACATCATTTCATTTTGGTATTTGCTATTAGCTGGATTGCATGCACCAAGTTTAATTTCAACCAATATCTTCATCAAATCAATTAATTAAGCTAACTGGAAACCATACGATACTATAGGATGGAATCCTACGAAATATCAGGACGATGATAGCATTGTATTTTTCATCAAACTGAGAATTTTACTATGATTTTAAGAATCGTATATAACTCCCTTTATATACCTTCGAGGGGAAAAAAAAAAAAGAAAGTTTCAGTACTACTTAAGTAAATTGCGCCAAAATATTGGTAGTCTTGACCCTTCCAATTACTATATATTTGGAAATTTTCAAGTTATTGTTGAACCTTTAAAATTAATGTTAATTTTAAGAGGATTAATGAAGTTTCTTGATTAACAAAAACTTTGACGTCATTAAGATCTCCCAATAATTTATGCTTTGTAGATCATAAGAGTGAATATTCTATTTATAAAGATATGACAAAATTTCTAATAATTGTCATGTGTTAGCCTCTCAAGTAGGAGAAGTCTGGCGCAGCCACCGAGGAGAAACATGCGGGAAAACAATCAGGGTATTCTGCACGAAAGTGGCAATCGATTCGCAAATATAAAAGAACATTTCAGTCAAGGCGGCAAAGCACCCTCTCTGATGCAATCACCTTTACTGGGTCTGTTATCCCGTAAATTAACCTATAATTTTTATTTCCTTTGACACTCGCCATATGATTGCTTAATTTGATTTGAAGAGTAATATGATTGAAAAATGAAGACCAACAATTTATTAAAAATAAATTAAGTAAACCGAACCATCCAACCGCAAGTTGCACCAAATTAAACTCGCCGCCGTGAAGAGAAAAGTAGAAAATCAATTAATTTAAATAATTAGTCTCTTGTGTAATAAGTATGAAGAAAATAGCTAGTCCTACATATAAAATATGAATTGAAGACCTATTTTTTTATTTATTTAGATATTTTATTGTCTCTATATGCCAATGACATCTCAAAGCAACAAATATAAATAATAACTGCCTGCAACTCGTGATCATTGACATTTGTTTATAAATATTATTTTTTATTTACGTTATTTCTTTCGATAGGTTAAACAATTCCATTGGATATTGTTAGTTGTTAATGGTGGAGATAACTTGAATGCTTGATTTCCAAGTAAACGCACTGCACATCGAACCTTAACTAGCTAGGGACGACGATCAATGGTGGCTAGATTTGATTTTCAGGCCCCTCATTTCTCCATTCCTCTAAATTCCAATCAATTTAGAAAAAAGAAAAATGAGTAGTTATATATATATATATATAATGGACATCATTGTGCCAGAATTATTCATGCCAATAATGTTTTTTTTTTAAATCAATTTTTGCGGTATAACATGGTCTCACGTAATCATAAAATAATTCTAGAAACAAACTTTACGGTATACAAATTAATGTGTGTGTCATATATGAGAGTAATGAAAGATGAAAGTGAAAGTTAAATAATAAATGATAATGAATAAAATGAGTAACGTAATAAACTTGTATATAAGTTTTTGTAGATAAAGTTTATATGCGTAACATTAATTAATCATAAACCTATAAATAAGCATGGTGTTGACACGTGAATGTCTGTAAGATGACTATTATATCCTTTGAATCCAGGAAAATAAAAATAAAAATTGTCAAAAGGAGTTGGTATTTGCGTTATTGGACTTCTTTTTAATTAGGAAGCAAGAATATTAATGGAAACATAAATTTGTTTGTTAGATATTAATGGAAATTCGACGACAAAATGGTTGAAAAAGGAGATAAAGGGCGCTCTCGATTGCTTGAAGAAATATATTCTCTGACTTTTTGTTTATTTATGTATATATTTGATCGCCTAACTCAAGCTGTTAGATAACGAAGTTGCTACTAACTCATTTTATGCTGTTCATTTAATAAATCATCACGCAACTGAAAGCGTCTAAACGTTTATGCATAGGGTCTCATATTCCATGTAGATATAGCAGTTGGGATTTCATTGCAGAAGAATAAAATATGGTAAAAAAAGTAAGCACGCTTACATTCCGAGAAGAATACCTCATTTTTTCTTATAAATAGAGCTTCAATTCTCTTCGGCCCTCCATCTCAGCACAGGCTACAGAGCCAGAGCTTCTCTCTATATTCTCTTCAATACTTCATAAACTTCATTCCTTATTCTCTATTGATCTTTTGGTGGTTATAGGTAGCTAGCCTTTTCTTCAGTCTTCAACATGGCGCGTTCGATGCTTTTGCTAGTATGTGCTTTTGTTGTTCTAGCCTGTTCTACAATGGCTTCAGCTGCAATCGTGGAACACACATTCCATGTAATCTGCTTACCCTTTTGATATCTTTTTTTCAATAGTACTCTTTCTGCTCTCTCCTTGGTAACACTACTTGTTGTAGAATAGTAGCACTGCTGTAGTAGTCATATATGTTAATGCCAGTGAGTGCATGAGGGGCTTTGTGGAATAATTACCATTATGTGAAAGTAAATGACACACAACACCCTTGTCCTTGATATGGGAAATCAATATCTTAATTAGCCTCTCATCCAACATGCACTTTTCCTTGTTTCATTTTGACAATAACTAATTTGATAATGAACAATTAGTTTTTGCCAAAGTAAATTTGACCATAACATTTGTTTTGAATTTCCTTTCTCATCAGGTGCAAAACTTGACTATCGGGCGGTTGTGCAAGCAACAAGTGATTACTGCAGTGAATGGAAGCCTGCCTGGCCCAACAATACGCGTTCATGAGGGTGACACTCTTATTGTTCATGTCTTCAACAAGTCACCCTATAACTTAACCATTCACTGGTAAACTCTTTTACGCGAAGGAATAGAATTTGATCACTCTTTTTCCAAATCATTTTTACTTTGACAATATATTATAAACTAGATGACATTTTCTTTGCATAGCGCCAGCTTTTTTTTTTATCATCATTCGGAAATTTCTTCATTTTGCTTGACTAATTCTCGTGCGAATAGATATTGTCTACGTCTTCCACCAAAGAGAACTACCATTGTATATAAACACATTTTGTCAACCGCATTAGGCTTACTATATACAACAGTTACTTAAATTTTTGTATATAATTATGCACTTTTATTATTATTATTATTAATAGAAGTCTATTAAACACTAAGAAATTTTCCAACCACCTAACCCACCAATATTATATACAAATAAATATATATAATAGTTTTTTTTTTTCATCTAAAGGGCGCAAACATATTATAAGCATTACTATTGAGCAATATATATCAATTAGTTTGACTTTCTCGTTAGCATCATCAACGTCTTACGTGTGAATTCTCCATTTCTTTTATATTTTAAATCTTATATGGATGAGCTATATTAATATATATATATATATATATATATATATATATTAATATATATATATATATATATGTTAATTTATGCAGGCATGGAATATTTCAGCTGCTTAGTGCTTGGGCAGATGGACCTAACATGGTAACTCAATGTCCAATAACACCCGGGACAAGCTATACCTACAAATTTAAAATCATAAAACAGGAGGGAACTCTATGGTGGCATGCTCACGTCTCATGGCTCCGCGCCACGGTCTACGGTGCCCTCATCATACGCCCAAGATCCGGTCACTCCTATCCATTCCCTAAACCTGACAAGGAGGTCCCTCTCTTGCTCGGTATAAAAAATTATTTACCAAGTCTCCAATTATTTTCGTTACTGTAGCTTATGACTTTTGTTTTGTCTAATAGGCTAATATTAAATTAATTTGCATGGTTGCAGGAGAGTGGTGGAATGCTAATGTTATCGATGTCGAGAACCAAGCCATTGCTACTGGTGGAGGCCCCAATGTTTCCGATGCTTATACCATAAATGGAAGGCCTGGAGACCTCTATCCATGTTCTCAAAAACGTAAGCATGCATGTAACATTAACCATCTGAAAAAATTCATAATCGTACACATTTGCCCCTTTTCTTATGAAGTTTACACTTAATTTGGTCTTATTAATTTATTAATTACCAGAAACATACAAGCTCAAGGTGGAGCAAGGAAAGACCTATCTCTTGCGTATAATCAACGCTGCACTCAATAACCAGCTCTTCTTCAAGATAGCTGATCACAAGATGAAAGTCGTCGCCATTGACGCTGGTTACACCACGCCCTATGTAACCGATGTGGTGGTGATTGCCCCTGGCCAGACCGTAGATGTCCTCCTCAAGGCCGACCAGCCAGTTGGGTCCTATTATATGGCTGCTAGACCATATGCTAGCGCACCGCAATTGCCCTTTGACAACACCACCACAAGAGGCATCATCGTCTATGAGGGTTCAACTACATCAACTCCGCCCATGCCAGTCCTCCCCGCTTTCAATGACACGCCCACGGCTCACAAGTTCTACAGTAATATAACTGGGTTAGTGGGTGCACCCCACTGGGTCCCTGTGCCACGTCATGTAAATGAGCATATGTTCGTGACCGTAGGATTGGGGCTGGAGCCATGCGGAACAAACGCCACGTGTCAAGGTCAAAACGGGCAGAGATTCTCTGCTAGTATGAACAATGAATCATTCCAGTTCCCAACTAGTTTGTCTTTGCTTCAAGCATTCTTTTTCAACGTGAATGGGGTGTACACCACTGATTTCCCAAACAAACCCCCTGTCAAGTTTGACTTCACAAATAGCAGCTTCAACAATGCCACGTCGCTTCTGTTTGCACCAAAAACAACTAAACTGAAGAAAGTTAAGTTCAATGCGACGGTGGAGATGGTCCTGCAAAACACTGCCTTGATTACAACGGAGAATCATCCCATGCACATTCACGGTTTCAACTTTCACGTCTTGGCTCAAGGCTTTGGAAATTTTGACCGCTCAAAGGATAGTAAAAAGTTCAATTTCGTCAACCCACAAATGCGCAACACCATAGCTGTTCCAGTCGGAGGATGGGCTGTTATCAGATTCCATGCAAATAATCCAGGTTCAATTTTTTTTTTTTTTCTAAATTATGACTTTCCTTTCGTTATACAATATTATCGTCTTTAATTTCATTAGTCAGACTTTAATTATAATAACAAGAAAACAATTTTATAAGTAAAGCAAATTATTATGGCATTAATAACGTGATAATTAAATTAACTAAATGATACCACTGTCGCCATCCTATATATGCTATATATAAGTTTAGAACATGTCAGTCAGTCACTCGTTTTGTTAAAACTTATCATATCTTCCTTGACTTCTACTCCAATTACAGTCTAAACTAAACAAATAAGGTCAAGTTGAATAAGCTTAAGCGTAAGATTGTTTCTCTAATAAACTTGGTTGGTGACTTGATGGGTACCTTAATTACTGGCTTAGCTTTAACTTTATTAACCATGCGTGTGATGCGAGCCTATGAAAGTGATGGTGCAACTGCAGCAAATTAAGATCTTTGAATGATTAAAAGCTGTTTAAATACTTCTGGCTAATTTTATTAATCCTGTTCATGTGCTGTGAAACTTTACAGGTGTTTGGATAATGCACTGCCATCTGGATGTTCACTTGCCTTGGGGTCTGGCCATGGCTTTTGTTGTTGAGAATGGACCAACTCCCTCGACTAGGCTGCCGCCACCACCAGCTGATCTACCCAAATGTTAAGTTGGTTTTGCAAATGATTGTGGCTGCGTGCGCTTGCTTTACTTCTCAAATCAATAACCTAGTTCCGTCGTTGTTGGCATTATTTGTTTATTAGATTTCAATTCCATTTGTTTCAGTTTCAATTTTTTGTGATTTAATAATCCATTCACAGTCATCTATTATTGTCAACTGCGATGTACTGAGTTGATTTTTTTAGTATAATAATATTGTTCTTTATAACGTATTAATCTTCTTGTTTTAATTAACTTTGGTTTGTATTTTCTAATCAATTGAACAATTACTCCAATGCTTTGTATTGGTTTTAATATCTTCATTGGATATTAATATTTAATCTATTTATTTTCTTCCCCCGATGCTGCCCTTACTCCACACAATTTTTTTCTGTTTCAATTCCCATTGCCTTTTCCTCAAGTGTTCATTCTCATTAATTATTTATAATTAACTTATTATGACCGAAGTCGAATAATTTGACTAATAACGAGAACAATATTAATTATTTATATAATTAACTCATACTGTAATTAATAAACCAAAAACGAATAAAGGGCAACAGCCACACCACCAGCAGTTAATTTAATACCAATAATTAAGCAAAATAGCGTTATTCTTGTATGTTTACTAATCACTCACCCTTTATGCATGTCGCATATATGCTCTCTGCTCCACATGGACGTCGTAGCCAAAAATTTAATTTAGGAGAGGTAGGTAGGTAAGTTTAGATAATGGTAAATTAAAAAATTGATAAAAATAGAAAATATTAATACTTTTAAGTTAATTTATGATTATATTTTTCTTTGCCGCATTTTCATGGTTTGATATTCTTGAATAATAATGAAGTTAAAAATATCATGACGTTCCCCATTTAATTTCATAAGCAATTTTATACAAAATTCATTGTCGAAATTAACCTTCAAAAACGTAAGAAACTAAGAATTAGTCTTGTATAAGAATACAAAAATCGAAAAAAAAAAAAAAAGAAACTCATAACCATAAGATATAAATTCTATATGTTACGTTATAACAAAATCTGAATTGGTGAGATTTGGTTTAATTGGATAAACTTTAATTTCTCTTTTTTTTTCCATAATAGAAATATTTACATGTTATATAGAGAAATTAAATTGCCTCTCTCTTGCTGTCCTTTCCTCTCTCCAACCAATCCATGTTGCTCCCTCGAGATCTCTTTCGTGTCTCTGTTAACTAGCTATCAGAATCTTACAATACAACTAATATTTTCTTGCATGTCGCTCGCTGATCTTTTTATTGTCTCTTTGAACTAGATATATATCAGATTCTTATAATTAAATTAACATTTTCTTACTTTTGACAACTTACAAGATATCGGGTTTTAGTTGAGATTGAAAACGAAAAACTGAAATAGTAAATTTATCATAAATAGGCGTGTTGATATTTCATGAAAGAATTAATATTATTAAATATGTATAGTTTTTAGTATGAAAAATGTTGTTAATATGGTTTATTTTCTAAATATATCCATGATGAATATATCGACTTCTTAATTTTTAGTTAATTGTGTTCTTTCTATTAATGGCATAAAAAATTATAGATGTTCTGAGGAGTGTCCTCTACAGGCTACAGCAAAGAATGAGATAACACAAATCAATATTTGAAAAATACCATGACAGCTCTTCCTTTATTTAGAATTTTTTTTTTTACCTCTTTGTTGTGCAGTGTATTATTTTAACAAAAGTTTTTGTTATCTAAACCTACTTTCTAAGCCTTATTGTAAATAAAATTTGTTAAAAATATCAAATTAATAAATATATCTCATATACTTTCTAAAATACCCTTTTAATGTCTTACAGTTGGTTTTTCTCATTGAATTTCCTTATTTTAAAATAAAAAAAACATTTATAATTTCGTATCCTTTATTGATGTTTTGTCATCTACTTTTTCTCTAGAAAATCATTCTTTCTTCATTTATCAGAAACCTAATTTCACTATTTGTAAAGATATATATGGTAGAAAGATGATGTACGATATTGTTTGATTATAATAAATTTTGAGTAGATAGATTTGTTTTTGTCACAAAGAAATTGCTGGTAAACAAAATTAGTTATTTATCTTTTAATCAGTGGCGAAGCCACGTTTAGGTCCAAGGACAACCAAATATGACTTACATTGCTGCAATATTTGCAGCAAGAACAAAATGGCAGGGCAAATAAAAATATAAAAATCAAATAAATGGGTGACCTGGAAAAACTAAATCCATTTTAGTAATTTTATCTTTAAATTTTATTTTAATGAAAAATTAAAAAGAAATTGAACAGAGCTTAAAAATAGATTTGGTGAGGTTTGAATAACTAAACTCTTCACAAAATTTATTATTTATTAAAGCAATACAATTAAGGGAGTAGAATGAAAGAGTTGGGCCAGTTGGCCCGTCAAGTAAGCATTTGTTTTGATAGGAGAGGGGCACCTGACTGCCTGAGGGCAAGTGTTATGGGTCCAGACTCCCACGAGACGCCAAAAGCTGTTAGATCAGAAAACATCGAGAAAACGGCCAGAAGTTCTGGATACGTCGATCTCAATTACTTACTGTGCCCTGCTTTTCCTGGCTGTGGGCCGGAAATCTCCAGGCAAACATTGCAGCACCAAATATCCAGCCTATTTCTCTCGATGCAATCAATCTGAGATTCTGTGAATTTGCAGGGCAAGATCAACGCTGCTTTTTTCATCGTATTATTTCGGCCGCAGAGCAGTGATATACAGTAAAATCTTAATAAATTATAATTATTGAGTTATGGGATTATTTATTTATCAATAAATAAATAATTTATTAATTATCTATAAATAAATAACTATTAATTTGAAAAGATTTTATGTTTTAATTATTTGTAATATATTTTTTTATCAAGAATAATATATGTGTTGTAAATTGAAAAACAATGGATTAATATAGTCAAAAGTTAATGTATCAAAAAGTTAACAAAATACATGAAATTATTTATGTTTTACGCTATAGAAATTATAGAAATGCAATTGATGTGGAACACCTTCTGACTTATTCTAGTGAAAATGATGTATTAATGGAATCGCCACTAATAAAGAGATTATTAAAGGAGCAATAGATATATACATTAATGATCCAAATGATAATTATGTTTTAGTAAATGTTTTCCGAGAGAGGCAATAGTAACCTTAAATAACTCATTGCTCAATATAAAAAAAATAACAAATACGGTGCATGCTTTGTAAAAAAGTTAGAAATGAGGTTGAGTTTAATTTAGATAAAAAAAACTTTAGACGCAAATTTTGATAAAAAGTAAAATTGAGAAATTAGAAGTTTTTAAAAAAATCACCACAATGTCACAAATTTATGTGTTATTCATTTTATATAGTTGATTAATTATTAATTGATATTTTCGTTGGACCTCAAAGGATTTGAAAAAAATTATTATCTTATACATTTAGCAAACTTATTAATTTAGTAGGCAGGACCGGAATATTTTATTATTCAATCGAGATTATTAATTTATTGAGCATTAATTTATAATGTTTTACTGTACTTTCCAAAACTTATCTTAAGTTATGCATCCTAAACAACATGTATAAAATCAAAATTACACATCACTTATTACATTATATATATCACATTTTTCAATTGACAAGCTATAATTAAAAATACATCATTTGAAATACAAAATTTTGGATAAATTTTAGAATGTGTATCATTCTTCTTTATATTAAGAATATTCTACATATTTTTAAATAAAATATGGGTGGGACTTATTGCTTTGAAAAAAAATGACTACCACACCTGTATTTTCAACACACCCATTATTAAAAGGATTTAAAATTCAAATATTCACTTTGTATAACTTTCAGTGAAATATCAAAATTAATTTTACATCATTAGCATCTACTTCATCTTCGTCATACTTTTCTAATATCTTCCATCTCATTAATAAAAAGTTAACGTTTATAATTTGATAAATTTTGAATATAAAGGAATACATTCTATTTTATTTTCTTCTGTGAGTTAAATAATATATTTATAAAACTGAATGAATTTCAATAAAATGTTTCAAACCCGTAAAAAAAAAAAAAAAAAAAAACATTGGAGGCCAATCCAACTTCTATTCGTATTCTTGATTTGTGTCTACCATCAGCTAGTAAAAACGGGTTTAAGAATTAAGGGGATGTTTGGCACGCTACATAGGATAGCATTAGGGGGCAGCTCTCCATAATTTTGCAATTGCCCGGTGTTTGCTTTGCCACGGGGAAGGGCTGCACTATGATTATTTTTAATAACCCGCATTTTGACAGAAAATTAATATAATAACATTATAAATATTATATAAATAATAAATTTATATATAAATATAATTAAGAATTGTATAAATAAATATTAGAAATTAAATATTATGTTTTAAATAATTTAAATTATTTTAATATTTAATATTTTATTATTTTATCATAAAATTTATTTTTAAAATATAAATACTATGTATTTAATTTTTATTTATCTTAGTTTTAATAAATCCAAATAAAACTTGAATTTATCTCATCATAATCTTATTTATCTAGTGTGCTACCAAACACAGTATAGTATTTTATTCTATCTAAAGCTATCCTATTCTATCTCATCCTATCCAATCTAAAATATTTAATACTACACTATATGGTGCACCAAATGTACTCTCGGGGAAAAAAACACAGTAGATATTAAAAAAAACCTACCTAGCCACGATTATTGGTAGGAGTTGCAAATAATTTCTTCTCATACAATTGTAATAAAAGCATCCCTTCCATTTAATTGAAGTGAAACTTTCTTTTTTCTTTTTGTGTATAATACTTGTAATTTGTAAACCAATTAAAAATTATCAATTTTAATTTCATTATCTCTTAAAAACCATGAATTCACATCCAATATTAGGCGCGTAAAATAATGTTTTACTTTAAATTAAGTTATTGTATCTCTTTATCTAATTTCCTTTAATTGAAACAAATAGGTGTTGAAAGTAAAAGTAATTAAAATGATGAGGGCAAATAACATACCCATTAAGTATGTATTATATTGATGAATTAAACTGATATTTGTAAAACAAGAGTTTCAAAATCTCTCACTTAACTTATAAAATAATCTTCAAACAAATTGAACCCAAATACATCTCTTTATGTACTATATGTGTATCTTATTCCTCCAATCAACCGAAAGTCGCACAAAGAGGGAGAAGTTTAATTTACTGCGGAGCAGGGGCAGCAGCAGGGCTGGCGGCTGTCGATGATTTAGCTGAAATGGGACCAGGGGCTGCGCCAGAGCTTGATATCGCAAGCATGACGCGGTGAGGGTTGGTGCGATGTTCCTGGCAAACATCGGGCAAGAATGCTCCTGCACGAACAAAGTAACCAACCCATGTTATAAAAATATTCTTGGTTCATCAATTATATGCGAAAATTTTAACATAAATATATAAAAGAAGGCACTCTGTAACACAACAGGAACAGGAAGGTGATTCTTTGATTGATGAAGAAGTAAAAAAATGTCACAAGTAAGCGAAAATAAGGCTTTTACGAGTAAAGAGAAAGCGAAAGCAAAGACATGTCCAGATTTTATTCTTTGTGTTCTCTTGAATCCTTTATATATGATCTTGATTTTTAGATTTTCAATTTTACTTTTTAATTTGTCAAACAAGAATAAGAAACAAGAAATAAAAGTAAACCAATTATTCAAGCTTTGGAAAATTCGGTACTGTGTTTGATAAGTCTATGTTAGAAATCTAACATGTAGAAACGCTTTGAGAAGAGTATTATTTGGTTGATGTTCACCTACCAGGACCACTGCAATTAATGACTTACCAATACCAGCAATTAGGAATTGTCAATACATTTTGTAAAATGTTTTGCAAGTTGTCATTTGTTATCCTCGTTCTTTCCAAAAATATAATTTGTCATTTTAAATATCTATTACATTTATATGAATTATAATAAGGATGAAAGATTGATACCTTCGCCGGCAGCCAAATTGAAGTAGAGATCAACAATGTTGGGGCACTTCTGATAGCAGCCAGGTGAGCAAAGCTTGGCTGTGAATTGTGGTTCAAGGAGTGCGTCCGATGAAATCCCAACGGAGTTCCTGTCAACGCCGCAAGCACGAACACACTGATCAGTCTCGATATAATCAGCCATTTTAGCCACAACTACTTCTGATGTCTTGCACTGATACTCCAAATGTCCATCTCTTGCCGAGTATGTCTCCAGTAAACATCTCTTCCCAGCAGATGAAATGGAGAATGCACAAACATCCTTCGGCAAGTCCTCACATACAATCTCAGCTGCAAAACAACAAAACATAATATATATCACTTTAAAATCTTTAACTTAACCTACCTAGCTTAATTATATATAATCAAAGACAAATTGATCATATAAAAATATATATACCTAGAGCTGCATGGAGAAAGAGGGAAGCGTGGAAGAGAACAAATAGCAATTTTATTGAAGAAGAAGCCATAATGGGAACTACAATTTGTTTTTGTTATTAGCTAGGTTGACAAAACAAACAAAAGGGGTTTTGTGAAAGAAATGATAGGAGGGTTCTGTGTATATATAGAGGGAGGATGTGAACGAGCGAACCAAGAATTATGATCAAAGGTCGTGCAGGCTTCAGCTTCTCGTAGATTGCCTTTTGTGTGTATGCAATTGAGAGAGATTAACACGGCCCTCCGTATTTATGGACGCGTTTGAAGGTTTACTGGTGTCTGGGGTCTCATACACTACGGAGACCATGTTCGCTAGTTATTTACTATTTTAATGTTTTCTTGTTCATTGGGTTTACTTGTCGATTCTTGTTTATTATTTTCAACTCATTTATACGTGCTTTCTGTTTGACGCTTCATATCAAAACGTGTTTGGCAGGTTTGCACGTTTAACCCAAGCAGTCTGGAAGTTTCTTGTTCTTTGCAATTTCCTGTTTTGGCTTGTTCAGCTCTGCTTCATATGAAGCTTCGACCACTGATTATTTTTACTTTAATTGTTAGAGCTTATTTGCAGTTTCCAATAAATTTAATTACTTACACAGGCCCTAATATGTATATACTTTCACCGACTGCGTAGCAGAGATTGCAAAATCTGTGACTGATTCAGATAAGACCCTCTGTTTTTTTTGTTTCTAAATCCTGTTTTCTATGCTGCATATTTTTCAATGTAATTTATATTCAATCTCAACCACATGTTCTTTTCAAAATTCAAAATAATTCAAAATCAACCACATATTTCTAAATTCAATTAAAAACAAAAATATTGAATTTATAAAAGAACACACCTTAAAAGCCAAAACAAAAATCAACTCTCTTCTTGATAAAGCTAATTGATAATATCAATCGTGACTCCGGAGTCCAGATCATTATCAACCCGAAAAAATATTAGTTCATTTAAACATTTTATAATTCTTTTATGGCGGGTCCAATTGTACATTTGATTTAACATTGATTTTTTTTAACGGATCAATGTTCTTCAACTGTTATCGACTATTCAGTTCGTGACTTTATTGCAAAATTGTTATGACTTTTTCAATCCATGACTTCCATGCAACAGTGTTGTCTAATCAATCAACCCAGTCAACTCATTGCTTAACAGATCAACCAAGAGGGCCAACCCAATACTTTTGAAGCGAGAATGGAAATAAGAAGAAAGGAGACAAAAGCAAAGACCTGGAAATTAATAGATCAACTATTATCAATTCTATCAATTTAACGAAAAGTCATCAATATTTCGGTAACTTTAATTTGGTTGTTAACACCCCCTACTTCACGGAAAAATATATCCTTTGATTGCATATGCAAATATGCAATCATTTAAACATAAATTGTAGTTCACATGGCTTGGAAAGCTTCAGCTCCAGTACTTACCATATTATGGAGTACTAATGGAAACACTTTGAGCGGAACTGATATATAAATCAACGGTCTTCATGGAAATATTTGGAGAAGAGGACAAGCTGCATACGTTTAAAGGAAGAAAGTTCTGGGAATCCATTTATTGAGTCACAGTCGCGCAGCTTGTCCTCGCAATTTGACCAAGTTTTTTCGCATCTATTGAACCGTTCAAAGAAGTTATTATATTTTCTTCTTGATCACGTTATAGATTAGAAATTCAATAATCTAGAAGAGTGAGACATTGACAGGATTTTATGACAATTTGTAAATAGAAAACAGATATCCTAACCCATTGATAAATGAAAATGTTATTATAGGATTTAGGTCCAATGTTAAAGACCAAAATGAAAACCTTAGATTGAGAGACCGAATTGGACAGATCGAATGCGAGAAATTTCTTCACTATGCCAAATGATCAACATGGGTCCTAGGGTTTTCCCCTTTCTTAAAATTCCAATCTATGCATTGCTCAAAGGTTTAGTAATTGATAAACAATAGCTTTATTTTTATAACTTCGTCTTTGCTTTCAACAGAACTCCAATCCCTAAGATTAAAACGCAATGAACAGTGTGAAGTGTGAACTGGAATTTGTCTCAACTAAAACTTGCAAGATGTCTTGTAGCTGGAACCGGTACAAAATAACTCCATGACACCATATGCCCAAGCCCAGCTCTACGTCACAAAACGCTATACTAAGCAGATTCTATATATCCAAACACGTCTTTTGGATTTTGCAGCCATTTGCTCTTCGCATTAATCCATTAGTCTTCAGTCTCTCCTCCAGCACGTACATTTCCGCTTATCGAGCTAGAAAATTAAAGACTTTTTTTTTTCTTTTGATTATCATTATTGAACTAAATGAAGCCTATTTCTTATTATATCCTATTTAAATTTTATAAAAATTCTAACTCTCTTATATCAGCCCCGTAAATCCCACAGGTAACATTTTCTTATTTATCTTCTTATATAGACACTCCACCAATTTCCACAACCAGGATCATGGTAGTCCTCTTCCACAATAATCGTTTCTTCTAAAAATTACAAGTCAAAGGCTCAAAATTAAAGGAAAATTTAATATAAAGTATTTATTGATGTAAGGTTGAGTGTGCATCTATCCATAGAAGGTCTAAAATATTTTAGATGCATTTTTATGTGGTATCAACTTTTTTGTAGGTCTCCTTATGGTTATGTGTAAACATGCATGTTGTCAAGAAGTATCAATTAATAAATCTACGCACTAAAAATGATCAAAATAAGATGTAAAAGAAAAATAATAAATCTTTAACAACGAAATCTAATTCAAGAAGATGATTAAGGAAGCTTAAGATCGCGTTGTGAGCTTGAGGTTGAGGATCAAGAATTTCTGTCCTCTTGTCTTTCTTTCAGCAAGCAACTAGCCGCACATTCACATGTGATGGAGGCTAACTTTGTCATTTTGATTTCTCCTATACGTCCTCTTTTTTCATCAAGAAAATTGTCATATAAAATATTTATTTTAGATCAAATTAAGTTTAAATTGGAAATTGAGATTAAAAATTAGGGTTTTTTTAAAGTGGGGTGTAAAAATGTTCCTGAAAGAAAAATCAAAGGTTTGTTTTCTTTTTATTGTAAGGGAGGTTTGTAATTTTTTTTTCCTGAAATAAGGTTTTTTTTTTTTTTTAGTTTGGTAATCTGCAAATAACACCACTCTTTTCTTTTTAATAATATAAAAGAGGAGGCAATAGCTGAATTAGCTTTGGGCCTGAGAATGGCAATTCAAAGCCGCTCGGCCTGGTTCATTTCTGGACTCTATAGAAAGTAATGGGATGAAGATCAGAACCTCAGCCCGTAACTTTGGAGACGCCGCGCCACTTGCAGTTCGTAAACATCCATCCTCGTCATGTTGAACACTCCCTCAATGAACCACGGTCACAAAATGGATTCTCAAAGGAAGATAAGGGGGACCCCATTAACAGAAATCGTTAGCAACCTCACAATCATATCTAAGCCTCAATGCAACACTACACAACCCAAGCAAAGAGAACAAAATATCATTAATAGACTAGGAGGAAGAAATTAAATAGAGAGCCAAAGCTAATCAAGAAAGGCAAAAAGCCATGGTTGCAGCAGCAACAGCAACATCATCAGGGCTTCTTTTTTCAAGCTCTCGCTCTCTATCTCGTCTTTCTACTTACCAACTATGTGTTTTTGACTCCAAGACTCTCCTCTCATGTCAAAACAACAGCAATAACTTTGTCAAGAGAAGACATGCTGTTGCCGGTGTTAAGTGCATGGCTGTTGGAACAGCAGCGGGGGCTGAAACCAAGAAGAAAAGCGTGTTCGAGATTCAAACGCTGACGAACTGGTTGTTGAAGCAGGAACAAGCAGGTGTTATTGATGCTGAACTCACTATTGTGCTTTCTAGCATTTCAATGGCATGTAAGCAGATAGCTTCTTTGGTTCAAAGAGCTAGCATTTCTAACTTGACTGGAGTACAGGGTGCTGTCAATGTCCAGGGCGAGGACCAGAAGAAGCTTGATGTAGTTTCAAATGAGGTCTGTAGCTACTCTTTTTAGATTATCTTTAGAATATTAAACACTACAAAAAATGTGCAGCATCTATATATGCATAGTAAATGGCCTCGTTGATGATTGTTTTCATTCACCAATTCAATTTATGCATTAGTTTGTGTTTTTAATTATTAGTTGAGATCATGTAAGCTTCTAAATTAAGTTGTACGTCTTACAAGTGATTATTTTTTAGCATTACTTTCAACAGAATGCAAATCCCTTCTGTTGAAGCACCATCCAAATTCCATGATTGTTATCAACATATTTTTGTCAAAATTTCTCAATTTAGACCACCATGAAAGAACCTATTAGTTCCCTTCTTTGATTGCGAGTATTCTGAAACAGTGTTGCAGTAATTAATTATTTTGCCCTTGCAGGTGTTCTCTAACTGCTTGAGATCAAGTGGACGAACAGGGATTATAGCTTCAGAGGAAGAGGATGTTCCAGTGGCAGTCGAAGAGAGTTACTCCGGAAACTATATTGTTGTGTTTGACCCACTTGATGGATCATCCAACATTGACGCTGCTGTGTCCACTGGATCCATCTTTGGCATCTATAGCCCAAATGATGAGTGCCTCGCCGATATCGGTGATGATCCTAATGTAAGTTGAATGTACGTGGCATAATAATTAATATTGCACCGAGAGCAAATTTGGATTGCATTTACTTCTAACCATTTTGACACTGGATACATTAATGCAGCTTGATAAAACAGAACAAAGGTGTGTCGTGAACGTGTGCCAGCCAGGAAGCAACCTACTTGCTGCTGGCTACTGCATGTATTCAAGCTCTGTAATCTTTGTGATAACTTTAGGACAGGGCGTGTTTGCATTCACTTTGGACCCTATGTATGGAGAATTTGTTTTAACTCAAGAGAACATCCAGATTCCCAAAGCTGGAAAAATCTATGCATTTAATGAAGGAAATTACCAGCTTTGGGATGACAAGTTGAAGAAGTACATTGATGACCTAAAAGATCCAGGTCCAAGTGGCAAACCCTATTCTGCAAGGTACATTGGTAGCTTGGTTGGTGACTTCCACCGAACGCTTCTCTACGGTGGCATTTATGGGTACCCTAGAGACAAGAAGAGCAAGAATGGGAAGCTGAGGCTCTTGTATGAGTGTGCCCCAATGAGTTTCATAGTGGAACAAGCTGGAGGCAAAGGATCAGATGGCCATCAAAGAATACTTGACATCCAACCGACTGAGGTGAGAACAGTCTTGTAACTATATGTGAGTTCTCACAATTTTCTTGGTAAATTCAGTTACTAGGATGTCTTCCTTGTTTCTTTTCAACAGATACATCAACGCGTGCCACTCTACATTGGGAGCAAGGAAGAAGTGGAGAAATTAGAGAAGTACTTAGCTTAATTAAAGATTTAAAATGCAAAAGAGTAATTTTGTTCATGAAAGATAAATGTTTCTTGGAAATTTCTCAAAAAAATATATTTAAATTTGAATTAAAAAAAGAATCCGTTACTTTTGTATGCCTTTGTGAATTTCTCTTGTCGCTAGACAAACACTGCCTGGTCACGGCCGATTTTTCAGAGCGAATGAGTTTTTAGACATGGCAGCCTTCTTGTTTAATTGGGATAAAATAGATTTTAAGGAGCACCTGAATTTACTCATTAATCAATACGATCCAGATCAAGCTTAACAAAAGCACGCATCTTAGTTGCAATAAGAGGAAATGCATGCCAATAGTCGAGAGCAAAACATGCTCATGATGAACAATTTTCCAATTCATCATACCGGTAGCAACCAAATAGTGAATTGAGTTATGTTTATTATTTACATTGTTAGGAAAGCTTGTATGAATTCCAAGCATTTTTCATCACTTCTACGATGGATTTAATTAGTACTAACCTCCATCAAAAGAATAAAATTAAAAGAATCATGGCACAAGTATCCATTAACATTTTTACCATGCTTTTTTTGGCAAATGCACCAAAAACCAATTTGGATCGGAAGCTCGAATAAAGTAGATAGACTAGCCTTTATACTGACTATCTAGAGCATGTAACATTCCAACAACTTGACTAATCTTTCATTCTGCCTTTTCATAGGTATGCCTATGCATTGGTAACATTCCAACAAATATATATCAGTTCAACAAATTTCTACTTCATTATCAAGTTGTTAAAGAGCTTGACAAAAAATCTACAATCAGTGGTAGGGCAATGTAGCCAAATTGAACAACAATTGGACAAAGGCAAGTACTTGTCCTAGCAAGCTTCAGGGTACTTAGCTTTGCCAACTTTTCAACTAAAATTCTGTGGGCAATCTATTGAGATGAATTGATGTTAATGTAACTTACGTGTAACCTATTGGTTAAATAAGTAGTGGAATACCATGGAGGGATATTGTTTAGAATTAAGAACAAACACGGTCAAACATCTTTACAGTAAGTACTGTACTGGTACCATGTCAGCCTGGAGTCATCATAGTCTTCAAAATGAATCAGTTTCTTGCTGAACAATTTTCTTGATCTAAAGAACTCCTGCAACCTTTTGCTGCAATTCATAGGAGAAACATTAACTATTGAAATCTGAAGTACTAAATGAGAGGAAGCATAACCAAAGACGATAGAATTAGCCTCAATAGAAAAAATAGGGGAAAAACAAAATTATAAAAGGAGCAATGAACTACCAGGGCTTAAAATTCTTATGCATTTTGTTACAGACGTTACTGCAGTCAGTTTATCAGGGCCTGCAAAATAAAAATCTATGAGATAAATGCATGATAATGAAGTAAGTAAAAATCAAATTGTATTGGACAGTTCATTCACCTTCAGCTTTCATATCTTTTCCTGAAAGGACTTCTGTCACTGTAGATGAATACTCTGACAGAACTTGATCGCCCACCAGATTAGCCTCCCCAGATTCATGAGATGACCTATACATTACATGTCTTACTGAGTAAAGTAGTGGGTGCATTAATATTTTACGAAATATTCAATATGAGAAAGGGAGCAAATACCCTGAAACATTGTCGACAGAAGCACAAGCATCCAGAGCTGGCTGGCAAGTGTAGTTAATCCCTTCACAGTCAAGATCAAAATCAACTAGCAGCTCAGAGAAGGAAAAATTTGCACCAAATGCGTCTAAATTAGGCAAATCCATGTCAAAAAAGTCAGCTTCCTTTTCTGACTCAGATGCTGATATCTCATTGGTAATTGGTGTATCCATGCCCTCTGCAACATCAGAACCATCAAAATCTAGCCTCCCTTTTACATGATCCCTCTTATTGAGCCTCTTAAAGTTTGGTTTGACTGGTGAAGAAGAAGAAATGCAATGGTTCCTCTCCACAGAATAGAATGCCATTTGTTTGTATGGGCTCACTCTAATTCTCTCCGATGAAATCACAGTGCAGTTAGTAGGAGTGATCTCTTGAGGAGTATTGTTAGCACTGCCATTAGCAGTGAAAGAATTTGCCAACGGAGATTTATCACCTTGAGAGCAAACCGGTTGTGGTGGTGTGTTTGGAACTGATGAATTTGTTGGAGCGGGTAGCGAAGTCTGATTGAACAAACTCTTAGCAACACTGGATCCTTGAGCTACACATTCATTGGATGCACGGTTATGAGGTGATAATTCAACCACAGAAGAAGTCTGAGCAGTATCTTGATTAGTTACCGCATTGTTTGATTGTGTACCTGTATAAACGCGGCAGGCACATAAGAGTGTTATTGGTACTTTAAATATTAAATTCAGAAATTTGCAAGGAAACAAATTTATGTACATAACCTTGAAGAAACTCTACCTTTATTCGGCAGTCTCTTGGTGGGCAACTTAGAACGAGATTTCTTTGCAGGGGCTTCTGGCAGAGCCTTTGAGCCTGTTCTCTTTCTTGTGAACGGAAAACTTGAAACTGCCGTTGAAATATGTTCTCGCCCCAAAACATTGTTAGAAGGGTGGGACACAGGTATAACAGTTGGTGTATTCTGCGCTAGACAATCTGATGGCAAGGCACCAAGAAATTAAGAATACAATCAAAACATATGCAAGCATACTAAGACATTGAGCTTTAAAATTTTGCTCAACTTATGGATAGCATACAGTGAGAAGAACCCAAAACCCTGAAATCGTGACTTGTGAGTCATTTATGAAGACTAGTGCTGGAATGGTGCTAATGAGTAAACGATCCCAGCAGTGCACCAATAACAGGGATGACCCCGATAGGGAATTAAAATACCAGACCACTGGATGATTTTGGTTCAGATAATGTTAAAAAAACACTTCCACTTAAAAACTTGGGGTGATATGTAGGGACCAAACTATAGTATTCGAAACTATGTTTTAGCTCTAATTAGGAACTAGAAAGTAAAGGTTTCTGATCTGGTGATCTGATCTGCGGTAAAATAAATAAATAAATAAAAACCCCATAACACAACTCGCAGTACTACCCTCATGAAGCAAGTGATTAATTCTGTAAAATCCCTGTTCAATTAGGGTTCAGATCATCATTCTTGATACTACTTTATACTCAAAAAGTGAAATTTCTCAGACAAGTAATGAAACAAGTAAAGTTACAATCCTTACAAACTGCAAGTCAACTACCAGCAGCAAGTCAGAGTTAAAGTTGAGCTAGATCTAGAGAAATGAATGAAAAATTTTCGAGGGCAAAAGGACAAATAATAAGCAAACCAGGTACATTTGACTAGGTCAGAAGTAGATTTGAAGTGCGTACCTGAAGGGGATCCAGTTGAGGGAACAGATTGAGGAAGCACGACCATTGGTTTTGTCGGCCTCATTGACGGGGCCTGTATCGTGGGCATAGATGAACTTGCATTGTAAGCGTTCATGACATCTTGCATACCCTGTAAAAGCGTCTGTATCCTCAATTTTTCTTGGTCCAAACGAGCCCTCTCCTGATCCAGCATCACCTTCTCCTCCTTCAAGCATATATACTCGTTTAACATCGCCATCAAACTCAACAAACTCTTCGGAGCCTGTATTCAAACACCACTTAGAATCCATAAACTATAATTCAAAACCAAAAACCCAATTCCAGCAACAAAAAGAAATTAAAAAAAAATTATATGGGCACCTCGTTGACTGGAGACTTAGAAATGAGAGAGGCGGCTTCCGTTCTGAAGATAGAACGAGTTTCGGAGAAGTTGTTGTCGCAGAGATAGCGGTCAACGATGAATGCGACTTGGATGGGAGTAACCTTTCCCTTCGCAAAATGGTTATCTGATCGTCTAGATCTGGTTTGCTTCCCCATTTTCTCTCTTCACTTCACAAATGGAGCTGAAGAGAAGAGAGGTGAGGAAAGATGCTGAAATATTTGAAGAAAGGATGATTTGGAGGTAAAAGAAAGAGGGAAAGGAGTGAAAGAGCGGAGACAGCACAAGTGAAAGCGCGGGAGTTTTTGAAATTTTTGGTCGAAAAAAATTAGTTTAAGGAGTTCACAAAGCGTTTTAGCGGTTAATGGGTATTTGGGCTTTTCTACGCGCGAAACCCACCCGGTAAATAATGAAATCAAGGGCCATAGCCTCCCCAAGATATTGAAAAATTTTCATAACCTCCCCGAATCACTGTGACGGTGAGGTCTGATTTGTTTATCTTATAACTTAGACGTCAATTAATGACCACGGCTGCACAAAGGAGGTTGTTGAAAGTTCTCCATGCCTTTTGATCTTTAACGAGATGGCACTAAAATCGAGCTATTTAATACTCTTTACAAATATTTTTTCCCACTTTAGAGTGTGTTTGAAACTATTGTACTGTAAAAAAATCACCGTAGAGGAATATTATAAGAAGAATCAGCTATTAATTAATTGTGTCATCTCAAAAAGTTTAAAGTGTTTAGTAAAATAATTGCTTAAAATTACCGTATTGTTTAAAAGTTATGAATATGTATTTTGTAAACTTGATTTTCAAAAGTTAATTCTTAATGAAAGTATAAAATGATACAAAAAAATTATAAAAAACTTACATTATTAGTATTTAATCTAAATATTATAATAAAATAAAATAAAATAATTAAATATATTTATTTATTTTTATTAAAATAAGTTAAAATAAAATTTCAAAAAGAACACTGAAGAGCCACCATCATCCACCGTCCCTTAGCTATCAGTCGTCGCAGATCGGTGTGTGGAGCGACATCGCAAGCTCTAAGAGACTCGTTAGAAGCCTCTATGCGTGGATCCACTAACAGTTTTTCTATTCTAGTCGTAAATCAACCAGATCGGATGGTTAAATTTTCGATCTCCAAATTTTAACCGTTCAATCCCACTGATTTATAGTCAGAACGGTGAAACGGTCAGTGATCCATATCCAAAGGCTTCTGACGAGCCTTTTGAAGCTAGCGATGCCGGTCCAAGCGTCGATCTGCCATGGCCGACGGTTGACAGTGGTCGAGATGGTATTGTGCTCCGATGACAAATTTAAATTCTTTTAAAGAAGGAATTTAAAAAGTACAAAATATATTTAATTTTATTAACTATTTAATTAATTTTAACATTTTAATATTTAGGGGTAGTTTTGGATTTATATTATAGTTTATGGCAATTTTGGTATTTTAACATATCCAAATTTTAGCTTTTCAAGATCAGATTTTTAAAAGTTGTCTTTACCTACTTTTGTAATCTAATTCAAAATAATAATAATAATAATAAAGATTCCTGGGGTAGCAACTTTTTGGACATTCAGTTTTCAAAGGTTTTACCGAATACCAAAATAGTTGTAGTTAGTAGCAGAATTCAAAAGCTGCCATACAACAGGAACCCCAAATGCACACTTAATTTAGAGATAAAAATTTTACCTTTTCGTTTATTCTACTTCTTTAAAAACTTTGCTATGGAAATTTTAGGTTTTTTAAATTATGAATTTAATACTTTTTATTATGTATCTTAGATTGTATATTCTTCTCTCGTATGCTCTTACTATATTATTTAGGATAAAAATTAAAATATTTTGGAAAATTAGTAGGAATGTCATTATTTTATGAGCCTTTAAAAAAAAAAGAAAAAGAAAACTCTCTAATTTTTTGCATGTCATGACCCTCTAGACCGAGAAAAGATTGAAATATCTATGATCACCATTACAATCTCCAACTATTTAACTTACATATTAACTCCTCTCCATTTTCAATCCCTCATATTTAAAAAAAAAAATTCTAAGTGCCTATTTGGTTATAAATTTTGTGTTTTTGATTTTATAATTTATATTTCAAAATGAAAAGAGAAGATATGTTTATGTGCTTTTCAAGGAGAATAAATAATAGATAATATATTTAGTTAAGTGAATTTTGTGTTTTTATTTGAAAATGGGTGATAGTTGAAAAAATTTTAAAAATATATTTATTAATTTTTAAATATGATGAAATATAATATTTAATAAAAAATTATTTATATTAAAATTATAAAAATTATTTAAAGTAAAAAAAGGAAGAAAAGACAAATTATATAAAAATAAAAAAGTTGAGAGAGGGGAGAAAACATTAAAAAAAATTGTTTTCACTTTCAAGAAAATGTTGCTTCACTTGGTTGTACGTGAGTTATATTCAATTGAATAATTTTCAGCCTTTTTTTTTTCTAAAAAACATATCCAAATAGAAACTGGACATTCTCCAATGTTTTTGGTTTGAAATGGCGACAAAGTGAGTCACGGAACGGCCATTAAGTTTTTTTTGACATTTCTATGTTAAAAAAAATATACTTAAAATAAGCTTAATAGTGCATTTTTAATGTATGAATGTTGTATTCTGGTATTTTTCATTGAAATCGTGTTGGAGATGAAAAATGATGGCTAAAAATTGATCTCAACGTCCGACAACTTTTTGTCAGATAGTGTTTGATGTCCAATAGCGTTGACAAAAATTTGTTTGAGAGTGTCTGATAACGTCCAACAGGCATCTATCAAATACTATCTAACATCTGACAGACATCTGTCAGATAGTGTCTCACGTCCAACAGTGTTCAATGGACATCTAATGTCAATTATCATCTTCAATCTCTAGCCATTTCCATCATTTTCATCCCAAATCAAGCTTCCAAATTCAACATAATTTCAGTTTTCAATCGAAATGCAAGTTAGAATGCAATCAATCGTACATTATGGTTGATGCCCAAGTCTGATTCAAAGCAAATGACATCTTTTTATACTTCCTATCTTCCAATCTTGTAACTACTTGTAATGACCTTTTCTAATATATTTTTATTTTAGGATTTTTTTGGGATGTTTTTAATTTGTTGTTTTAATTGTTGCCTTTATTTGGTTAGTCCGTGATTTGTGGCTTGATTTGGATTGCTCTTACCCTTAAGGAGCTAGAGGTTTTGCTATAAGGTTTATCAAATAATTATCAACGCAATTAAGCTTTACTCTGTCAAAATTGGTGTTCTTCTTGTTGGTTGTTTCATTGGTATCACAGCAGCGATTTGGCATTATATGAATAGCGAAAGGGACTAGAACAAAAGAACAACAATGACATCTTAAAGAAAGTGTGTAGCAGTTGAAAGAGACTTCTGACCCGCAAGCTATGGATTTGAAGGAATTGTCTTAGATGATGATAGCAATCAATCTCAAAGTTGATCAACTGGTTGGAAAATCAGGGAATTTAAGTATGTCATTGGAGGGTGGCAGTCTCATCCATACTAAACTAAGAACTAGGTTTAATTTTGGTTTGCACTTCATTCAAATGAAATTTACTAAATTGAATTTCCCAAGTTTTGAGGGGGAAAATCCTGGTGGATGGTTACTTATGTGTGAACAATTTTTTCAAGTATAATGGGGTGGAGGAATATGATATGTTGGGATTGACAACCATTCATCTAGAAGGAAAGGCCTCAGAGTGGTTTCAAAATTATGAGATGGCTTTTAGAGAAACTAATTAAAAACAATTCTCAGCTAATTTAATTGAGAGGTTTGGCCTTGGTGTCTATGATAAACTAGTTGGTCAACTTACTAAATTGCAATAAACTACAACAGTAAGGAGTCACTAGTAACAGTTTGAAGCTTGATGGCCAGAACTCAGGAATTACCTAAGTTTGTTTATGCAATGTTTTGTAAGTGGATTAAAAGATATCATAAAAAATTAGGTAGCCATGTTTCAACTGAAAACGTTGGTTCAGGTGGTCGAGTTGGCATTATTACAAGAAGGTACCATGGAAGCAGTGATCAAAGAGGCCAAGGTCTCAAAAAAATGCCAATCACCCATGTTGCACCTATGTTGGAGGCTGAACAGAGCTTTATGCGACCAATTCCTCCAATCAAACGAATCTCTCTTGTCAAAATGCAAGCATGAAGGAATAAAAAGTTGTGTTACTATGGCAACAAGAAGTTCAAACCTTGGCACAAATGTAAACCACCACAGATTTATTGGGATAATGTCATAAACCTCCATTGCCTTTTGACTTAATATCAACAATATGTACCTTTGCTCTTTTGCCTAAATTTAGTCTCTATGTTTTGAAAAAGAGATAATTGACGTCCTTTCTTTTAAAATCACTGTTAGATGACATAATTTTTTCGTCAAAATGTTCTATATTTAAATTTACTTAAGTATCCTTCTTCTTTGGTTTTGTCAAGAGAAAATTTCGTATTGATCTAGAAATTTCTCATCTCCTCAGCCTGAACTCTAGTTACTATGTAGTGCAACTCATCTGGTGATGGTGGCATCCTCTTCTTTCTAATCTCATTCATGGGCTTCTTCACCTGACCATGACCACTTCCCTTGCTTTTTTTTTTAAAAAAAAAAATCTAAATCCATAATTTTATGAAATGAATTTAGGTGATGAGGATGGAGAACTCTATTTGACTGGGAAGGAAATTGTGATGATCGATTTTGTAGATAAGCTTGGTACGAGGGAGGAGATTATGAATCGGTTGAAATCGTTAAAGGTATGAAGGTGTGGGCTTTTTGGGTGGTGTGATATTTGGATTAAAGAGAGAAAGATGGAGGAGGAGGATAAAGAAATCGGGTTTGGGTGGAGGTTTGATTAGGGTGGATGAAGTAATGAAGAGGTGAAGAAGATTTATGAAATCGAGTGGAAGAAATGAAATGGATGAAGAAAGAAATTAAACTCCTTAGCTTTCCTCTCCCTGTAACCAACATAGAGTCTAAGTAAAAAGAAAGAAAAAATCTGTTACCAAATTGGCGATAGACTTGAGCTTGTTCTCCTTAATGACAGCAGAGATAGTAACAACAAATGATCAACAGTAGGCATTAAGGTGTTTAAGTTAAAGAGAATTTTGGTTAAGGCAAAATTTGCAAGTAGATCTGAGACAAGAAGAAGAGGTTTTGAGAGGATAAAAAAGATGCTTATCATGAGATTTAGAGTTAAGTGATAAAGGATGAACAAGCTTGGAGGCGGAGTAAGCCATAGCCATTTTGTTTGATTCCTAAATTTCAATTTGATTCGGTGACTACATGTTTTTGGATTGATATGGTGGTTGAGAGAAACAAAATTGTGTAGGAACCTCCTGCCAAATCTGAACACTTCAAGACTGCGAAATAACTCCTAGGACCAAGATCTTATGAGCATATGCTTCAAAATTTTGATTTGCTTTCTCACTACTTTAGTTCCTGGGTATGTTTGAAAATTGTCTAAACAAGACGTGTTGGCATCTTAAAATCACTAGACTATAACGGATAAACAGATGGATGAACAGTAATATATAAACAATATATTATAAACAGTGATTGGTAAACAGTAAAATGTGAACAGTATCGGTGAACAATACTATGTAAAATAGTGAACAGTGAACTACATGAACAATACTATATGAAAAGTATTGATGAACAGTAACAACTCGTTCACTTCAACTCTAATAACACTGCCATAATTCATCTTTTTGTTTATGTTAATCCCTATCCAATTTTGACTAGTAAACATAATCCTATTACGCTTAGTCTAACTAATTTTCTGGGCTCTTAGAGCTTAAACTCATCAAGTCTTGAATTAGACCTTGAATACTTAATTAGGTTTAACCCAATTTTGTGTAGGCTTTTAATTAATCACATTAATTATAAGCCCAATAATTTAATTAATTAATTGACACAAATACTGTATTATTTAATTAATCAAATTAATAAAATAACAAGTTCATTTACTAGTCAAATATATTTAGTTTAATATGTGGGCTTTATTCTCTAATAAACCCAATTGAATTAAATAATTAATTTCTCAAGTCAAATCCTTGTTCAAACAATTTATATTAGTTACCCAGGGGACCTTAATGAACATATTTAATTAAAAGCTCCAATAAGTTAGATCCAGTACCTTGTTATCTCATAATTGTAGTGAGCTCCATCTATTAACTTTGGTCCATTATATTATAGGTTCAAAGCTACACTCTTGAATTAAATATTCTTTACAGAAAGCTTAATAATTTAATCTGATTAAATTATTTCTTTAATCTATATCCATTGAGCATCAGGTTTATATAACTTTCCTTCATGAAATACTAATAATCGGAGCTAGGTATGATTTATCGTGTTTTTCCTTCAATTATATCTTGAGCCCTTGATACTAGTTTTACACCATTTAAATGAGTTGGGATTTATTAAAATAAACCTTAATTTAATGAACAACTTTTATTAAACACTCGACGAAGATTTTTCTCAAATAAAACTTTGTAAAACCATCAAGGTGGTGGTATTCTGCAATTCTTTCAGAGTCATAAATTCCATATCTATAGTATAATGTCTACTAGCATACAGATCTTATAATCCCAACTAACCAAGGTATTGACCATACTCTTTTAAATCTCACTTTTTACTCTAGTTAAAGATCATAACCTATATACTATAGGTACACTACCCACTTAAGATTAAGATATGAATGCCTTTAGTACTTGAGTGTAGAAATTCACATTCGATCACGGTATTTCCACCAAATGGATAATTTAAAGATCACAAGTGTCTTTTTCTTGAAGTCTCCACTTAAAATGGTTAGAGACTAATCATTTCCCCATTAAAGACAAACGACATAACAGCCTTATCCAAACAAAGCGCACAGCTTTTGTTTATAGGTCGTGAACTAGTTTTGAGCTATGAAAAAGTTTTATATCTTAGATATATCTCATATATACAGAAATTTTGTCAATGTACAAGCTCTGGAGCCTTTAGTCATTGATACAATCAAACTTGGGTAATTTATAAATAATAACTTTTATTCATTTAGAACAATAATGTTTACATATCATAGAAAACATCCATACTCTTAGGACATATTTCTAACAAATTGAGTTAGGGTTGAATCGATTTTGATTGATGGAGGAGTGAAGTAGGATGACCCAAAAAAAATGGAAGAGAGATTGGGTGGTTGTTGAATCGAAGAAGGGGTTGAAGTTGATGGAGGAGAGATGGCAGAATCACGAAGGAGGAAAAGTATTTCACGGGTTGGAGGGAAGGAAGGAGAAAGAATAGATAGTTATGAGCTTCTCAGTTTGGCGATTTCTAGTGATAGGATCATTGGAGAAGTGAGATCTAGGATGGGTGATAGTGGAGGAAAGAGAGAAGGCCATGGACAGTGGCACAAAGTGGAGGGGGGTAGATGAATATGATAGGGAGAGAGGGGACGTGCTGAGTGTGTAACATGAAATAACCAAATTACCCCTTTAAGTTCAACATATTTACAAATAGTTAACGATGATTTTAATAGAAGGGAGGTCCATGATGTCTTTTTGAAAACATAAGGATTAAATTTAGTCAAAAGTGCAAACAATCCATATTGGTGATATTTAGCCAAAAGGTAGGAAAGGTCTATGACCTTAGTCCACAAATTTATTTTTTATAAAGGGAAGATTAAGAGGGCACAAATGATGGAGAAATGGTTACAAAGGATCAAGAGGAGGAATCATTAGTGTCTCTTCATGCTTTGGCAAGGGCTGGCTCTTATTAAACCATAAGGATTACAGGAAATATCAAGAAGAAGGGTATTATAATTTTGGTCGATTCTGTCAGCAAATATAATTTTCTGAATGTGACAGTGACAAACTGTATAGGTTATGATGTGCAATAAGATAAACCATTAATGGTCACAACAGCTAATGGCAAAAAATTTGTTAGTACTACCCCTTTTAAGCAATTAGCAAAGAGCATGCAAGGAAATGAGTTTTAAGCAGACATGAGATAAATTCCCTTAAAGGGATATGATATGGTGTAGGGGATACAATGGCTTTCTCAACTAGAACTTTAAAATTTATGGATGGAGTTCAAGTGAGAAGGAAGAAGAATAGAGTTAAAGAAGTCAACAATGGGGCCTTTGAAGCTAGTTTCGACTGCCTTTATGGAGAAGGACCTTAAACAAGTACACCAAGTTTGCTGATGCCTATGTTTTTTCATTGATAGTGGATTCATGTGTTAAAACTTCTACTGTTGTAAAAGTTACAAAAGAGGAGCTAGAAAAGTTAGATCTTTTATTTGATAAATATATGGGTGTATTTATGGAACTTAAAGGTTTATCGCCACCAAGGGCTTAAGATAATGGAATTACTTTGCTACCTGATAATGCTCCTCCAAATATAAAACCATATAGATACCCACATGTGCAAAAGGCGAAGATTGAAAAAATGATCAAGGAGCTGTTTGAAGTTAGGAATATACAAAAAAGTGTAATTCCATTCCTTTCTCCAATTCACTTAGTCAAGAAGGATGACACTTGGTGGACGTGTGTGGATTTTAGAGCTCTGAACTCTATCGCTATCAAGGATAAATTTCCTATGCCTATCATTGACGAGCTTTTGGATAAGCTACTTAGAACTAAGTTCTTCTCAAAGTTAGACTTATGTATGGTTATCATTAGATTGGGGTGCATTTCAATAATGTTCATAAAATAGCCTTTCAAACTCATGAAGAGCACTATGAATTTTTGGTTCTGCCCTTTAGTCTCATGAATGCTCCGTCAACTTTTTAGAGTCTTATGAATAAAGTTTTTCAACCCTCTTAAGGAAATTTGTGCTAGTATTTTTTGATGATATATTAGTTTATAGTACAGGATGGGAAAAGTAACTTTTATTTGACTTTTATTCTTGAATGCGATGCATTGGGAGAAGGTATAAGAGCAGTTCTACTATAAGAGGGCAGATCTATAGCTTATTTTATCAAGGGGTTGTCTCCAAAAAAACTGGGAATGTCTACTTATGAAAAGAAAGCGTTGGGGGTAGTGTTTGTACTGCTAAAATGGTGGCCTTACTTTATATAGAGGCATTTCAAAGTTTATACAGATCATTTCAATTTGAAATATATGTTGGAGCAATGTATATCCACACCCATATAGCAAAAATGGCTTACTAAATTGATTGGTTATGATT
The DNA here is from genome assembly GCA_013180625.2 of Boswellia sacra. Taxonomy (NCBI): domain Eukaryota; kingdom Viridiplantae; phylum Streptophyta; class Magnoliopsida; order Sapindales; family Burseraceae; genus Boswellia; species Boswellia sacra. Next base: position 574,372 of record SNVD02008589.1, read on the forward strand.
TTGAAATTATTTATGGATATGGGAAAGAAAATAAGGTAGTTGATGCCTTATTTAGGCTTTATAAGTCCGCTCTAAATGTGTCAGTGATGGCAATATCATTTCCTATTGGTGTATGGGTGGAACAACTCAAACAAGAATGGCAACACGATCAAAAAAAATTTAGAAATTGATTTAAGAAATATTTGAGAGTCTTGCCTCTCATTTCAAATTCACTTGGGAAAAAAAATCTGCTGTAGGATAAAAGAATACTATAGTTAGGGAAACATTCAGCTTTGAAGCAATTAATTATGACTGAGGCTTATGGTGGGACGAAAATAGGTCACTCAGGTGTTAAAAAGACATTAGCAAGGATTAGACAATCCTTTTATTGGAAAAAAAAAATATGAAAAGATACTTGTTCTTTTGTTACAGCTTGCGACATTTGCCAAAGGAATAAAAATGAAAACGTGAAAACGTGTTATCTTTATAATTGCTTTAGCCTTTCCCAATTACTGAGCACAATTGGACTGATATATTAATTGATTTTATAGAAGGATAGCCTAAGTCACGTGATAAGTAGGTTATTTTTGTAGTGGTGCATAGGTTGAATAAGTATGCACATTTCATGCCTTTAAGCCATCCATATAATGTCTTTGATGTTGTTCAGTTGTTTCTAGATAACGTGTTTATGTTGCATGGGTTACAAAACTCTATAGTGAATGATCGAGATAAAGTTTTTACAAATAATTTTTGGTAAAATCTATCCGTGTTATTGTGAACTTGTTGAAGAATACTTCATACCAACTCCATAGAAATGACTAGATTGAAGTGGTTAACAAGTGCTTAGAATAATATTTGAGATTATGGTAGGTGACAGACTAAAAGAATGGGTGAAATGGCTTCCCTTGGCTCAGTGGTGGTATAATACTTCTTATCATTTGTCAACTCGGATGACATCGTTTGAAGTTGTTTATGGTAGGCCACCCCCTTCTCATATTACTTATATACCTGGTGAAACTAGTATGGTGACAATTGATTTAAGTTTAGGGGATATGGATACTATGATACGATTATTGAAGGCTGATTTGACTCAAGCTCAGGATAGGATGAAATTGTATACTGATAAAAAGAAATCTAATAGATCATTTGATGTGGGTGACATGGTCTTCCAACTTGTCTATGAAAGGAAACATGTAGTTGTCTCCAAGATTCTATGGCACTTACAAGATTATTCAAAAGATTGGACAGGTTGCTTATGAGTTAGAGTTGCCTGCAGAGTCCAAAATTCATCTTGTTTTTCAGGTATCCTATTTGAAGAAGAAAATTGAGAGGTTGTCACTCCGATTATCGAGTTACCAACAATTCAGGATGATGAGCATTTACAGCTTGAACTCATTTTGTTGATAGATCAACGAGTAGTCAAGCATAACAATCGTTCTATAATGCAATGATTGGTTCATTGGTCTAATTCATTTCCTGAAGATGCAACTTGGGAGGATGTGTTTAAGTTATCATAAGAGTTTCCTTTGTTTCTACCTTGAGGTCAAGGTTTTCTAAAGGGGAAAGGAATGTAATTATCCTTTTTGATATCTTTTTATTTTGGGGATATTTTATTTTTGGGATGTTTCTAATATGATATTTTAATTACATGATTTATTTGGTTAGTTCATGATTTGTGGCTTAATTTGGATTGCTCTTACTCTTGAGCAGCTAGGGGTTGCTATAAAGGTTGTCAAAGAATTATCAATATAACTAAGCTTATACAATTAAGCTTTATTCTGTCAAATTTGTGTTTCTTCTTCCTAGTTGTTTCATTACTCCTCTCTTACACAAGAACGAATGGGTTTTTTTCGCTGCTTTCTGAAAAACAAAACAAAGCTTGATTTTTGTTTAAGTGAAGTGAAGTGATTGATTCAATAGAGTGGCAGTTGAGAGAGGTTGGGTTTAAGGAAAGGAGAAAGAATGAAAAAAGGTAGTTTGGTCTTTTCTCAGTTTAAAGGGTCATGGCATGCAAAAAACTAGGGAGTGGATTATTTTTAAAAGAGGTCCGTAAAATAAGGACATCCCTACTAATTCCCCAAATATTTTATCTTTATTTTTGTGCTAGATCGACGAGTAGTCAAGTATAACAATCGTCCTATAGTGCAAGGTTGATATATTAGTCCAATTCATTTCTTGAAGATGCAACTTGGGAGGATGTGTTTAAGTTACCAAAAGATTTTCCTCTATTTCTACCTTGAGGTCAAGGTTTTCTGAAGGGAAAGGGAATGTAATGTCCCTTTTTCATATCTTTTTATTTTGGGAATATTTTATTTTGGGAATATTTTATTTTTAGGATGTTTTTAATATGTTGTTTTAATTATTTGCTTTATTTGGTTATTCGTGATTTGTAGCTTAATTTGGATTGCTCTTACTCTTGAGGAGTTAGGGGTTTTCCTATAAGGGTTATCAAGGAATTATTAATATAATTAAGTTTATACAATTAAGCTTTATTATGTCAAAATTAGTGTTTCTTCTTCTTAGTTGTTTCATTACTCCTCTCTTATAAAGGAATGAATGGGTTTTTTTTGCTGCTTTCTGAAAAATGAAACAAAGCTTGATATTTATTTAAGTAAAGTGAAGTAATCGATTCAATGGAGTGGCGGTTGAGAGAGGTTGAATTTAAGGGGATGACAAAGAATGAAAAAGCGTAAGTTTGGTCTTTTCTCGATCTATAGGGTCATGGCATACAAATGTTAGATAGGTACCCTAAGAGTGATGGATATTTTCTGTAAATTTCTAAAAATATCGTTAATAAATAAAGTTGTTTTATTTATTTTACCAAATATGATTGTATCAAAACTAGTTCACAACCTATAAATAATAGTTGGACATTTTGCTTCGACAATGTTATTGTATAGCTTGTCTTCAATGGGAAAATAATGAGTCTCTAACTGTTTGAAATAGAGACTTTTGGACAAAGACACATATGCATTATGAATGTATTGAACTCAACGGAAAAATAATGAGTCCCTAACCATTTGAAATGGAGACTTCAGGACAAAAGCACATGTGCATTATGAATGTATTGAATATGATCATGTGGAATTATATAATTTGGTGGAAATACTATGACCAAATGTTTACATTATCACAACCAAGCACTATAGGCATTCCTACCTTAATCCTGAGTAAGTAGTGTAACTCTAGTATGTAGGCTATAGTCTTTAATTAGAATGAAAGGTGAAATCTAAAAGAGTAATGTCAATACCTTGGCTAGTTAGGATTGTATAATATATATATATATATATATATATATATATATATATATGTATGTATGTATGTATGTATGTATGTATGTATTAGTAGACACTATATCATGATATGGAATTCATGACTCCTAAGAGATTACACAATACCATCTTGCTGTTTTTATAAAAGGTTTTAAGTGATAGAATCTTGGCCAAGTATTTAATGAAAAGTTATTCATTAAACTAAGATTTATTTGAATAAATTTTAAATCACTTAAACGATGTAAAACTAGTATTAAGGGATCAAAATATAATTAGAGGGGTAAAACGATAATATACCTAGCTCTAATTATTAGTATTTCATGAAGAGTATTTATGTAAACATATTGCTCAATGGATAGGGCTTAAACAAAATAATTTAATCAGATTAGATTACTAGTTTTTCTATAAAGAATATTTAATTCAAAAGTATAACTTTAGACCTATAGTGGAGTGGACTAAAGTTAATAAGTAGGGCCCACTATAATTATTAGATAACAAGGTTCTAAGTCAAACTTATTGTAACTTGTAATTAAATATGTCTATCAAAGTCTCCTGAGTAACTGATTGTATTATCTGAACACGAGACTAAAACATGAAAAATAATTATTTAATTTAATTGATATTTTATTGAGAATAAAATTTCAGATGTTAAATTAAATATGTTAAATTGTAAATGGGCTTATTATTTAATTAAAAGAGTTTAATTAAATAAATAAGCTAATAGGTTTGATATTTAATTAAATAAGTAATTGGGCTTATTGGGCCTATTAATTAATTAAATATGATTTAATTAATTTACAGTTTAATTTGGAATTAAAGAGGCTACTAGTTATTTGAGTTAGACTCAAATATATAAAAGTCAAATTAGATTATATCAAATTTGTAGAAACTTAATTAAATTATAAGTTTAATTAGATTTATATAAGAATTAAAATAATCCTAATAAAATACTAAGTCCATATATTATAGTTTAACCAGGAAACATGAGAAGTATATAAACAATTAAGGTTTTCAATCTAACCCTTAGAGGACATAGGGCAAAAAATGTAAGAGAGCCCCCTGCCTTGGATTTTACGCCAATCTCATGCCTTCCTTCTAGGGGTGGCAATTTTCGACTCGACACGCGAGCACGACTTGATAGGACACGGGTTTAAGTGGGTTTGGGTTTTGGCTTATTCATGTTTGTGTCGAAGATGTCAACCCGTTTAATAATCGTGTCGTGTTCGGGTTGAGAGTCTTCGACACGCGAACACGACTATGACACGACTTCGAGTGTCGGATTATGAATCCGACATAATCTGACACTCGATATAAGACATACCGAGTGTCAGACGACACAAGATATATCGAGTGTCGGTTTACAATCCGACACTTGATGTCTTCAAAAATAAACAAATATCGAGTGTCGGTTGTGCATCCGACAAGACTCAACACGACTTGACACCTAATTGTGACCATTTTTTCAATTTTTCTAAAATTGAAACCTAATTCTAATTCACTGAAAATTGGAAAAGGAAGGAAACCTAATTGATAAAAATCAAAGTAACGCAACCCATTTATCATTCGTGTTAGCGTGTCGTGTTGTGTTATCCATTTAATAATCATGTAATGTTCGTGTTGAGACTTAGTGACACGAATAATAAACGGGTCATATTCGTGTTAGATCAATCTTTACCGTGTCACAGCTCGAGACGACACGAACACGACTCACGAACACAAATTGCCAACCCTACTATAGGAGCCATCTAGGGTCTCTTGGCTTCACATTTGAGCTACCTAGCCTCCTAATCAGTTTCCTATGTGTTCTCAAGTAATTATTTAGTCAAAATAAACTTTTACAAGTGTTATTCAAATTGATATTCAGTCATACTTGAGAATCAAAGTGGTGAAAAGGCGCAAAAAATTTTAAAAACCTATATTCGCTAGATCCTAGTCCCAAAACTATTTCCGCAGCATTAATTTGATCAAGTTTGAGTTTGGGATCCAATACCAACAAATTGGGAGTAGGTTTTTTTTGAAGGAGGCACCTAAAATAGGGACATTACTAATTTTCCAAATATTTTGTCTTTATTTTCATTTTTGGATTTTGTTAGTTGATTAATTACGTTTAGACTTAAATGTTTTGGGTAACCCATAATCTTAATAATAATATATTTAATCCCACTAATTATTGTCTTTTTTTTAAACTAAAAATGAGTTAAAACTCGTGTCTTTGTTTTGTTTTTGTTTTTGCTTTTTTTTTTTTTTGTGTGATGGTGGTGTAAGGTGGGGGATTACGGGGCGTGGTTAAATTTCAAATTGATAATCATGTATACGTATAGAGCACTTTTGGTTCACATGGTGGTTGTTGTAAAGGAGGGATCGAGTTTGCTTGGAAGGTGTTCAATGAAATGCCGAAGTCAGACTTTGTTTCCTGGAGCCGGATGATGTTGAAGCTGGAGTGACTCCAGATGATGTGGAAGTAAACTTGGTGAGAAGTCACCATCCAAGGAAAAGAACTGAGAAGTCAACGAATAGAACTGACAAGTTATGGTGCAGCGATGCACATCATGATCTAGTTGTTCCTGCCCTTCAGAAGAGGTTTAGAGTAAAACGTTTCTCTCAACGTTGATATCCATCTCCTGCATAAAATTCTGGTTGGATTGGTATCTTTCTTTTATAGTTATTGCATTTGCAGGAACCTTCAGTTGCAGTACCTTGATATGTATCCAATTCATTGGCCCGTGAGCTCAAAGCCTTGAAGCTATGAGTTCCCTATAAAGGACAATTTTTTGCCAATGGATTACAAGTCTGTATGGGAAGCCATGGAATATTGCCAGAAACTTGGGTTAACAAGGTCCATTGGAGTAAGCAATTTCTCATGTAAAAAGCTAGGAGAAATCCTTTCCATAGCAAAGATACCTCCAGCTGTCGATCGAGTGAGTTCCCAAACTAATTACCTGTAGAATTTCTAGTGAGCCTTTCTATTTTCAAGCAATTAAGTGAATTTTTTTTTCTCATGGTGATTTTAAAGGGTGGAGTTACAACCCACTCTGGTAACAAAACAAGTCGAGGGAGTTCTGCAAGGCCAATGATATCCTTGTGACAGCTTACGCTCCTCCAGGAGCCAAAGGAACTATTTGGGGAAGCAACAGAGTCATGGAATGTCAAGTGCTGAAACAAATTGTGGAGGCCAGAGGGAAGACTGTTGCTCAGGTGCCTCCATCATTATCAACTCAACGAATAGAACTGAGAAGTCACCATCCAACAAAAATTCTCAAATTACAGCCGCCATATCTAAAAAGAAATAAGAAAAATCAAGCCTAGTCAACCTTCAGAATTTGTATGCAAGGAAGAAAAAGAGAAGAAGAAAAAAGAGCCCAAAAAAAGGATGAAGAAGAAATAGGGAACAGAGAAGAGAGGAAAGGATTGGGATGTTGGTGCCCAGGGTAAAAAGGAGCGAAGAAAAGGGGGAAAAAAAGAAGAAGATAGAGGTAAGAGAAAAGAGAGGGCAGATGCAAGTTTCCTGGAAAGAGAAAAGAAAAGGACGAAAAAATTGAAGAAATTAAAAAAATAAAAAGCAAAATAAACTAATATTACAGAGGACAGGGTAACGAAGGGTAGGACAGTAATTGCAGTTGAGATGTCTCACGGTATCATAAGCCAAGTAGCTTCGGGTTATTTCTGCCGATATCTAAAAAATAAAGGTCATTTATAATTTTAGACCATCCCTCCTATTTATTTGTGAAATTTTTTCATTTAAATAACATATATTATAGCCTCCGTTTTTCTGACGCTCTTCAAAGAATGTATACTTAGTAGTTGTTTGTTTTAACCACTTAAATCTGAATCTGAATAGAAATAAGTAACAATCTTGTTTATTTTAAATTCTAATAACTTGTTTTCAGATATTTTTGTCTGAATTAAAAAAGTGAAAAAATATCACTTTTTTTTAAAACATCTTAATGTATTGAAATATCTTTAATGTCCCTTTTATATTATGAAAACAAATTTGTGAAACCTAACCAAACCTAGCTGCTACTTCTTCTTCAATCAATTTGTAGAGCATGACACCGATGATCTTCGTAACAATCCAACAAAAGTAACGGTGAGCTTCATCAAATCATTTCCATTAAATATCCCTCTTTGTTTTTGTCTCAACCTACCATAACCTCAAGCATCCTACTCATTCTCAAGCAGACACGCATCCTCACCATCCTTCGGTTTCACCAATCGACAATCATCAAGCGAATAATTCGCTTTAGAGCCAAGATTTCAGAGGGGATTTCAACGAAGAGCATTTCCAGAGACACAAAAGAGTTTGAGGTTGATGCAGTTGGCGAGGGGTAGAATAGCAGCATTCAAGTGGTTCTCATGGAGGCTAAGAAAGCGGAGCTAGTAAGAAGAGAAAGAGAGGTGATGGGCCCATGGAGGTAAAGCAAAGAAAGAGAGAGGGAGACGATGCCTTTGGCTTTGTGGGATCAAACGACATGATCTTAGTCTAGTTAGAGAAAGGTTGTCGTGGGTGTTGATATGGAAAATTTTGGTTTAATTTTATTACGGGTAATTAATAAATATTAAATATGTAATTAAGGATAATTTTGGTTTAATTTCATTAAATGTAATTAATAAATATTAAATATGTAATTAAGCATAATTTTGGTTTAATTTTAATAAATGTAATTAATAAATATTAAATATATAATTATTTATAATTTTGGTTTATTTTGGTTTATTTTATTAATTATCAAATTTTTAAAGAATTTTAATAAATTTAATATGAACTATTTAAATAAAAATGAATTTTGATTTAATTTGCTTAACTATTTATTTAATTTTTAAAGAATTGTAACAATATAATATAAATATTTTATATTTCCTATTTTAAGGATAAAAGAGTTACATTAAAAATAAGATATGTCCCTGGCACTTTTTTTAAGTTGCATATAAAACAACAAATAAATATGTTTTTAAGTGATTTAGATTAAGTCATAAAAAGTATTTAAATCTAAAAAGTGTTAATTGATGGAAACAAACGAACCCTTAGATTATAAAATTTGTTTTTGACATTATTTTTAATGATATTTAATCAATATTTTTATATTTTTTAGTTATTAAATGCGATTTTTAGCAATGAGACAAAAGTTAAAATTTCTCTTTTGATTATAATAATAAATAAATAATAAGATTTTTGGAAGTCGGACGGTGATTAAGGAACGATTAACTGACTATTAAGTTTGTTAAAATTGCATATAATAAAAATTATTTATTTAAACAAATCAAATCAATATATCAATTTTCAAATATAATGATAATAATAATAAGAATTATTATTATCGTTATATTTCATTATTATTATTATTATTATTATTACGCGGGAATCTTAAATCTATATTATAACTAACAAATTTCTTAAATTTAACAGTATAAAAAAAATGTGAACTTGAAACTCAACTTATGCATAATAATGTTACAATTTTAATTAGCACTTGCTATCATTTTGATATTATGATCCCCATTTGGAAAATCGTTAAGAGTTTTTTTTTTTAAATCAACTTTAAGCTTGATTATCACAAAATTATTATAAAAACTTATGTTATTTCATTTTCTTTTAAGGCAAACTCTGTAAGTTTTGGAAGTATGCAATTATAAGTAATATAACAGTAAACTATAAAGTAAATCGGCATAGGAGGATTTTACGTGCTTCGGTTATAAAACCTACATCCACAGACAGTTTTAGAGCTGCAATTCACTAAGTTCTTGTTTGTACAATCTTTAAGATCGTTTATAGTGCTGACTCACTCTCACATACTGACCTAATCTATGTAAAACAAAATCTCGTCAAGATCTTAAACTCTAGTGACACTGCTCACTCTCTGTCGTAGATAACTTAACAATGCACTGTTAAGTAACACATAACAACGATGTCTGACACTGAATTACATAAATACTTAACGCGCAAGTTCTCTCAAGTGTATACTAACTCAGACAGACCTAATCAACAATTCATGTAAAATTACAACCTCTCATACATGAATAAAACACTCATAAATTCAAATCAATGAAGCATTCCAATTTGCCTTGAAGCTCTCCTTTCAATTCTTGGAATGCCATGACATAGACTCATCCAACCAACTAACTCTATGTTATGTAAACATAACAATATATATAGTGGGAAGTCTAATCGAAATCTCCTTAGATTCTTGTAAAAATCCTAATCAAACTCTCATTAGGATAAAGACAAATATAATAGGAAGTGATATAATTAACTCCTAAAGGAATTAGGACACAAATATATATTCTCCTAATTTAACTAGGATATATTTAATAATGTCATAATCTAAGAAGATATCTATTATAAATCAAATACTTCTTAAAATATACTTCTAGAAACAATAAAATAATAAACAATATAATAGTCTTGTTTTATCACAAGTTGGTCTAAAAATCATCATGTGCATAGCACATGCAAGTGTCACACGTTGACACCAACAATCTTCCCCTTTTTGACAACTTGTGATGAAAACACTTCACTGTTTCTGATCAAAGAAAAACACACAGAGATAAGTCAGACATAACTATAAGCAATCATGATCTAGTAAACAGAAATATCATGCTTAAGAAAATAATAAGCATGCAGTTATAAAGCATATAACAGAAAATGGTTTGAATGTGTTTATCCTGCAAAACAAAACAACACAAAGTGAGGTTGACAAACTTGTCAAACAACTTCAATCAAATCATGATCAGAGCAAAAGAAATACATCAAATAAGATAGGCAAATAAGAACACATAACACAAGTAAAGAAACAAGTTAAATACACAAAAAATAGTTCAAATGCATACAAAGTTACTCTTTTACTCTCGTTTACTCCTTACATACTGCCCTTGAGAAGAAGAAGTAATATCAAACAAAATTAGAAGCAGTATCAAAGCAAAATCAGAAAACATATCAAACATATCAGACATCATTAGATCAGAAACTTCTTCTCCTCCTTGATTTCAAGCCAAGTTGCCAAAGCTAACGCATTCGTGGAGACTTGCGAATAAGTGGGGAAGAAGAACTGCTAAAGCGCTTCTTGAACTTGCCAACCTTCGTTTTGAACCTTTTCCCATTCGCAGTAGGTGTAGGCTGCTCAGAGGGCATATGAGCGGGTTGCGCTTCAATTGTTTCAGAGGAAGTGGCAGTGACTTTAGCCACAATCTTATGAATCTCCTTATCAAGACGTTCAGCGCTGGTTTCTGTTGTCTGTAACTCAACAGCAGGTTGTTGTGAAGGTACCAGTGACTCTACTGTATGTGGCGATGGTAGTGGTGTGGCTGGTGTAGTTGTGTCTGCTGCAGGAAGGGATTCCTGAGTGTGTTCTGTAGGTGGTGTGGTTATGGCTTCAGGTCGGGGTGACTATGTTGATGGTGGAGAGTCATGATGTTCTGTTTCAGGGATTGGAGAAACATGAGGTTCTGCCTCCACAGTTGGTGAAGACAATTTCATCTCGGTTTCTGCTTGTTGTGGTTCATCTGACAAGGATTCATCTCTTAGAGCTGGTATTATTGATTCAATTTTCTTCTTTCTTTTGTCAGATAGTTTCTTCACCAATTTAACGTTCTTCTTTCCTTTCAATTCTTTTGCTATCGTCTTGATTTTCTTTTTCTTTTTCTTTTTCTTCATCTCTATTGTTATGTCTATCTCAACAGCAGTTTGTTCAGTTGGATATTCTGCAAGTATTGGCTCAGTTGCTTCAAACAGTGGTGTATCAGTTTCTGGTACGTGCTTTGCAGACTTCTCAAGAATCATATTTTAAATTTCCATGGGCTGTGGTTCTTCTGCAACACCAGATTGTCCTGCAAGCTTGGCCTCCAAAACAAATTGTTTTGCTTTGATGTCTTTAAGATCCTATACAATATCAATCAAGACAGAATTTATCAAAGCAAGTTGTTCTTCTACATTGCTCATGGGATGTTTTCGAACTTTCTTGGGTTTTGGTTCTGGTGCAGGGAGATCAGTTTTATCATGGAAACGATGTAAAAAACCTTTGGTGATTGACTTGGATAGAATCTTAGTGTGTTCTTTGGGACTTATAGGGATACCATTCTGTACTAAAATCCCTTGAATTAAACAGGGAAAAACAAGCAAATGGTAGTCAAATTTGTATGGTGCAATCTGAACAATCATTCTATAAGCCAATAAACCAAAATTAATTGGTCTATTGGTGTCCAAACAGAACAAAAACTTTACTCTATCTTCCCTGACTTGGTTTTGGTGTTATGAGGGAAGTCAGTTAAATTATGCAATTTATGCATCATCCTATACTTCTTTTTGAGATATTATTGGTCAATTCCATCCCTCGGATTCCAATCTATGTCTCCTCGACCAGTCAATTCTTTAATTACGACTGCCATATCAAAATTCTCATCTAAAGAGTGCAAACTTCCTATTGGCATATCAAATGATATTCGGTGAGAATTTCACAAACTTTTCTCTACAATATACTCTATGATAATGATAACTTTTTGAATCATCAATAGAAGTAGAGATATTTGCATAAAACTCCTTAATTAACGACTTCACTTGGGGTAGGAAATTGTTTATTGTACGAGTCCAGTATGTAGACTTAAGAAGCTCACTAAACCCATAGTTGTTAAAGTCTGTTAGCTTCACTGGCCTTTCCATCTGCAATTTCCTTTTTGAAGTGTATTTCAGGAATTTCTTCTTGACGGCTACTGTGAGGAATTTGTTAAACGTCTTTCATCTTCTTGACTGGAATCAACTCGTCTTCACTCATAGCGAGATCAATTGGGATCTCTGCATAAGGTTGTTACGAAGGAGATGACTATACATTGTTGCTACTGTTGTAACCAGAGTTAGTTTGGGAAGATGACGAACTATTGGTCTTTGAAGAATCAGAAGTCGTAGCCATTGTTAGGGTTTCAAGTCTGTAAAAATTTCTCAGAATAGGGAGAGAGAAGCAAGACGAGAGAAAGTGGCGAAACTGTTGATTGAGTATGGTATGAACAGGAAATACCTTAACTATTTTCGTGATATACTTGGCTGATTTAATATATTTTTGTTTCCCACAAAATTTAATTTTAAATCCTTTTCCAAAACAACTCAATAAATATCATTAATGAACAAGAATTCAAAATTTGATTTCCATTAAAATAAGGAATTCTAATAGAGTTAGGATTCCCGCCACTAAATTTTCTCCCCCTCAATTCAATAAGGCTGACATGGCATTTTGACACATAGACACACAAGATAAGTCAAATTTCAGATACGCACAAAGAGCATCGTATGATATGAAAAACATAACAGAAAACAGTTAAATTTAACATAACAACAATATCTGAACATCAAATGAATCATTCTTAGATAGCATATTTCAGAACTGTTAATTATTTTCATATGAAAGCCATTTGCATATCTTTTCAATTGATTGAGATGTCAAAATATTATTTTGACATATTTTAATCCCATTGGATTATAAATACAGTAGCTTTCATACAATATAGACGTGACCCTTTTCATTTGATTGGGTGACCTCAACATATTTCTTAGATACCCTAAGGTTACTCTCAATGACGACTTTCACACATCATATATTGGTAGCCTTCTCTGTATTTTTCATTTTAAACCAGTATCTTATCATTCACACAATTTTTATATTACAGTTCACACATGCTAAATTAGAAGAAAACTTATGATATTACAGATATAATGAACATAACAGCAAGCAATGTTTATTCATAAATCTGACAAATGCCTAACGTCTTTCTTAGATTCTCAAATCTTGTTGAAACTAATGTCCTAGTGAAAAAGTCAGCCAATTGTTTATCAGTAGAGAGGCGTTCAATGTGTATCACCTTAGACTCTACAAGTTCCGTTATAAAATGGTATTTTCTGTCAATGTGTTTTGTTCTAGAATGCTGAACATGATTTTTGAAAATGTTTATAGCACTAGTATTATCACAAAACACAGTTATAGGCTTTTGTTCAATATCATAATCACTCAACATTTGCTTCATCCACAGTAGTTATGTGCAACAACTTTCTGCTGTTATGTATTCAGCTTCAGCAGCAGACAAGGAAATATAATTCTGCTTTTTGCTGTGTCAAGAAACTAAGTTAGTACCAAGGTAAAAACACCCTCCTGATGTACTTTTTCTATCATCTGCATTTTCTGTCCAGTAAGCATCACTAAACCCTGCAAGATAATCATTTGTATTTTTAGAAAACCATATACCATAATCATGAGCTTCATGTACATACCTGATGATTCTCTTAGCTGCTGCTAGTAGGGGTGTTCAAAATTACCCGACCCGATTTGACCCGATCGGGTTTTATTGGGTTGGTCGGGTTATAGGCGGGTTAAGGTAATAAAAAATCCAAAATCGGGTTTTAAAATTCGAGTTTTGTGCAATCAGGTTTGAAATCGAGTTTAATTCATGTAACCCGATATAACCTGACTCGATCAAAAAACAAAGTTAAAACAAGCAACCTGCCAAAACGCTAGACAAAATTCGACGAGCTCGATAGCGCTCAACACGACTCGACATGTAAGTGTCGAGTGTCGGATTTCGGATGATGAATCCGACACTCGATGTCTTCGAAAATAGACTGATATCGAGTGTTGGTTGTGAATCCGACATGACTCGACATGTAATTGTCGAGTGTCAGATGATGCATCATCACTCGACATGTAAGTGTCGAGTATCGAGTGTCGGATGATTCGAAAATAGACTGATATCAAGTGTCGGTTGTGAATCTGACATGACTCGACATGTAAGTGTCGAGTGTCGGATGCATCGTTGGATGATGCATCCGACACTCGATATCAGTCTATTTTCGAAGACATCGAGTGTTGAATGCATCATCCTACACTTAACATGTAAGTGTCGAGTGTCGATGTCGAGTGTCGGATGATGCATCGGATGTCTTTGAAAATAGACTAATATCGAGTGTCGGTTGTGAATTCGACATGACTCGACATGTGGGTGTTGAGTGTCGGATGATCGTGTCGAGCTCTATCGAGTTTTGTCCAGCGTTTTGACAGGTTGCTTGTTTTAGATTTGTTTTTTTGCCTTTTTGCATAGGCCGTTACAGTTAAATATGATGCATGACCTGACAGGCCCGACCAACCCGATTATTCGGGTTATATATCAGGTCCCATGCTTTGAAAACGCAATTTCGGGTATAAAATGACGAACCCGATCATGTATCGGATCGTGTCGGGTTGGACAAAACCCGACCCGACCTGACCTGTGTGCACCCCTAGCTGCTAGATGTGATTCTTTAGGATTTGCTTAAAATCTTGCACAAAATCCTACACTAAAGCACAAGTCTAGTCTACTGGCTGTGAGGTATAATAAACTGCCAATGATGCTTCTATACAAACTTGCATCAATCTCTTTTCCTACATTGTCTTTTGAAAGTTTCAGGTTAGCACTGATAGGAGTTTTCATTGGTTTTGAATTCTCAAGCCCAAATTTCTTTACAAGATTTTTAGTATATTTTGATTAAGATATGAATATCCCATCATTCATTTGCTTAACCTACAATCCAAGAAAGAAATTTAATTCTCCTACCATGCTCATCTCAAACTATTCCCGCATCAACTTAACAAATTCATTAGTTTTGCTTTTGTTAGTTGATCCAAAAATAATCTCATCAACATATATTTGAGCAATAATAAAATAGTTAGATTCATGTTTGATAAACAAAGTTTTATCATTGCTAACTCTTCTATAACCTCTGTTGATCAAAAAATTTGTCAACCTTTTATACCAAGCTCTAGGAGCTTGTTTCTATCCATACAAAGCTTTATGCAATTTGTACACAAAATCAAGATGTTTAAGATCTTCAAAACCCTTAGGCTGTTCAACAAAAACTTCTTTCTTGAGATAGCCATTTAAAAATGTTGTTTTAACATCCATTTGGTATAATTTAAAATCAAGCAAACAAGCAATTGCAAGTAGTAATCTGATTGACTCAAGTCTAGCTACTGGTGCAAAGGTTTCATCAAAGTTTATGTCTTCTACTTGAGTGTAACCTTATGCTACTAGCCTAGCCTTATTTCTTACTACTTGACCACTTTCATCAGTTTTATTTTTGAATATCCATTTAGTTCCTATGACATTTGCATTTTCTGATCTAGGAACTAATTCCCATACTTCATTTCTTTTAAACTGATTAAGTTCATCGTGCATTGCCTGAATCCAAACATCTTCTTTCACTTTTTTTGGTTCAACTAATGAAATATAACATGCAAACCTTACCTGATTTCTTACCTTGCTCTTAGTTTTCATCATGCCATCTGGTGTTTCAATGATAGAGCTGGTTGGATGTGCCTTTTGAATCCAAGTGGGTGGATCTTTTCTTTCATTTTCATTACTAATTAAGTTTTTGTTCCGATCTGTGTTGTCAGTTATCATTGTTATGTATGATGTAACAACAATTGTTTTCTCTTTCATAACTAAATCATCTTTATTACTGTTGCTGTCAGAATCTGAATTTTTTGTATCTTCTATAAAGCTGGTTATACTTTCCTTTTGTGAATATTCAGCATAATCATCCAGATCATCAAATACTAAGTTTGCAGATTCCATGACTGCCTCAGTTCGAAGATTGTAAACTTGAAATGCTTTGCTGTTTTGTGCATATCCCACAAAAACTCTTTCATCACTCCTTCGATCTAATTTACCTAACAGCTCTCTGTCATTTAAGATATAACACTTGCATCAAAAAAACGTGAAAATATTTCAAATTAGGTTTTCTACCTTTCAAAATTTTATAAGGTGTCTGGTTGGTGTCAGATCTTAGAAAAACTCTATTTGAAATATAACAAACAATGCTTATTGCTTCAGCATATAGCCTTTTGGTCAATTTTTTGCTATGGAGCATCACTCTAACCATCTCTTGAAGAGTTATATTCTTCCTTTCCATAATGCTAATTTGTTCAAGGGTTTTGGGAGTTGAAAATTCATTATCAATACCATGATATTTGCAAAAGTCAGCATAGCTAACATTTTCAAATTCCTTGCCATGATCACTTCTTATTCTTACTATCCTACCAATGTTCCTGTTTTGCTCATTTTCAAGCTTAACACAAAGATTCCTGAAACCTTCAAAAGTGTCAAATTTTTCATTAATAAAATCAACCCAACTATATCTAGAAAAGTCATCAACACAAACAAATTTGTATCTCTTACCTGTAATGCTTTCAATTTGCATAAGACCCATAAAATCCATGTGAAGCAAATCAAGTATTTTAGATGTGCTAAGATGTGGATTGGATTTGTGTGAACTTCTAATTTGTTTTCCCATTTGACATGGTCCACAAATTTCATTTACGTTGTCATCAAATTTGGGAACTCCTTTTACAGCACCTAACTTAGTCAATCTAACCAAGTCTTTGTAATTTAAGTGTCCTAATTTTTGATGCCACAATTTCAAATATGAAATCTTAGCTTGGAATGCAATTTTTACCAAATAACAATTATCTGAAGATCTCTTTCCTTCTAAAATGCATTTTCTAAAATTATCCAAGACTATGCATTTATTTTGTGTGAAATTAGCAATATACTTGTCATCACATATCTAACTAATACTAATTAGATTAGCTTTAAAACCTTCAACTAGCAAGACATTTTGGAAGTTAGGTAGGTCTTTGACATTCAAAGTGCCTTTGCCAATGATCTTACTCTTTGCTCCATTTCTATAAGTGACATTTCCTACCCTGTATGCTTCAAAATTTTTCCAAAGCTGTTTATTTCCAGTCATATGCCTGAAATAGCCACTATGAAAATACCACAAATCGTTAGGAGAATGTTTAAGAGCAGTAAGAGCAACATTGCATACTATCTTCTCTTTCTTAATCCACTGCAGTTGTGACTTTGGTAATAGTTTGAACTATTTTGATCTTTTATGTAAAAGATTCAACAATTTAAAGCATCTAGGCCTAATATGTTCTTTTTTGTCACAAAAATAACAAATTGGAATGAATTTTCTTACATTTTTAGGACTGTATTTGAAAGAACTCAGGGGAAAAACAAATGTTTCATTGCTTTTTGAACTAGGACTTGACCTTATTGAGTTAGGTTTAGAATTTTTACCTGATATTATAACTTTTACAAACACTGTTGTTGATGAGGATGCAAATTACCTTCCGCATATCCCAATCCATGTTTGTTAGAGTTGTCTCTTTCAATACTCAAGACCTGATCAAGTTTAGCTGACCCAATTATGAGTTGATCAACACATCTTTTGCTCTCAATCAGTTTTGTTATGATTTTTTCAATATGTGCTGTTTTGTCTGTCAAAATAATCTCCAGTTCTGTGATACGGTTTTCAGCATATGATTTTTCACATTCAAAGTTTTGATTTCCTCTTTCTGACTCAGTCATTCACTATAGAGTGCATTGTAAGTTTCTTGCAACTCTTCATAGTATTCTGGATCATTTTTTTCATCTGAATGATCAACATTGGTTCTGCAGTGTTCTGTTATGTCAGTCATAAAAGCTTTTCATTTATCAGCTGCTAATGCTGTGAATGCAACAAAATTACTCATGCATTCTTGATCTTCCGAATTAGATTCGGATTCATCACTCCGGGTAGATGTCAAGCCTTTGTTTTTCTTCTTGAGATTAGCACATTCAGATTGAATATGTCCATAACCTGAACATTCATAACACTAAATTTGTCCTTTCTTATCAGGTTACTTCATTTGAGTTTGATGGCTTTCCTTGATTCTTTTTCCTGAAATTCTTTTTCATGTACTTGACATAAATTTTTGTTAGAAAAGCAATCTATTTAGAATCAATTTCATCTAGTTCATCATTACTTTCATCATCAGATTTTTTAGTTTTAACATTGAATGCAATGCTTTTTCCTTTTTGCTTCCTAGTTAATTTTAAAGTTTTGAAGAATGCCAATCGATTCATCAACTTTCATTTCATCAGTGTTTTTAACTTCCTCAATGGCTGAAATTTTATGTTGAAATTTATCTGGAACAGATCTGATAATTTTGCTAATAATTTTTGCATCAGTTAAAGTTTTGCCAAGCATGTATGTAGAATTTGTGATTTGACATATCTTAGAGTAAAACTTAGAAATTGACTCATCCTCATGCATCATCAAATTTTTAAATTGAGAATTCAGTCTCATTAATTTAGATCTTTTAACAGATATAGTACCTTTATGTTTTACCTCAAGAATGTCCCAAGCTTCTTTGGCCACTTTGCATTTAGAAATCTGTCCAAAATTATTTAAGTCCACAGTAGCAAAAATTGCATTGAGAGCCTTTGAGTTCCAGCTTGAACGTCTGTATTCTTCATTAGTCCATTCCTTCTCAAGTTTGGGTTCAGCATCACCAGAAGCATTCAGCTTTGTTGGCAGTGTCCATCCTTTAAGCACATTGGTCTATGCCTTATCATCAAGAGATTTGATATACATCATCATTCTTAATTTCCAATATGGATAATTACCATCATCAAGAATAGGTGGTTGTGTTCCGGATCGTCCATTTCGAATAAACTCCATTCTTCCAGTTCAATATGATCTTTTCTTCACTTGTATATCAGTGAACCTGCTCTGATACCAATTGTAAGTTCTGGAAGTATACAGTTATAAGTAATATAACAGTAAACTGTAAAGTAAATCAGCACAGAAGGATTTTACGTGGTTCGATTATAAAACCTACATCTACGGACAACTTTAGAGCTGCAATTTACTAAGTTCTTGTTTGTACAATCTTTAGGATCGTTTACAGTGCTGACTCACTCTCACACATTGACCTAATCTTTATAAAACAAAATCTCGCCATGATCTTAAACTCTAGTGACACTGCTCACTCTCTGTCGCAGATAACTTAACAACACACTGTTAAGCAACACATAACAATGATGTTTGACACTGAATTACATAAACACTTAATCTGCAAGCTCTCTCAAGTGTATACTAACTCAGACAGACCTAATCAACAATTCATGTACAATTACAACCTCTCATACATGAATAAAACACTCATAAATTCAAATCAATGAAGCATTCCAATTTGCATTGAAGCTCTCATTTCAATTATTAGAATGCCATGACATAGACTCACCCAACCAACTAACTCTATGTTATGTAAACATAACAATATATATAGTGGGAAGCCTGATCGAAATCTCCTTAGATTCCTGTAAAAATCTTAATCAAACTCTCATTAGAATAATGACAAATATAATAAGAAGTGATATACTTAACTCATAAAGGAATTAAGACACAAATAAATATTCTCTTATTTTAACTAGGATACATTAAATAATGTCCTAATCCAAGAAGATATATATTATAAATCAAATACTTCCTAAAATAGACTTCTAAAAATAGTAAAATAATAAACAATATAATATTCTTGTTTTATCACAAGTTAGTTCGAAAATCATCATGTGCATGGCACATACAAGTGTCACACATTGACACCAATAAACTCAATTGCAAACTCTTAAAAAATAATTTCGATAAATTAAAGAGTAATCTTATTTTTACAAATTATGTATACAAACTGATTTAGTATCACTTATTTATTCACTCATTATCACTCTTTATTAAATAAATTGATTTAGTACATTTATTACTTTAATCATCTTACCATACATCAATTTATATATAAAAATTCTTATATTTATAAGATTAGCATTATTATAGATTAAATTCAATCATCAAATGAGAGTTAGCCCAATACTTTAAAGATAATAATAACAATAATAATAATAACAATATGACGTTAAACTTAAGTATTGAAAAACAAAAGTATGATCATCTAAGTATTTGGATTCTAAGTCATAAAAATAAAAACAATAGGCTTTATTTATTTATATTTTAAAAATTTTATTTTTTAAAAACTTATATTTTTTAATACGTTTAAATTAATATCAATTATATTTTATTTTTAAATTAAAAAATTTAAAATCAACTACCACCCCTTCAAAATTTTAAAAATAAAAATTTAAAAAACGCAAACAACCACGCACCATGAGTCTAAAGAAATGGTTGATGGCAAGACGGTAATTATCTAAAACCAGGAACAAACTAATAGCCTGCGCTATGCAGTTACCAAATCGAAGCTAAAAAACGAAGATGAAGCAAGGGCTTCTTCGATGGAGTCCTTGCCACCACTCTCACTCTTTCTCTCCACTATCCATTCCATCCATTTCCTTCCCAATCCCCACAACCAAACACGCCCCAGTACAACCAATCTCCGCAACGCTGGATTCAGTAAGCACCCAACAAGAGCTGTCAGCCAGAGAGAGAAGGCAGCTTAGAAACGAGAGAAGAGAGAGCAAAGCTGGTTACAACTGGAGAGAAGAAGTGGAAGAGCGGCTCTTGAAGAAGCCGAAGAAAAGATACTCTTCCTGGACTGAAGAGCTCAATCTCGATAACTTGGCTTTATTGGGTCCTCAATGGTGGGTCGTACGGGTCGCTCGGGTCAGGTATCAGGAGACTGCTGAACGACTTGCCCGATCACTGGCTAGGAACTTCCCTGATATTGAATTTAAGGTAATTTTATCGTTTAATAATTTGGCTTCTGAGTTTGTTACAAAATTGAGTGCATACGGGTACGTCAGAAAGATAGACGACAAGTCGTTTAAATGTTTCTCTTGCTAAGTGAATCGATGACTTGTCGTCGTATCCACCTCAGTGTTACTAACACGTTGACAAAAGCATGTGTTTGAGGGGATGACGGATGACATTAAGTGTTCTTTCAACTATTTGTTGAGGAACACTTTATAATGGAAAATGTTATTGTATCACTTAACATAATAGTCACGAAAAAGTATTGGGGCCACTTTGCTTTAAATGAAAGCGAATAAAGGGTGGGAATGGGATGCAATTTAGCATTTTGTTTTTCTTGAAAAAGTTTGTTGTATGCGCTGCAATTCTCAAACTTATGGGCAATTCTGTTCAATTGTGTAGGATGAGTTCTTGAGTAGATGTTTAGCAGCATTTCAATTTAATTGGCAATAAACGGAGGATTTATACGAGGGCTAATGTAGAACTTCATTTAGAATTAATCTCGGAAGCCTTTTCACCTTTTCCATTAAGGTGGATTTCATTTAGAGGAAGTTAATGATAGGGGCTAATATGCTGAAAAAGTAATGCATAAGAAACAGAATTCGGAACTTTCTCAATATCTTATTCTTTGTTTTCAGATGTATGCTCCGGTTGTTCAGGTGAAGAGGATACTAAAAAATGGTTCCTTGTCAGTTAAACCAAGGCCCATTTTTCCAGGTTGTGTTTTTCTGAGATGCGTGTTGAACAAAGAGATACATGACTTCATAAGAGAGTGTGAGGGAGTTGGAGGTTTTGTTGGCTCCAAGGTTGGAAATACGTGAGTATCCTTGTTGTTGTACTTGCCAATTTTGCTTGAATCAATCTTAGTTAATGGCATGCCAGGATTATATTAGGCTTGTCAAATATTTACAGGACCCCTGAAAATTTTATAGAAAGGCATGCCATCTGCATAATTAACTGCATTAGACCTATTACAGCTCATTTAAAGACTGCATGCTCTTTTCGGGCCTGAATGAAGGGAGTTCCATGGAACCTGGAGTACTTTCTTAGATAAATGCACTTGTAATATATGAAGTAGAAATGTAAATCTTGCATTCCGTTTTCTGGTTTCTTGTCCTTAGTCTTTACAGTTCCCCAAACGGCCACTTAACAATATCTATTCTGTTAATTATTGCAGAAAAAGACAGATAAACAAACCCAGACCAGTATCTCTTGATGATATGGAAGCAATCTTCCGAGAGGCAAAACAAGAACAAGAAAAAGCTGATCAAGCTTTTGAGCAAGAGCAGCAAGGAAAAGGGACCCTCAAATCCAAGAAGCTCAATATGGAATCTAATTTAGTTTCCGAGGATGTTACAGAATCTGTTGATTCCAAGCCGAAAAGGGAATCCAGAAAAGCTTCTGAGCCTCTTGCAACTGGTTCAACTGTTCGCATAAGATCTGGGACTTTTGCAGAATTTGTAGGCAGCATTAAGAAACTGAACCGCAAAAATAGAAAGGTACATTGTTTGTGCCACATAAATAATTGGTCTTGCAAAGAATAATTTTAGGAATTTTACCTACACTATTTCAAAAGTGACCTCAAACACAATTTATTTCTTAAAATAACATATATAAGGTCCCTCTAATTGTACTGGTGCTTTTTATTCCTTTATATTACTTAAAGATGCTGATCTCAAAATTAATTTTGCAGGCAACTGTTGGATTTACGTTGTTTGGAAAAGAGACTTTGGTAGACCTAGATCTCAATGAAATTGTTCCAGAGAAAGTGATGTAGATAAGTTATTTCTGGATAATATTTATAAATGTTGCATTTGTTAATAATGTAATGTTTACCCGACCTCTTTTACAATGGTTTTTTGATAACTTCTTTGTGTCTTAATATAGTACCATTAAACATAATTTGGGTTTTCTTTGTTCATTTTCTTCAATTTGTGTACTTCTAGCTTTCAAGTTGCTGAATACACCTTGGATCATTAGTAGTGTGAATAAGAGTACAACATAATAGGAGTTGTTTCGAAGGTCGGTTACTAGTAAAACCGAATCAATTGTTTTGGTTTACAAGTTTGAGTTAGTGTATTTACTATTGACTGCAATGTGATTCCCAGCAACTTGAAGGACTTTAGGACCTAGCAAAATGATAAATCTTGAACTTCACAATCTTAAGAAGGCCAGAAGAAAAAGAAGAACGGTTAGTGAAGAAGCATTGTGGAAGCTATGCCTTGATGGATGTAATATTAACAATATTAGCCATGTTAGGAGTGCAATAGAGGAGACCGAGAAGGGTTGTGCAAATGAAACAGACGCAATAAGTGATTAAAAAATATACAAAATGAAAGGCATTAATTTGTGGATTCTTTTAGAGTCAACACGCAACAGTACATTCTGAGAGTTTGGATCTCTCCTAGTGTTCTCACCAGACGTTTTGTATATTAATTACCTATTTACATTATGTCTTCATGTGTTTTGTTCGTATGTGTCTGGTCTTTGATTCTCATGATCATCTCATGAAACTAGTTCATATGCTTCGTCTGTACTTTTTGACTTTCATGATCATCTTACAAGATCAAGTTATACAATATTTATTCCCCATCCTTTAATCTTATGCTGCTACTGGATGGGTTCTAGTTAATTCATCCACATGGATACTCGAAAACAAGGTAAATGCGGGCCCATTTTTGTGTGTCATGTATAATTTTGAGTGACAAAAAAAAATTTAATAATAAAAAATAAAATAAAATCCATTCCTCAGAAACATGTTCACTGCTTTTTAGAGCTCTCCCAACCATCATCTGTCTCTATTGATATATTATCTACGTTTACAAGACATTGAATACCCAACACATTATAGTGATATATAGCAAACCATATACTGTTAACTAACATCCACGCCAAAAAAAAAAAAAAAAGTCATATTATGAGTTGATGATGTTTGTGTAACTTGCTGTATGCCTTGTCTATTAAACCTCTCTAAACAAGTTTTTCCTTCATACATGCCTGGCAACCATGCAAGGCATTGTGATTGATAGTGTCTGATAAAGTCATATCTGTGCAGGAAGTGAATTATGGTTTAATCTTCCACTTGATACTTGGTGGTGATCATAAATTGATTAATATGCAGTCTCACTCAATTTGAAACAAATATTTCATTTGCTTACTGTTTTCACATTGTTTATTTTCTTTTGTGCAACCTGAAAAGGACAATAGTGTCTATAATTTAATTGATTTGCACTCTAATTTAGCTGTAATTAAATATTTCATTTGGAAACTGGTATTTCATTACCTAAACTATTTCTTTTAAATAACCGAAAAATACAGTTTATCATATGTTGAGATCTGCTTGTTGTAACTTATAATTTCCCCATAACAAAAACATGGAGAATGGTTATAGTTGACGCAGATATTTCGTCAATCAGATGAAGTATATATGGAGGAGTAACAAACACGCCGACACTCTCACGCCGACACTCTCTTCAGATTCTTTTTCTCTATTTTTGACAGGATTTATTCAATGGCAATTCTAGGAAATCTCTCCACCTGTGCTTCACAAAAAATCAGTGTCAAACAGTTATGTATGGAATCCAGTAGCTTAAACCAAGATTGAATTAAATTGTATATGTTAAGATTTGCTTACCACTTCTTTATTGATAAAGTTTGTAAGCAAGTTTGCTTTTTGGTTGAAAATTTGTGCATCGGCTTAGGACTGTGGAGTTTGGACTCTTTTTGGGCTTTGAAATAAGCAGGTGCCGACGTGCTGAACTTATCAGGAACTTTGATACCCATCAGATTTTATTTTTCAAGGGCCTCCTACGAATGGTTATGAAATTAGCAACAAAGTCGAGATGGTCCACAGTCCAGGCTACCTGTATCAACATCCTTTTCTATAATACAGGGTATGTTATCTTTTCTGCTTCCTTTTCTATATTTTAGGCTGCAATGCGTGTCCCAGTCTAATGGTGGTCCTTACATGCTTTAAGTGAAGATTTTATAAGGTCTTATGCCATAGTGATTCAATGTGCCAGCTCACTTTACAGGAAAGTTTTGTGACCTTTGCACTATAGCTGCGAGTAAGTGATAGCTACCTTTCATTCTTTTAATTCTGATGAGTAGCCATCTTTCTCCTTCCTCATTCTTTTCTACGAGGCTTTTTAAAATAAAGATAATCAAAACCCAGATTAACAAGATTCCTGCCAGATTATAAAACTCGGCCTCACTTTAGCTTGGTTACTGTGCTACCTTCTCTGAAGTCAGTCCAAGTGAAGTGACACCTAATTTTCCAAGTTGAATATTTTAGTTCTCTGCGAAATAAAGTTACATCGGCCACGCTTTAATCCATTTAATTAGTATTTTAATCTTTAATGGTGCTCGTAAACTGGGTTAGACTCTTGATGACCCCTTATGCCATGTGCACCAACCGCAGCTGAAATGACTCACGGTCACATAGACCTCTTAAAAGCAGGTAACTACTCAACTTCAAGTCACAGGACTCACACAACTCACAAGGTATAAGTGGTCCAACTTTTCAATTTTTATGCGCAAACAAGTAAGAAGGTCCAGTTCTTTTGGTTCTAGACTTCCTCCACTTAGCAAGTAAGCAACGGAAGCAGTGTACACTAGATTGTTTGTT
Source organism: Boswellia sacra (assembly GCA_013180625.2). Classification (NCBI taxonomy): domain Eukaryota; kingdom Viridiplantae; phylum Streptophyta; class Magnoliopsida; order Sapindales; family Burseraceae; genus Boswellia; species Boswellia sacra. Next base: position 599,783 of record SNVD02008589.1, read on the forward strand.
AGTGACTAACTTTTTTTAATCGATGAATAGCAAAATTTAAGCATTTTAGAGATAAAAATGGACATACTTGATTAAGACGTACATAGGAAATGGTGTCACGGAGCGTAGCAGTTCAAGAGCCTAATTAAACATTAATGATCCTCCGACCTTCAATGCGCTAACAGGTGGCAGGTGCAGCATCAATTCACAAACTCTGGTTGCATTTAAGACCACCAACC